>JBAMNC010000155.1:1255000-1792500 GCA_037902135.1 Cetoscarus ocellatus | reverse complement strand
TTATAGGCAATTTTAGCTGTTCTTTGTTGGAAGTACTGCTTTTGTAATATTTTCGAGGGAGATTTTTTCATGCTTTCTTCATGCATAAACATTTTAATATAATTCAATAAATAGGAATGAAATGAATGCATGTATATTTCTGTTTGTAACAGATACAAACAGTATCAAAAAGATATATAATTGAGTAATTATTAAAAAAAAAATACTGGATAAGTGTGTAGATCTGGCCTTGTTTCTTACCACCTTTTATTTATCATTAAAAAGAAACCTAGTCTTCTATTTTGGTTGCGGTGGAACCAGATTGGTTTCAGCAATAATTGATTTTTAACTAATGATATTAATATTCCTCAATAAACCTTCCTTGTGGTCACATAACATTACACTTAGACTTAGAAAACCTTTAATGTCCCCAGGGGGCAATTTTGTTTGCAGCACATACACAAACACATACATCTAGATACAATGACACACATTGATTACACAGACCTATCAGACATAAAATTCCCTAACACAGAGAATGAATAAGTAAATAAATAATCTGAAATAAATAGTCTAAGCATAAAACTTTGCTTAAAAAGCACTTTTCAGTGGCTAACAATTCATATCACACCCCTGTCCATGCCTTGTTTAGTTGTGTGATTGCAATAGTCATTGGTTATTACTGTAAATACTCTTTTGACTGACAGTATTCGGAGTAATTTTAAACCTGGCATCTATTTTTTCCTTAAATCAAGATCACCAGAAACTATAATGAAATAAATGATCATGTCTTACCGTACATTGGCTTGAAAACATATCAACGTATGAAAACATGATATGTTGCCCAGCCCTAAAGCAAAGTGTTACTTCAAGTCCCTCATAATGGTCATTACAAACCTATAATTTGAGTTTTGATGGGTTTCCTGGCTATATGACATAACATACACATGGAAAAGAGTATCACGAGTTCAAATCTATTCTAAAAAGTCAAATAAATTCTGAGTGTAAACTTTAAACACCACATGAGTGCTGCTCTTTGTCCTCACTTCACTTCCTTCTTTTAAACATATCTAAGTCATATATTATCCTGTAGCTGTCAGTATAAAAAAGAGCTCTGATAGCTGTCAGAGTCCAATCAAGTCATGGGTCAATGAGCCTCACAGAAACAGAGGAAAAAAGAGACGCAGAGGAGGGAAAGGAAGGAACGCAAAGACAAACGCTTATCGCATGAGCGCTCTCGTGTCAGCAGCGCCGTCCCTGACTGTCACCACCTTGAGTGACACACATCGGGGTTGAAGGGTCAGCAGGGTTGAGGAAGTGTGATGCATGTGGGAGTGTGTGTGTGTATGTGTGTGTGTGTGTGTGTGAGGAGTTGTAAACTCCCTTAGAGGGGGACAATAAAAGCAGTGATTGCAGGACAGGTTTTGACCCCATTTGACCAAACCCAGTGTCAGGAAGTAAAGACAGGAACTAATAATTCTTTATCTCTTTAGCTGTGAGAATAGCACCAATAACCGGTCAAAAAGTAACATGACCAGTGACTAATCTGGAGTGTGTTCTTATCCAACAGTCAGCTGTCATTGTGCTTAGACATCCCATAAAAGTAAAATGCCAACATGATCTTTTTGAAATGTTATGACATTATAAATCTACACAAGCAAAAGTCAATATAATTCATAATCTTAAAAGCATATCTAATTAAGATTTTAAGTTTATGTGTTTGATCACTCTATTGACACATTTTATAAATGAAGGATTACATTTACAACTCATCAATTACATCAGTTGGGCCAGTTATGGGATGTTCGTGTTAAGCTGATCATTTGAATTAAAGTTTATACATCATTTACACGGATTCACCCTAACCCTTTAACACAGGCTTTACTAGTACATCAATAAAGCATTTAAAGCAGTGTTTTTTAAGTAACCATGGTGGGCTGTAACTACCGTATATAGCTAAATTATATTATATTTTATATTATATTCTATAATATTACATACCATTGTGATAATACTACTTTTTCGTTTCAACAACAAATTGGGTAAGGGGTTACAATTTTGACAAACAGCTAACATTAGAGGTACTATTTGAAGCAGGGTTAGTTAACCACTTAGTTTATGCCCTCGGTGCAAGAAACTTTGCCCAGGCCAGCTGCCAGCTTAGAAGAAACCTTGGAAAACCATGACCTGGTAAGAGCCTACACAGGCAACTGTCTGTACTAATAGTGTTTTAAACCCAATAAAGTCATACCATCTTAAAAATAAAGTAATAAGTAACTTTTAAAACTAAGATAAAAAGTAATTCTATTAAGATTAAGATCAAATCAGGTGTTTGTAATGTCAAATTTTTCCATATGATTGCTCATTATCAATTATAGTACCGTAAGTTATAGTACACTTACAGGTCATTGTTAGAAACTTGTAAAAAGTTGGTACGGCTTTTATTGGCGGGCCGAATGAGGATATAAAATTGAGACCTTGATTCTCATTTAAACTTATTCTTTATGGTTTTAGGCACCATATACAGTGCTTAACAAATTTGTTAGAGCAGCTGTCATGAAAACAAGAAAACATTAACATTTAAGAAATCTTTCAAAAAATTGTGATTGTGATGTTATTGTCATTGGACGTACATTTTGAACAGGAAAGAGGCACTTTAAACTAAATTCACCAGTGATTCGGCTCGCTGGGATTCTTTGAGAAGTCAGAAAATATCAAGCAGAATATTTAACCACTAAAACAGATTTTTCAGGCTTCAAAATGCAAATAAATAACTGCAATTCGAAAATCCTAATCAAGATATAATAATGTGGGGTTTTTTGTTTTTGTTTTGAAAAACAGTAAATTTGAAAATTCATGGATGACAATAATAACTATATTTTATCATTAAAAATATCATTTCTGTTAAAGAGCTTCTGCATGCTGGTGTATTAACCATTTCAGAAACATACAAAATGATTGTGGCAACTACCAGTGCTGTTAATTTAGGGCATCTGTGGCATACACCTTAAAATTTGGTGGTGATCTAATAAATGTGTTAAGCGCTGTATACCTTCACACAATAATACAGTATAGTGAAAAAGGGATGCCCCTAAATTTAGCTCCTAAATGAGTTTTATTTCATATTTAAGAACATACCCATTCTCAAAAACAAACAAACAAACAACAAACAGGACTTTGTATGACAAATCAGTTTTGTGTCATTTGTATTTTTTAGGTCCTTATTCATTTTAAAAGTAAAAGATAAATAACAATTCAAATATGATATACGCTGGTATGGATCCAAATGTAATATTGTATACAAAACAATAAACATCATTTAAAACAACAAATTGCATGTACACATTGATTCAAATACAGGTATTTCTAGCAAACTGGATGGGTGTATGGCCCAATCACTTGAGGGTCTCTCTTTCAGCAAATCTTGTTGACATCATATTTACACTTATCAACATTAATAAGATAGAAATTTACTGTAATACAACTAAAAAAGTTTAATTGCAATGTCTCATAAGAATAAATAAACCCTTGATAGTGCTTTTGTTAACAGGAAATAATGCTCTTTTGAATCTTCAGGGTCTCAAGATTATTAAATATTTTACTTTGCCCATATTTGTTGACAATACAGCTTCACATGAAAATGTCAGGGTATTTTCAGGAGTGTTGTGCATGTGTGAAAAGGGCTTTGGTGACAGTTCACAGGGACAGGATGAGTAGAGAATATCAAGGAAGCATCTCATTTAATAATTATAGCAAATTATGTTTATATTTATCTCATGAATATGCAACCTGCTATCTTAAGAAAAGGAGGAAGAATTCTTCAAGGAGGTATTTTGACAAATGTTGTTCAGGCTTCATTTGTAGAAGAACCACACATGAAAGTAAACGGGGGAAGGTGAGAGTAGGTGGAGGAGTGTGTGACAGAATAGAGGATAGGGGGTGAGGCAGAAGGTGGGTGGTGTGACCATTGTGACAGGATAGACTACTGTTAGTCGGGTGGAAGCTGTGGAGGAGATAGGTGGTGAAGTGAGGGTGTGACTGACACATGGATAGAGACGACTAGCAGGGGGTGGGAGGAGGTGGCAGGGAGGGAATAATGGCGATAGGATGCGGGTGTGTGAGTGTGAGTGTGTGTCACTGGAGGCTATGCGTGGTCTCCATGTTGTTTCAGGTGTCCATTCACCCCCAGCCAACCAGCAGGCCCTGGAGGAGGACTGGCAGCTCATTAGCCTGATCAAAGACTTCACTTCCCCCACTGGTTCAACACACACACACACACACACGCCCTCACACACACACACGCACACTAACACACATCTCTCTCTTTCTGGTGTGTTTACCTGGCTAATCCCAGGCTAATCTTCCTGATATGCAGGATGTGGGGATCAATTAAGGAAATGAAGGTGTGGTGATGAAGGGAAGGGTGTAGGAGAAGATAAAAGGAAGGAGCACTCAATAATCAAATGTCATGTTTCCAAGTCAATAACACAGATCGATATCCTTTTACAGAGCCTTAAGCCTCAGAAGATGTGAATTTCCCTTAAAAATCACAAAACAAATCATTTTCGTAGGGTGGAATTTGGATTTCTTTGCAGAGAGAGTGTAGTCACCTAAGAAAATCTTCATTTGAACTACATTTCAATCTCTATTTTTAATTTCAGATTTAACATTAGCTTTATTGGTCAGGTATGCATTGCTCAGTAACGTGAAACATTACCTTGTTAACCACTCACAGGAAATAAGTATGAAGCAGACCATTAAAAAAACAAAAACAAAGGAAGGACATGAAGGCTGTGCCGTGTCGGAAAACAAAATGTTTGTAGTGTGTGATGAGCCCATGCTGTTTTTGTGGCTTGTTTTCTCCCACAATTGTTCTAATTCAGCAATGTATAGCATTAATGTGCAAGTTTCTGAAAAGAGATAAAACTGAGCTATGACACTGTGGCACACATTTAGGCACACGTCATGTACCTCACCCAGCCCACCTCAAAAAACCCAAACTATCCCTTAATACTTTTTGTAGGTTTGATCACATTGTAGGGGTAACTTAACCAAGTCCTCATTTTTTGGATTTGTAGTCATCATCTTAATAAACCAACATTTTGGCTGAAGTTTTTCAGGTTTCTAAATTAACACTTTATGTTATATCTTCTACAACCAAATTTAAGTAAATTTTACTTTCTTCCTCATATACTCTTTTCTCACTTTATTTAAAGCTTGAACTGGTTACTGCTTTTCCAGGTCATACTTGGGTATCTGTGTCAGTCAGTTTCATGAGCACAAATTTTAAATACCCTGCCTGTTTAACCTAAAGCAACCATTTTCCAATTTTTAGCATTTCTTAATATTGCTGTTACAATGATGACATAAGGTCTTATAATGTTGGGCTTCACATACTGTTATCAAAACACCATTATCAGCCTCTGCCATTTTTAAGATAAAAATTGTGATAACAAGTGATAACAGGCCATTTAATGCTCTGTATGACTCTTTACAAGACCTCTTTTTAATGAGTTTGTGTAATCCCAAATTCAACCTGGTTTCTAATTTAGGACTAACACTGAGTGACACAGCTGATGTGATGGTCTTTGTAAAGTACAATAACAGTCAGGACATAATCATTACGGCTGACTCAGCATGATTCATTTTAGTAACAATTGTGTAAAAATAGACGCTGCAGCAGAGAGCTGCTTTTGATTTTATTTTCATATTGAAATGGATCCTGATTCACATCCTGTATTGACTGAGCTTTAGTCTGAAAATTGACCACCTCATCATCCATCACAACAAAAGAGCAGTGAGTCAATGCATCCCTCTCGAGCCACATCCTTTCGGCTCAGGAGGAAACCTTGTTATTTTAATCAGAGGCCTGTGAAGCACACTCACTGTGTTCACATCTGGACACAAACACACAACACACAAGGCTGTACTTTGATACACCTTCGTACATTGTTGTTTTTTGTTATAATTCTACATATTAATTCAACACCAAGGTAAACAGTAAGTTGACAAGGTTATGAAATCTCCAATAATGAACAGTATAGTCTATTTTTTATTCATTTTAAAAAATTTTTTAAACTGTCTATAAATATCACGCTGTCATTTCAAATAGATGGGTATATTTCCTAAAAAAAAAACCCTAAAAGACAAAGCAAAACAAACCAGAGGGGGGCCGGTTCAAGTCCCAATCGACATATATCTGGAAGTTGGTTTGGTAGTTTGGGAGAAACAAGCTGACTTCCTTGGGCACTGCTGCTAAGAAGGCTGGCATCTCTTGCCTCAGGAGCCTCAAGGCGTAGGGTTTACACCCCTGCACTCTTAGGCCCTGTCCACATGGAGACAAAAATATTCTTGTATTGAAAACATTCTCTGTAAAGACGGCATCGTTTCAAGAAATGTCTGACCACACAAAAAATGCTGCCGTATATATGCCAGGTCTGTAAGTGGTGTTGCAATGCTGCGACAGACAAACACCAAAACCAGGGAAGACATAGAGCATATTGCTCTTTAACACAATAGCTAAAATCATAACTAATGCCGGGGTCAGACTACAGGGTTTATGCACAATTATAGCCCAACCCAACAGTCGTAGGGGTTCGGGACCCGTCAGCATCGAAAATCGGTTGTTCTGTCTTGTGTAGTGTGTCATAATGGCCCATAACAGCAGACCAGTCTGAGATGCCTCATGCATCCACGGCTGAAAGTCAAGCAGGTTTTGTCCTGCCTCCTACGATCTGTTCCTGCCGCATCAGCGACATTAATAAGAGCACTGGGAGCTCTGCATGTCCATCAATCATGGATGTAAACAAACCAAGGTTTGCACATTAAGAGCTACAAGAAAAACAGCATCCCTTCCCTTCTTTGTTCTAGAGGAGCTACCCCGGACTCTCAAAGGAGAAATGTTGGAGAGAAACACGTGTAGTCTGTCATGCTCGTCGGTCAAGCCACTGCGCAAATTTATGGCTCCATGGTTGACTAGACATACCGAATGTCGCAACAGACAAAAAAAAAAATAACGTAGTCTGACCTTGGCATTACACATAGCTGGTGCAACATGCTGCTGGACATTTAAAATGCATGTAAACATATTTGTCTGGCTAAAACTGCAGTAAACTAGATTTCCAAAAGCCAAACCAAAGACCAGTTTATGCTTTCCGCACTGATTGATACACAGACTGCCACAAGATGATGTCATAGACATGTTTAAAGTTTTTATCACCTGTGTGATTTACTCCCTGCTCCTAAACCAATTTTAGCAGTGTCTTTAGTAAAAGTCACATCTTAGCATAGTTTCACTGAAGTTAGTGAAAACAATTACTTGCTGACAACATGGAGAACCCTGATGTTTAGTCATGCTACTGAGACAAGAAGGTAGATGAGATGGTCCGTATGACAGGTAGATCTAGAGAGTGAAGACAAGATGAAACCAGATCTGTGATCATAGCTGTGTCTAATCTTGTATTATATTCAACACGCCACTTTATTGTCTTGGGCAGTAGGGTAGTGTGCAATGCAACATGCACTTTATATCTCTGTGCAATAATGGGCAATGTGCAAGACTGGATGAGGACCAGAGCTCCTGGGCAGCTAGCAAATCTGTACATTAGCATTTGGCACTTTAGCACTGTGGCACTTTAAATAGCACTCCAACGTTTCATTATTCATTGTGTATAATTCCCATGGTCCTCCAACTCCTGGCCAGTTTTCTTTTGGACTGTATGAGGGGATTTTTGTCTGTATGACTGTATGTCTTTTAATATGTTCTGCGTGTTTTTATTACTATTACAGATGTCTGTTTTGTGTTATGTGTTGAAACCAACCTGCTAATGGGACTGGGGATGGAAATTAGCCACTCGACTATAATCCCATGCATTTACATGTCAATGTTTATTAATGCATACTGTCCCATTTAAAATAAATAAATAAATAAATACATCTAAATCTAAGTATAATAAACTTGTAAATGGTAAACAGACTTGAGCTTATATAGCGCTTTTCCAGTCTCGCTTTCTACTCAAAGTGATTTTACACCACACCACAATTTTAGGACACTATGCTAACATAAGAAAGTCCAAAAGACAAGCAGCTCTGTAAAGTTTGGTTCAGTATGTTTTATTGTTTAAGGGGCTGAAGAAGCATTATCTGTGCTAACTTTCTTTTATTGAATAAAGAAAGTTAATGAGACGGCCAATCAAATATTCTTCTGCCAGATGGCTCAATCTTGTCCTTGTCTCCTCTTCCTTTCCATGTCTCCTTCCTCTCATCTTTTTTTCCTACTCCTTCCCCACTTATTTTATACAGCTGTAATCTCTACCTCATAATCCTTCCTTTCACCATCTCCTTACCGCCTCCATTCTTCTTTTGTCTACTTTTCTTATTCACTTTTATGTCTTCTTCCTCTTCTTTTTACCCTCCATCCATCCTCTGAGATCTCAATATTACTGTCTTGAAGGTCCATCTGAATTTCTGGGATGCAGAAGAAGACTGCAAGACACACAGATCTATATCTAAAATAATATATATGTATTATTTTAGATGAAAAACACATAATTTCCTGCTTTTTCAAAAGTTATATTTAAAGCAAAGACAAATCTGTAAAGAGTAACAAAATACATTTGGTTCACAGACATCCCAAAAATAGAAAATGTGTTTTGGATGTTGCACAGGCTTTACCAATGTGTAATCTGGCTATGAGACAGACTGTCTGCTAAATTTGACTTAAGAGTAAATTGTTGCCAAAAATATCTTGTTTCCCAAAACACTGCCATGTTGTTTTGCTCCTTGGCCATGACAGCCTTACACTTGACAACTTGGAAAGATTTACAGATGAACAGAGTGGGAAAAATAAATAAAAAAATGATTCATTTTGACAAAACAAGAGCAACTTTTTGTATTACAAAATACACTAGAATGTGCTAAAAGAAAAACATATTTTTGATACAGAAATCGTGACCAAACAAAGGGAGGAACCTGCGCTGACATAATGTTTCTGGTATTATGAAGTATCATAAAATGAAACTTGTTTTGTCATGAAAATGTTTGAAACATGCTAATCTTGAAAACTTCTTGAGTTAGTTGATCACAAGTGTGCCGCAAAGTGTGAGACAAATTCTGATGGATGGAGGAAGTTGGGGGCTTTTAGGAAGTGGAACATGACAACATGCAGTTTGACACCCTCACTGTATGACTAAGAGAATATAGAAGCATATGCCACAGGTACAGGAAGTCCAATAAACAGTTACTGCAGATGGACACATGAATCACCAGAATCTGGAACTTCTGATGTTATGTCAAACAGACTGTTAGTGTTGGAAGACACATGGAAAAGAAGGAGAAAGTACAGTCTGAGTGTCTTTGTATTTTTAGATAATGTTGAAAAAGAGGTAGAGTTTTGCTTTTTTACGTTACAGAGGTCACAGAGCTGTTGCTTTGAACCTCATAATAAAAAATGGCTGGCAAATTAAGGCTCCTTTACATTCTAATCTGATTTTTTTTTTCAATCATTGTAAAAATTTGTTTGAACCTGAATGCATTTGTCTGTAAAGTTTTTTCCATTCATGTCACACGTACTTGTGGCCTCTTGCTTAAATGTTGCATCCACTTCCATTTATGTCGCATATCTTTGCAGTTATGTTGTGGCCTCCCTTGTTGATATTGCATCAATCTGGGTTGGCGTTGAGGCCTCTTGCCATAGTGAGGCATCTTTTTGCGTTTGCATAGTGTCAAGTGAGTTCTTGTTGCTTCTATTTACATCATATAGTGCCTATATGTGTTTATAATGCAACATTTTTTTACCAGTGTTTAACCTGTATTGTGGCTATTTGCATTTGTTTTGCATCATATTATGTTTATGTTGCATTTTTTGCCTATTTACATACATTTGTGTTTATGTTGTATTCTTCTGTGTTTTTGTTGTGACTGTATGAGCATTTGTGTTGTGTCTATTTGCACTCCTTTATAATCTATTTGCTTTCTTGTTGTGGCTTCTTATAATCATGTTCCTCTGTTGCTTTTTGTTTGGGGTCAGTTAGTACATGCATTGTTTTTAAGTGTTTTTGTTGCAGTCATTTCAGCTCATGATACATCTATCAGCATTTGTGTTGCGTCTAAAGGCATTCATGTTGCCTCTATTTGTTGTAACGTGGTTTGGATATACAGTATGTTTGTGTTGTGGCACTCATGTTGCATTTATTAGCTTTTGTGTTGTGATAATTTGCATTTTTTGTGTTGCAACTATTTGCATTTGCTTTTCATACAACTGTGTTTATGTTGTGTTTTTATGAATTTTTATGATGACAGCATATGCACCTCAGTTGTGTCTATTTGCACTTGGGTTGCATCTATTTGTATATACAGTGTGCCCTTTTACAACAGAATTGTCTAATTGTGTTAATGTTACTTATTCTTGCATCTGTGATAGATATATTTTCTTTGTGTTGCAACCATCTGTGTTCATGTTGTGTCGATCTGCATAAGTGTTGTAAATATATACATTTTAAGTGTTTTTTTTCATAAGCGTTAACATGCGCTTGTGTGGTACATGTATTTGTGTTCGTGATGTGTACAGTAATGTCTGTCTTGCATCCATTCCTGTTGTTTTTTTGTGTTTGTGTTGCTTCTGTTTGTTTTTTGCATTTATGTTGTGGCTTCTTGCTTTCACGTTACATCTCCATGTCGGTGTTGTGTCTGTATTCCTTTATGTTGCCTCTATGTTTGTATTGTGGCTTTGTTCACTCATGTTGAATCTGAATTTGTTTTGCATTGGTTTTCATTTGTGTTGTTTCATATATATGCATTTGTATTGTGGCTTCTGAACTTGTGTTGTAGCTATCTGTATTTTGTGTCTGTTAATTTTGTTGTATTTTCTCTTTTGTTAAGTGTTTTGGATATTTATTTTTCCAAGACCTGCAGGACACTGTCATACGACGGGGGATGAGGGCCACGTTAAAAAAAAAAAAAAAGTAAAGTTAAGTGAATAAAGTCGAAAAGGTACGAGAATAATCTCATAAAGTTACAAGAAAAAAGTAGAAAAGTTATGAGAATAATCTCATAAAGTTACAAAGTTACGAGAATAAAGTCGAAAAAGTTACAAGAATAAAGTTTAAAAGTTACGAGAATAATCTCATAAAGTTGCAAGAATAAAGTCCTAAAGTTAAGAGAATAAAATTAATAAATCTATTTAAATTAAGCTAGAAAACAAACTTTTCTGAAAGGCTGTACCAGAAGAGCAGCCATCCGCCTACACAAAGAGGATGAAATGAGAGCGTCTTCTAAATAAGATATGCTTAAATTGATCTAAAGTTTTGACAAATAGCCCTCTTAATGACTTTATTGTTGTAACTTTATGACTTAATTCTCGTAACTTTTTGACTTAATTCTCGTAACTTTATTAGATTATTCTAGTAACTTTTTGACTTTATATGTCAGAACTTTATGAGATTATTCTCGTAACTTTAGACTTTATTCTCATAACTTTACTTTTTTTTTTTTTAACAAGGCCCTAATCCTCCGTCATACTGTTATATACCATTTATCATAATAATGAAAAATGAAAAACAGTCATGACTATCCCACCCAACATTATTACCTGCTGCACTTTCATACCAGTCAACTACTCATGTAGAATGTACTTCGAGCTAATGGGAAAAACTGCAGGAAAATTCTTGGTGAAAAATGTATCTGATCTAATTTAAGAATGCAGCTTACCCTAAAAATTTGGGAGAGTAGGAGTTCTTGTATTGTGAAAGCCCTTGCTAATAAACTAAATTAATCTAAATCATCACTATTGTTTCTTCTGTAGCTAATCATTCAGATATTTTAACATAAAAAACAAACAAATACTTCTCTTTAAATCAGTGAGCCTTTCTCCTCCATCACTTGAGAAAAAAATCCAGACAGAGAGAAAGAATTGCTCCAGTTTTGACTTTGTGCCTCTCATCTAAGCTGGAAGAACCCCACCAGGCGAGGGGAGGAAAGGAGAGCTCCGGTGGAAGTTGACCCTTGGCCTTTCATCAGAATGACAGGACCCTGACTGCACCTCCGACCCCTGGGGACTGACCAATCGCTGAAGTGTGACCTGCCGTGAGGGGCGTGGTTTCAGAGGACCTCGCTTCTCCTCTCTGCCTCTCACATTCTGCACATTCCAAGTGTCGTTGTGAGCACATATCATCCAGGCAGGCAGCACTGAGTGAACAAACACACACACACCAGCACATGCATTTAAGTAGCTCACACAGGTTTAGAGCAAGAATTTGAAGGACAATAATATGATTTCAATTTATGTTTCTCCACACAAGCCCCCACATTTATGAAACCACTCTGTGTCCATTAAAACACTGACAAAGCCCTTATTTCTCATTAAAAGCAAAATAACAGAATATTCTACAAAATATTTACTTCATCAAACATGTGTCACAGTGTCAAAAAAAAAAAAGAATTACTACATGCTATTTAAAACAAAGAATAAATGGTTGAATTGTTAAAAAAAAAAAAACTATTCTAGTCTAAATTTGTGTTGATTAATTATAAAGGAATTTAAATTTTAAAATGATTAGATTACAAAGAAAGACGACGATTCTCAAAAACAAATGTTTGATGCATTAGATTAGAGGTCACCATTTTTAAACACAATACCCATAGTTATATAATGCAAATGTTATACCTAACAGTTAAACCTAACCTGCAGTTACATGGCACTGAACAGTAAAACTGATTTCTTGCCATCTTGTATCAAAGAAGATTGATCAGTTTTCTAATTAAAAAAGGAGCACTTTAGAAATGTACTAGTCAAAACTGCTTTTTTCCTATTATAAATGTAGCTGTGACACATTTGTACAAAATATTGTCCAATATCAATCACAGGCTTTAAAAACGTGTTGTATCATAATTGTATTGTGGAAGGCTTTATAATACTGGCAAATATTGTATCAATGTCCAGAAAATCATTTTATAAAGGCCAAATAGGCAACATGAAGTGAAATGAAAATAAATTCAATTTAAAAAAGAGCTGGAGTAGATGCAACCCTGCTAGTGGTGAAACATACATCATATCACCTACAATTTGAATTAAAACTACATTAAAGATGGAAACACTGTTTTTACAGTGCGTTCAGGGCTCTTTTGTGGTATATTCAAGATTTTGGATCTTGTTGTTGCCAAGGTTGAACCTCACACACACTACCAGGATCCCAAAAAACTAGACATGAAAAATTTGGACATTTTTAAAATCTCTCCCACTCTATAATCAGCACAGATAAACTATGACTTTCCCTTACAAAGTATACTACAGCATGCCATAATTAGTTTAGACATGTTTGTCAGTTTGTTTCATTTGGCACAATGTTTAGTTTTAGCAAGAGTGGCGTGTAGGTTTTGCTGCCCATTAAAAAAAAAAAAAAAGCCCCACTTTGGTTGCTTTAAAAGCATTTTTGCATGACTACATTGATATTAATGACATTAAGGTGCCAAGCATTCATCTCCTGTGTGAGTTTGTGAGGAGTTTTTGTTTTTGCATCCTCCATGTGTGGCTCAGATTTGAGCAGTAAAGTCTGTCCCATCCTGCAATAGCCAACATCAGACCATACACAGACACAGCTGCACACACATAGGCGCGTCACTGACCCAGACGGAACCAGACCAGGCTACACACTAATTACATGCCTGGAATTAGACATAATATCAGCCAGCCACTTGACTATGGAAACACAGATTTAAGGCCAAGTGAGTAAAGACGTATGATTTTATATGAGCTCTATGTTTTTGAATGTGCATGTTTGTCTTTCTGTACATGTACTTTTTTAGTAAGTGTATCAGGAGTCAAACATTAAGTTGAAGAACAACAAGTGCACTTGGAAATATTTTCTCAGCAGGCTAAAGCAAATGGAAAGGAAGGAAGTTCTGAGTATTAACAACTAGTGGTCATGTAAATTGGTGACTGATTTGACACCACAGATGACTTTGTCCGTGGACCTCATTGTGTTAGCTTTGATTTTTTTGGCTATATTTTCTTACTTTTCTTTTTTCTTATAACCTACTGAATGGTATTTTTGATACAATCTTCCATAAAAGACTTGCTGCTACTTTGACTTCTACATCTATCAGCACACTTGGCTGCAAGTCATCAGGTAATATGGTCTCTCAATACAACTATACGCCGAGACGGTTACGATGTCTCATGAGGGAAAATATTGCAGAAATCAGGTGCAGCTGATGCTGATGGTGAGGTCTGACCACTGGTCATCAGTTGCTAACAAATATTTAAAGGTGATGCTGATTATTGGTGGCCACATCTGCAGTTTACCTCTAACACAACAGGTAATTGCATACAGCCTGAAGTCTTTATTGTGTCTTCTAGCAGTAACCTTCGAGTAACATGCGTCACTTACAGTTGAGTATATAAACAAAAAAGATCATGACGTCAATGGATACAAACCAAAGTGCAAGGACAAGATGCAAGAACATTTCTGGCTTTAAAGGTGCAGTGTGTAGAAACTGGCATTTTAGCGACATCTAGCATTCAGATTTTGGAATGAGCCCACCGTTACTAAAACATCACATCACTAAGCAACGAGAGCCAGTAAAGACCAAAAAAAATTGTACACCTATTTCGACCAACTTTACATACAAATAGAAACATTATATCCCATATTCACTGTTTCTGTTCGACGAAATGCTGCCATCTTCTACACACTACACCTTTAAAGCTGTTCTACAAACTTCCAGCTGGTCTTAAATTTTGCACCCTTGTGGACAAAGATGTTTGCTTTTTTTATATAAAAGTATCATGTAAGACAAGTAATCAGACAAAAAAGTCCTGCCACTTTCTTTACTAGGACCACATATTTTGAAACTGTGCTGTGGAAAAATGTAAAAAGGCTGTTTCTTTGACCTAATGTAACTCATCAGAAACCCCTCCTGCAGCAGCTGTTATTGGTAACTTAAGGATGTGCATTTAGTCAATATTTTAATATTAATCTTCAAAATTAGATGTAAATCTGTGTTTGTTCAAATCATGCTAGCACATAAAGAAAAATTGCCATTTGCCGACTAATTTGAATTAATTCCTACTTAAGAAATCATCTTTTTCCTTAACAAAACAAAATTAAGCATGTTTTTTAAACAGTGTTTAATAAATATGTTGTGTAACAAGTTGTTTTTTACATTTCTCTTCTGTGTGACAGAGTACTTCTATGCATAAGACAAAAGTTCTTGGCATCAGGACTTCTCCTCAGCCCCTCTTTACAGTGCTAGTTGCTGCCTAAAATGTCTGCTTTCCTGACCCCATTTAATAGACCTACCAGTGTGACATCCTACCATTGTTTCATTGGCAGATTATGCTCATTAGCTCAAGTGGGGAAGGGAGCTTTAAGACAGCAAGATTTCTAACAGAGCATCTCATACAGACTGTGAATATAGCTGGATCAAGGCTACTTCTCAGTACCCCATGAAAAACAGGTGTTTGAACTACAGTTATTGTGATCATATATGAGCAGGCATCAAAATTAAATCCTTAATTGAAGACAAATTATGGTCTCCTTAATGGCAGGTAACAAAGAGTTTAGTAAGATGTGCAACAGCCACTGACTTGTGGGATTACTACATTACAAGGTGCCCATTTCTGTTACAGGCATTAAAACAAAATAATCAGCCAAGGTTGGTCCCAGTTGTTTTTTAAATGCACAAACAGACATGCATATATAATTTTAGTTCAAACAATGAAAAACTTCTGAATGTTTTTTTTTTTTTTTGGTGTGATATACATCATTTCATCATCTGCAAACAGCAGAATCTGCTCCATCTTTAACCCTTTGGTGGATGAATTATTAAATCAGAAAGGAATCATTTTAAATGTTATTTTTTACTTTCAAACAAGTTCACAATAATGGCCAAATTCTTTTCACAGTGTGATATATTTTCCACTACAGTGGTCACCACACATCAACAATATTAATAGTAATATAATGGAACTCAATATAGATTCACAAAAACACATCTTTCACAAACATTTATTAAGAGTAAATACAATAAAATGCAAAGTATAGAGAATATTTGTTATTGCTGTTTAATTAAGCTATTTTACTTGTGAATTACACCAAAATGTTTAAATAAAAATTGGAAAATCAGGTGAAATCTGAATTCAGCCATAATAAGCAGATTGTAATGTACCCTTTAGTACATAATGTCCACTGAAGTTGACAGATAAATCTTTGGTCACAGAAAATAATATACAAGAAAAGCATTTTTAAAAACTGCATAAAAACTGTTTCTAACATCACATTAACTTAAAATCTATTTTTGTACCTGTCTGATTCTTTGAGAATAGAAGGATTTAACACTTATTACTGAAGGGCGAGGTGCATATCCCCCTTCGTCTGCCATTTTGGATTTATGATGTAATATCTAAATATGACCAAAATATACAAAGATGATATTTTTATGAAACTTGAGACAATGGTTTGGGAGTTCACCACCTGGTAGTTGTAACATGGTAATGCAACCTAAATGGCATAAAATGTTTTCCAAATATCTCTCCACTGTAGTGGACACCATGCATGAAAGGGTTAAATAAATGGTAGACTAGATTTTTTCTTCAGTCCTCAGAATATGTTTTATTTATCACTGCTCAGAAGGTACAAAGTGTTTCCTCCACTGTTTGTTTTACCTGGTACAATGCACTGTGGTAGTTACTCCACGGTATCCATGGAAATAAGAGTGTCAGTCTGGAGCTGCTGTGACAGGAAAATGTGGTGAGAAATGGAAAGAAAAAACACTCGAGTTTAAGTTTAGTTTAAGGGCAAGACTGACATTTTCATTTATGGCAAGTGACACAACTGTAAAATTGTAGCAGAACTGATGTCAATAAGTTGGGAAATTGCTGGAAATTGTTGTTATTTGGTGTTTTTTTTTTCTTAATTTAACGTTTTTTCTCTCTTAATTTAATGCTTTTTTCTTATGTCTTTTGTCTTTTTAATCAGACCTGTCTTCATTTCTTTGGGAGAGTTTTGTAAATAAGCCCACATTGGTTGTCTATCTCACCTGTAAACGTGATTAGTCAAATAAATTAAACCTAATTGAAATGAAAAAACTAAATCAATTCCACTAACTTTGTTGTCCAACTGGCTGACTGTAAATCCCTTGGGGAGTCAATTTAATATTATTAATAATGAAGTTAAAAGTGCTTTATGGGGCTTTAATGCAGTACCTGCTTACCATAAAAACAAGAAATACTACTACATCAGTTGTCAGCATATAAAAATAATGAACTGTATAATAACATCCAGTCTTAAGGCGGTAAAATGAAATTTTAATGAATTAATAATGAATTATAGTTTACTGTGTGATCAGGTGAATCTTCTTCCAATTTCCAAAAATGTATGTATTGAGGGAGTTCCAAAAATAATTGTAACTTTTGTTGGCTTCCATTTATTTCTCAGCTTTTTGATAATAGCCCATATTAAGCTTTTCGCGGTTTGTACGCCCTTCAGCATGTTTAACATGTCTCCTCTGCTAGATAGAGTACCACAATGATAGAGTAAAATGGCTCAACCCCCATCCCCCGAATCAACCTACCAGTGTGATATCATACCATTGTTTCATCTGCAGTTTAAGCCCATTGACTTTCACATTGGAAATCCCACTGCAAAGCAGGAACCATAGAATGGATCCAGGTTCATTGACAATATGGAAACAAGCACTTACCACAGAACAGATTCAGATTTTATGAACATTAGCTGTTGTGAACATACTCTAGCCATCACAGAAATCAAACATATTGACTGGGGGTTAAGGCAAAAAAATGGGCTCTTTCATGTCATTTTTATAATTTTGTATTTCTGCTTTGATTAGAATGTATTTTTGGTCCAATCTGAAGCCACGAAAGTTGGAAATGGCTGATCGGGTTACGTGAACAGCTATAAAAAAATAAATTCAAAGCTTGAGGTTCTCTGTCAGACCACCCAGCCAAAAATGTATCAGAGTGTTTTAATGACATGGTTTTATTGATCCCTGCAGGGAAATTCTTTCATCACTTTTCCACCAACCCAGGAAGCTCAGGGGTCAGGGTCAGAGACAGAGCAGCACCCCTGCAGCTGACGAGGAGTCTGGATCTCACTTTGGAACATTTCAGCAAGAGAGATGCTTGTCAACATGGACACCCTGTGTAGGTCATCCACTGAAAATATAGACTAGATGGCCTCGAGGTCAGCCAGATCCAAACTACATATTTTTATGAACGTTATGCAGAGACTGGCATCACATTATTTGCACTTCCAAGCATACTTTGAACATTTAAGCCAACTCACTGCAGGTTTATAGAAACATATGTATGACTTACATACATAATCTTATGTTTAGCGACATGAGCATTTCACATTTCTCTCTTGTATCTCTCTTTAACTTTTAAGCTGGTTCTGCTAATGATAAAATATGCCTGTTATAGGTCCTCTAGACTGTTTGCGGGTAATTTGATGTCACTTTTATTGAGGGTCTGTGATATTTTTACATTTTTGAAAATAATAGCAGTGATACATACTTCTGAAAGTTTTCTCAAATATGACCAAACCCAGAAAAGGTGAGACCACATTTACTGCCATGGCTTCCGAGAAAAACACAAAACTAAACACAGCTCTGCTTTAGTCCACTGACCAAGCTGCTGTTGAGGGAACAGGGCTTTTCTAACAATGGGTGTGACTTTAAGGAGCCACAAAAACCCATTTCCTGCTGCATAACCATGTCAAATTATCGGCCACAAGTTGTCCTTTTCAAATGTCAAACTCTCAGGCACAGTTTATGGTCTGACATGGAACAAAGTCAGGGAGAGACGGGTGTATGGACACACAAAATTAGCTTGGATGCAAGTCATAAAGAAACTGGTATTCTGATATAAAAAATGTTTGTTTGTATGTATTCCATTTTAAAACACGAACTACACTAAATTACATTTCAAACATTGCAAAGCCTTAAAAGAAAACCTTAGCAAGAAACTTTGGATTAATTGTTGTGATGATAAAATATGTGTGACAACAGAATAGGGACAGCAAAAGTTGTTCATGGAAACAGGGATCATACAACTTAGCATTTGTGCATCTTAATTTCAACACATTTTCAAGAATATAGTCCACAACAATCTTACACTAGTTTTAGCCCAAATGTAAAGAGGCATTTTGGTCAGTTAAGTTCAATTTCAATGCATAAGACCATAGCCAACTAAAACTGGATTTGGTTTTGTCTTTTTGTGTTTAAATATTTTTCAGGAATTCAATGCTTTATGTAAAATCAGAGAAATTCTGTAGTTTTAGCACGAAGAATTAAGGATGCATGTGGGAAACTGGCAACTTCAGACTGACAAGTCAGGAAGTCTATTTCTTCCTATACTTTATCAATACAGGCCTAAAATCCTGGTCAAATGCTCGGTCTGAACCCTTAAGCATCTGCCCTCCACTTGCAACAGCTGTAGCCCTGCTAAAAGAAACTATACCTTGCTGCCTAAATGCCCTCAAACAAAGGTGATAACAAAGGACATTGAATGAACAATTTGGATTAAATGGATAGCATTAATAAAGTTTCATAGAAACAAAATTGCTTGTAGTTTCCACCTCTTCCTGCTTTAAAGGACCCTGATTGGGCAGTGTTGCTTTGGCAGTAGATTGAAGCTAGGCAATATGGATTTACTTGATTACAGACATTGAATCAGAATGATAAGATTCAGTAACAGTGTTAAAGACGACACTTTGCATATGAATTTGAATTGAATTTTTGGATATGAATATGGTGTGCTCTGATATCTTAGCTTCATAGCTGGTGTGTCTTGGATAAAATTGCTTAAGAACACTGCATAATATTGCCTCGCTGCTTGCAACCAAAATTACAGATTCCAAATTTGGCTAAATTCATATTAAAATCATGTTTAGCCAAAACTTTAAAATAATCAAACTTAGAACACCCCAATGCAGCATAATGAGTGCAAAAGCATCCTCGTCATCAGCTGTATTTTGTTACTGGGCTCACAGAAGACTCAGTTTCTATCACCACACAGTTGTATTTTTCTTACTAACCAATCAAAAGAAACAAGGGGTAGGATTGCTGATAACCAATTTGTAAACAACAGTGGCAGGCATGAATTCAACCTGACTCATCTGTGTGAATGCACAATGTCCAGGTCTGCAGACACTACCAATGCCACAACACAACTCTTCTTTATTGTTTTGTTTTTGTGTAAAAATTCTGTGAATCAAATCAAATTATAAGAATACAAAAATATTTAAAACAGATCTTACAGGCACAATCAAAGGCAGCATAAGCCAACTTTTGTAAGAAACAGAAAGCACATGTAAGAAGCTCTCTGAACTTGGGTTGTGAAAATTTACAGCACATTAAAAATGGACACAGGCCGTCAGTGGACACAGGCCCAATAGAGATGTAACTATGGATAAGAAACAAGAGTTCTACAAAGTGATCAGGTTATCCACTCTACAAATGCTTAAATGAAATTAAGATTCACATAAAAGTTGTGATCTTAATACAAAACAACCTGTTCCTGATCCAGCGGAGCTGCTGTAGCTTATTTAGCCTTTCTGTTTCACAGTCTGCTTCTGTTAGGTCTGTTGTCTTTTTATTTTTGCACATTTTTTCCTGTGTTCATGTTGCATGCATTAATCTCTGTTTCTCTGTTTAGGTTCACCTCCCGTCTTGCTCTGCCCCTCCCCTGTCTCTTCCCTGCGTGTGCCCGTCCTGTTTCCCACACTTGCTTCGACTCACCTGATCACTCTCGTGCGGCTCCTCTCCCCACACATGTTCCTTGTCACTCATTAGCCTCAGTACTTAGTTTCACTTTCACCCTCACTTCAGTGTTAAGTGGGGTACACACATAAGGATTTTCTAAATCTGAGGATTTTTTATCTGTTAGAGACCCCACACATGAAGATAAAAAATCAGGCATTGAACAGTTTTGATCGTACTGTTTGTGGTGTGCTCCGATGATCTCAACACAGCACACCACACACGTAACGGTTCTGTCCCACCACAAATCTAGAATCTAGTCCTCAAAGACAGAAATCTCACGTAATCAAACATGATCTTTCAAAAACGAAGAAGAAGCATAGCAACGACCCTGAACGTTGTCTATGGCAACAACTGGAAAACACAACACGCAATATGGTAGAGGACATACAAGAAGAGGGAATGATGGTGGTCTTTGGACTATTTTTGATGGAAAATCAGGAACTAAATAAAAGAAAAGACTGTGGAAAAATCCTGGAGGCTACATTAACACATGAGCTTGCCCTCCGTTTCTTAGGTCCACCAAACTTTATGTTAATGTTTCAGGTCGGCTGTGCTTGTTTTTATTTACGCCTGCTTCCTTGTTCCTCTGTCAGCTCGCTTCTTTATTGGCTACATTCCGATCGAAGTCACAATTCACGAAGTCATGACTCGGGAGTCGTCGGCTTTCCCCAGCCACATGAAGATTTTTGGTTGTAAATGTTGAACAAGTTTAATATTTACGATTGTCGACCCCGACCTGTTTTGGTGCTGATTATCGGATAATCTTATAGATTAATTTTATAAGACATAAGATAATCGGGCATTTGCCGTCCTTGGTCGGGAAGGGGGAAAGTCAGGACAAAAGCAGCCAGATAATCTTTATGTGTGTACCCTGCTTTAGTTTGTTGTTTGATCTTCACTCACGCACCAGTCTCTTGTAAGTTGGATCCATAGATATCTTGACCATAGCCTGTTTTCTGACCTCCTCTTGCTCTTATGGATTCTGGACTTGTTGCCGAGTTTTTGCCTTACTGTGTACTGAACTGGACTGAAAATAAACCTTTTTTTTTGCCTGATGGACATTCTGCCTCTCGAGTCGTGCATTTGGGTCCTACATTCATTTCGGGGTTCAAACGTTCATGTCAGAACGAACTAACCAGAATGGACTCAGCCAACTCTGAGATTGTGCTTAATGCGCTACAGGGTCAACGAATTGCTCAGCAGGAGGATCAAATATCCCTTCAAGTGTACCTCAGAGAAGTAAGTGAGCGTCAAGACACGATGATCCACAGTTTGAGCTTTTGATTCAGTTCAATAGCCCAGCTGATGCAGAAGGACACCGCAGTCTTCATGAAGCCTGACCTCGCCCCTGACAGACATTTTTGCCTTACTGTGTACCAAACTGGACTAAAATAAACCTGTTTTTTGCCTGATGGGCATTCTGCCTCTTGGGTCGTGCATTTGGTCCTACATTCATTTCTGGGTTCAAATGTTCATGTCATGCTGTTGTTATTCCCTAACAGGAATTACTGAACTCTCCAATGGCTTTTAGTGAATTAGTTCTAATACATCCTATTATGGCGCAATGAGGACAGGCCAAAGTCATCAAACTCTTTATTTTGATGGATGTGGACACACACACTCACACCACCACATGTACACTCGCTCACAGTCCCCCTTCCTCTCTCACCGCACACCTCTCCTGACTCCAAAGCACACAAACACACCTCCTGAGCAGCCGGGCAGCGGGACAGGAAGTCAATATTTGAGGAGTTGAAGCTACCTGAACTCGTGGTTGGAGATCCGCCTCACACTGTAGGTAAACTATAGAGTTTCACACAATGTGTCTCAGTCTGAGTGTTCATGTAGGTTAGGCTATAACAAGTCATTACATTCATTATTCTGTTACTGTTGGCAACAAGCCGATACTTCTGTTTAAGAGAAAAGTGCACCCTTACAATAACACTTTACAAAAACACAATTTATGGAGGTGTACACGGCTGCAGGGAAGCGAAACCCCAACAGACCTTTAAAACATATGAACTCAACCTAAACCAAAACTCATGTTTCAATAGTGTTCACATGGATTGATTGAAAAAAATGTGTTATTTCACCCTGCTCATTACAGTCTTTACACTGTATGTTTATAATAACTTAACTTTAACTTTTTTTGAAGCTGCAAAGTCTTCATAGCTCAGCTGTGTGAAACTCCTATACTGTCTAACACAACAGCATAGATTTTTTTTATATTAATTTATTTCATTATTTTGAATATGAGGTATGATTATTAGTTAATGAGGCTGCACTAACGAGGATAAAACCACATCGTTTCACAGTCACTGAGTGTAATACACTGCCTGGCCAAAAGAAAGTCTTCACCTGGATTTAACTAAGCAGATAGGTACGAGTCTCCTATTGGATAATTACTGCAGGGGTGATTATCTTTAAGCTAGCAACAAGTTATTTAACCCCAGCTGATGCAATGAGTAGCTTTTGATTTATGAAACAACCATGTCGAAAGACACATCCTGTGGTCGTGAAAAAGATGTTAGTCTGTTTAAGAAGGGAAAAATCATTGGCATGCATCAAGCAGAGAAAACATCTAAGGAGACTGCAGAAACTACTAAAGTTGGGTTAAGAACTGTCCAACGCATTATTAAAAACTGAAAGGCTAGTGGGGAACAATCGTCTTCGAGGAAGAAATGTGGTCAGAAAAAAATCCTGAATGATCATGATCGGCCATCACTCAAACATTTGGCCAAATCAAATTAAAGAAAAACACCAGTAGAACTCAGGGGTATGTTTAATAGTGAAAGTAAGAGCATTTCCACACACACAATGTGAAGGGAACTCAAGGGATTGGGACTGAGCAGCTGTGTAGCCTCAAGAAAACCCCTAAACAGTAAGGCTAACCAGAAAAAAAGGCTTCAGTTTGCTAGGGAGCATAAAGATTGGACTCTGGAGGACTGGAAGAACATCATGTGGTCTGATAAGTCCAGATTAACCCTCTTCCAGAGTGATGGGCACATCAAGGTAAGAACAGAGGCAGGGGAAGTGATGCACCCATCATGCCTAGTGCCTATTGTACAAGCCTGTGGGGGCAGTGCTATGATCTGGGGTTGCTGCAGTTGGTCAGGTCAGGTCATCTTGTGACATTGCAGAAGCTTATTGAAACAATGCCACAGCGAATGCGTGCTGTAATCAAAGCTAAAAGCGGCCCAATGAAAAATTAGAGTGTGTGACCTCTTATTTGGCCAGGCAGTGTCTATTAAAGGTTGAGGTATTCACTCACAATTGCTGTAAGTTAACAATGAGTGACGTCTTCGGTCTACTGCTTGCTGCTGATTGAAGTGCTCGTGTTTTTGCTAAGGCATTGGAAAATGATTAACTTAAAATTTGAGCAACACATGAACTTGATTTTTTTGTGAAACTTAACAAAACAGCAACCTAGTCTTTTCATGCATTAACTGAGGCATACGGGGAACACTGCATGTCATGTGCACATGTTTGAATGGCACAAAAGATTTCTTGAAGGCAGAGAGGATGTTCAAAACAATGAACGCATCAAAATCTTCTGAAAACATTTAACAAATTGTTGTAAATGATTGTTGACTCAGTATAAGACTGATAGCAGAAATGGTCCAGGCTTTAGAGACACATCAGCAAATTTTATATGAAAAGTTGAACATGACAAAAGTGTGTGCCAAAGTTGTCCCAATACTTCTGACTCTTGATTAAAATGAATAGCAAGCAAATTTGAGACATCTTGGAACAAATTTAGGAAAACACTGTTTTTTTAGTGGCAATTACATGCAATAAAAATAGGATCTTTTAAGACAATCCTGAGACAAAATGGCAGTCAATGTATTGTAAAACACCGTTGTCACCAAGGATGAAGAAAACATGACAAAGCAAGTTCAGATTCAAGGCCATGTTGATTTTTTTTTTTATTCAGGGTATTGTTTTGGAGGACTGGATTCCAGAAGGGTCAACGATGAATCAACACCACAATTCTAAAAAAAATAAATAAAAGAAATAGTCAGAAGAAGGAGACCTATTTTTCTCATTCTTAGTCAAGGCAACACGCCACCTCACACTGTGCTCTTGGTAAAGCAGTTTCTGTCCCTACAACAAATCACAGTGCTTGATCACCCTACCTGTTCACCTGATCTAGCATTGTGTGACTTTTTCCTTTTTCCAAAGATCAAGTTTGTACTCGAAGGAACGCGTTTTGAGTCTGCGTCAGAAGTTAAGAAAAGAACAGAGGTTCTGAGACAGCTGTCAGATGAAGACCTACTGCAGTGATTTGATCTGTGGAAGACCCAAATGTAGGGGTGTGTTGATGGAGTAGAAGGGTGTATTGAAGAGGAAAGACACTGAAAAATGTTTATGTTCAATTAAATTGTATTACAGCATTAGTCTTTTTTTAATAGCCATACCTCAATAACTCAGTAACTCTCATACACGTATTTAGCATTGCTCCTAAGCACAGAGCATTATTTGATCACCATAAATAACTTAATAACATATGATGGGAGAGCACACAGACACTTTCCAGAGAAGATATAATGTGGGAAAACAAGTGCGTTGTAAACAGTAACAATAAATGTCAGGTTTGGATGTAAACAATCACTCCGCAATAATTCACTCCAGAGTGATTGTCCCTCAGAGTTTCCCTTACATCCATCTTTGCATCAACATCATTCAGTAAATTTGACTAACAAACATTTTGTCCACGTGCTGGAAGGCTGTCATCATGTTTGAGCAGAGACTGGAGTGTGAAAACATTTACCATTTTGAGAAGGAGACATGACAAGAAAACTAGATTTCACAAGTTTTCTTGAAAACAAAAATGTATTTACCAAAAAAGTATTAAATTAAACTTAATCAAAAGATAAATGAGGAACAAATGACTTTTTCATACATACAAACAGTACGTGAAAATATTGTGAACTCATTGTTCATGGCTGTACAACTTAAAACATAAACATAATACAGTATGTAAAAAAAAAAATCCTGAACAGTCTTAGTTTAAGAAAGATAGAAACAAAGCAGGGCAACGATTGTAAATTAAGTAACCAAACCAATGCAAGGTTTATTTAAAGGGGAAAAAATCTTTCCCAGCATCAAATCAATAAACTAAACTATTGATTAGCATCACACTATTTTAAAAGGATCTGAAGTAAAAAAAAAAAGTTCCTATTGATGTTATCGATCTAATGGAATAAAACTGAAACTTTTTACTGCAAAAAGGGGATAGAGAAATATTAAACTGATGTGACATCCTCTACCTCTACAATAACTTTGTTTTCCTTTAACTCCAATTTTAAAAACACTCTTTGGTTTTGTCTCTGGAGGCACAATGTTAATGGTGTTATATCACTGTAAGCTAATTATACCCTAAAGGTCACATACTTTCCTCCTTTTCAACAAGTGAACATTAGCCCCAGATGTCCTCAGAACTAACTCTTAAAGTTCTTACTTGTTTTCATTCCCATAAAAATCCTGTCAGACATTGGATATTAGCATGCTTATAAACCCCGCAGTTTCAGCCCTGCTCAAAACAGGCAGTTTTTTAGCGTAGACGCTTATAAGCTGTATATGACCATGCGTCTTTCAAGGAGAGGATGTGGCTCCACCTTTTTGGCGCTGTGCTCTAAATGTTTACTATGGCTTCAGAGACATGCCCAGATATGTCCCTAACTCTAGAGCTGCCTGTAGGCTAAAGAAACACCTAGCTTAGGGAGTGTCTCCCACCTCAGACAGTTGTTCCCAGAGTGTGTATGTGTGTGTGAGATGTGAATCCATTGGGGGTCACAGGCTGAAAAGTTTGGGAAGCCCTGATCTAGGGGAGGTGGCATACCCCCTAATAACATCATCAGGGATGTTTCCAATCAGATTGTTTGAGCGCACATTTTCTCATTTTGTGGGTTTGTGGACTGGCTATGGACACATTTGTACTTCCACCGAGGAGGTTATGCTTTTGCCTGCTTTGGTCTGCTTGTTTGTCTGTCTGCGAACAAGGTAACTCAAAATGTTCTCAACAGATTTCGATGACTTTTTCAAGGAATGTTGGGAGAAGGAAGAAGTGATCAAATTTTGGTGGTGATCCAGATATCAATGCGGATACAGAATTATTTGAAGGATTGGTTAACATTGCATGTTAGGGCATTTTTCCACTTAAGACATCCAAAGTAACTCAGCCAACAATATCAGAAATACCTTGGCCGAGGTTTGAGCTCTTTGAGCATTTTCAGTTTGTATGAAATTCATTAAAATATGTATTTTACTTTTCAAATGCAGAAAATCAGTTTTAGCAAGTGTGGACAATTTTCTGGGTAATTACAGCCAATAATGCAGCTGTAAAAATCTGCATAATGTATTGCACATTCTGTATATTGGGGCTTTTATTTGGGCTATATTGGGGCTATGGTGGGCCCACCTATCTTAGGCCCTGTTGACACAACAACGAAAATGGCTGAAAACTGAGAGTTTTCATTGCGTTTTCGGCTTCCATTTACACGAGAACAGTGCCCGAAGTGCCTGAATCCGCAAACTTTTGAAAGCGGGGTCCAGAGTGAAAAGTTTTGAAAACATTTTGGTATCTGTCTTCATGTAAACAGGAATCAGCGTTTCTGAGAAAACTGGTACATGTGGCACAGGCCCAGTACTCTATCAGATGAAGGTTGCGCGCACACTGAGGAACAACAATAACAACAACAACAGCTTCGGCCGCTTACTGAGTTATGTGTGCTGCTAACTGTGCTCGGTTTGTTATCCAGACAAAAATATCCAGACAGATTTGTTGTCCAGACAAAAACTCCTGCGTCTACCTGCGTCCGCTAGTCATTGTTGTTTGTGAAAAGTTTGTCTTCACTGGAAAGCGTACGCGTGTTGTAACACTGCTGTTTCACTACAAACCTACATCGCCAACTTCTGGCCTGGCATGCACACTACCACGCTTTCAGTCGTTCTCGGGCATCCATGTGAAGGTGCATCATTTTCACATTCTCTCTGTGTGAATGCGGACCGCTTTTGAAAACGCAAAGGGAAAAACCTTTCCGTTACTGGGGACAACATTAGCGTGTAAATGGGGCTAAAGCTGTGCTGATACAGTCTATGCTGTGATGGAAAATGGAGAGAGTAGTACGCAAACCGTGCAGCTTTAAGCTGAGCTGAGCAGATACCATTAAAAAAAAAGTGCTATAAATAACTGAGAATTTTTTTGTTGTTGTTTTCTGTTATTGGATGTCTTTGCACAGAAAGGGTAAATTCTGTAATGGGTTCAGAAATATAAGAATTTCAAAAATCATTAAAAACCCTGTTTTGTGCAACCCTAGTTTTGCCAATTTTGTTTTGTTGTTCAGAAAGGTTTTCAGGCTTAGGCTAAGTTTTTTTTTCTACCTGTAAATAAATTTGCTTTGAGGCCAGAGAGATCTATCAACCATCTATCATTACAGATAAATTAAAAAAAGATGTTACCAAGAGCAAAATAACAGGGGGAGAGCCATTTAAATCACACATTAAAATATTGATTAAGAGGACAAATGAACAAGTGGGGCCCAGTAGTAAAAAGTTTTCATTCATTCATTCATGATATATTCATTTATTATGTACTTCTTAGACAAATCAACAGAAGTATTTAAAATCCCTGTTGGCTGAATGATTTCAACAAATTGTATAAAAAAACAAAGAAGCAAGAAAGTAAGACTTGCAAATGAACACCCATTGAACACCCATTTCAATAAAAACCTGGAAAAAAAAGTACAACAAAGCCAATGTTTTTTATAAAACAGACATCTGATAGTAGTGAAGAAAGACTCAGCTGGATGTTTATGTTTTATTAAAGAGCTGGAAATAAAATGTAGTTATGATCTTTACCATTTTTTTTATGGGGGGAGGTCCTCTTTATTTCTGAGCATGTTGTATTTTGAAACAATACTGTATAACTTCATAGTTTTGTGGGAGGAGTAACTAACATTACTAATGTAACTCCTTAGGGTTCCCTTTATGTTTGTGAGGAGGGTTGTGATCACACAAACATGCTGCCCTGGTGTGAACTCTACTTTAAAGGTTAAATCTTGAGCAGGCTGCAGCCCCCCACCACTGTTAATTGTGAGGTGATGTGTATTGTGACGTGTTAAAGGGGGGATTGTGGTAAATGATGGCTTACCTGCAACAGGAAGCTTTTGATGTGAGCTGTGAACACTCTGCAGAGCTTATTGCTCTGATTTGCATCTAAGCAGTGTGACTTAACGCACTGCTCAGACACACAAATACACAAACAGAGAAACTATCACTGGCTATTGTCGAGTTATTGTGTCCTGAGTACAGTCAGGAAATACGAGAGTGACTAATAGCACAGATGAGTGACTGACATCAAGTGATAGACTAACGTGGCAAACAAAAAGAGTTGTTGTGATCGTAATTTGATTTACACAGAGAAGACTGAGCAGGAGGAAACTGCAAACAGAAACTTTATAAGAATGGTTAGTTTGATTAAAACTGCACTAACTGCAGGGTGCTGTCAGTAATTTGGAAGTCCCAATATAAAGCCCTTTGTCATCTAACAAAAATGCAATAGAAAATGTAAAATTATTTAGCCAAAGCACAATAAAAAATTACAAAAACTGCATTTTGATATATTGCTATAGACACAGCGAGCTCAAAGGAAGGCATTGATTAGGGAATCGTTAAGCATGAGGGCAACTGATATTTCCTTAAACTAGTTGGAACTAATTCTTAACTTAAATAACTTAAATCATCTCTCAGTCCCACTCTCTACTCATACTTACCCACTTGTTATAACATTGCCAACATACAATATTTGTGACTTTTTTTTTTTTTAGATAATGCACTCTTTATTTTGGTTAAAAAGTTTCTGAAGATGGTTAAGTTTTGGTGCTGAAAGGCTTCTCTCAAATGCTTTAAAATATTTTGTTAACAGACAAAGGACACACAAAGTTAACTAAGGCGTCACACTGGTCTTGCCCTGGAGCCATCAAATTGTTTAAAAAAAAAAAAAAACTGCTCCTGCTTACAGTGCAGTTTTTTTTTTATTTATTTGCTTCTGACTAACTCTCCACTTAAAGTTGTTGCATGTAGTTTTCTACTCCTCAGACCTTTTTGTGAAGACCAAAATACAAATTTAACTACCCAAACACTGCTTTAAGTGTTACTTTTTTGTGCACTTCGTAGGACGTAGGATGGGGTAATTTCCCCCCTCTTTATATAGTAAGTTAATTTTTGACAGTTTCCATCAGAAGTATGTTCTATAAAGCTGTCCAAATAAAATGAGCTGGCTTTGAGAATTTTTTAACTAAATATTTAAAGTGAGTTGTGATTGTGAAGGCTTATAGTTAATGAGGTAAAATGTCTTAACATTAATCCTTGGGTGATTAGGGACAGGATACAACAACATGCTTAAGTTTATTTTTCACTCACATTCAGTGGATGTTAATGACTACATCTTAGACCCCGTAGTCCTAAAGACCCTAGACCATTGCTTACTTGTGTCCGACAACAAAAACATGACTGGCTGTAAGGTTTTTATCAGATTCCATGAGAGCTAAAAATGTCTGAACACTATTAAACTGTTGTGAAAGCATATGTGTCTGTCCATTCGGATCTGCTGCTCACAGCAGTAGCCAGCAGATGTGGCAGGAAGGAACGCTGAGAGGGAGGGAGACACTCTAGAGAAATCTAGGCCTCTCCTTCCATGCACGTATGCCTGCATGATCACACCAACTAGAAATCTCCAATTCAACAAGCACCTCGTGAAGGCCAATGCCTGCGAGCCACACAGCTGCAGACAGAAATCTGCAAGTATCTACAGTGAGTGTCTGTGTGGATTTACCTCTCTCTGTGAGAGATGAGAAGAAGAACAGGACGCTCTGTAAGATTTATGGGTTTGTTGGTTTACCATGCCTGACTGTCTGTGTTTCAGTATGGCTTATTTCAGCTTTTACTTTTTGTAAGAAATTCCCTGCTAAAATAATATCTTAAAAATGGTGATAACAGAAGGCATTATTAATGGATATTCAGTGCACCTCCTTGTTTCCTGAAATGCCATTTAATTCAGAAAGTGGATTTTCAACTTTTTGTTCAAACTATTTTGTGACTGACTCTAGTCAGGATTCTAACTATTTCATTCTCATAATAAATGTCACACAATAAATTATTTAAGCACTGAGATGAAACATTGTTGTTACAGTTCCTCTTGTACACAGCATAACATTAAAATATATAATATAATACAATCAGGAGTCTGAAAAAGAAGTTAATGGCAAGTACAAAAATGCAGGGTATAAGTTCGAATGGATATCTATTCATTTCCATCTCTAAAGGCGGGTTGTCCTGATGAAGAACTCACATAGACAAATCTGATAAGTCAAATTTTGTCAACCTCACAGAAATACAAGAAATACACCATACAAGAAACAATGAGCGTTGTGATTTATTTTCATTATGTGGTTTATATACTGCTGCAAAAGAGCATCAATCAAATGCATTGCTCATCTACAGAGTTGTATCAATGAGTATTAATTTGTTTATATATATTTCAAAATTTCCTAAAACAGTGAAATTCATGGTCAATTAAACGTTTAACAACAGAATGACCAAAGCTGTCATTTTGAACTTTTACATAAAATGTGATGCTATTGTTTTGAGGGAAATAGGCCCAAGTAGAAATATAACATTTTGTTGATATATTGGTGATTTGATAGCAATAAGAAAACATGAACAGATTTGGAGCATTTCTTACTAGAACTAACATGGAAGCGTTTTTCACATTTGTGCATTATTCATGATCTGTTTTACCACATTGCTATTGCCTAATCTCTTTTTTGGTTTGTGTTTACAATGGTTTCCCAATGTGTTCCTGAGCCCACACGATAATAGCCTTAACTGAATGATGTACGTTTTTAATGCTTGAGGGTTCAAAGGTCACGGGCGTTCAGTGTTAGTTTCTGGCTTTGTGTGCAGAGATCTTCCCAGATTTTCTGAATCTTTTGATGATATTATGGACTGTGGGTGTTGAAATCCCTAAATCCCTTGCAATTGTGGGTTGAGAAACATTCTTCAACTGTTGGACTTTTTGCACACACAGTTGTTCACAAAGATGTTCACTATGCCCCATCCTGGCTTGTGAACGACTGAGCCTTTCAGTGATGCTCCTTTTATACCAAATCATGACACTCACCTCTTTGCAATGAATCTGTTCACCTGTGAAATGTCCCAAACAGGTGTTTTTTGAACATTTCTCTACTCTGTAAGTCTTTCGTTGCCCCTGTCCCAGCTTTTTTTGGAATGTTTTGCAGGCATTAAATTCAAAATGAGTGAATATTTGCAAAAAAAAAAAGGTTTATTATTTTGAACTTCAAATATCTCGTCTTTGTAGTGTACACAATTGAATAGGTCAGAATGATTTGCAAACTATTATACTCTAGATTTTTTGCAGCATACCAACTTCAGTGGACTTGTGGTTATTAACTAAAAAAATATTGATATTACTTTGAGAATATTGTTATAAGATTGTACAGCAAAATATTACATTATCCTTAAGCATCTACAGTGCTTATGATATTAATTAGACCACCTGTCATAAAAACTCAAGTAAACAAATATTTTAGCAGTCTTTCAAAAGCTTGTTTAAAACTGAAGTTGTTATTGTTACAGACATTTTGAACAGAAATGAGGAATTTCAAACTGATTTCACCTTTTTATACCCAGATTTGAGCCACTCATTGGGCTACTCTGAGAAGTCAGAAATTAATCAAATATTACATTCAACAATTAAAACGTGTTTGTTTTTTCAGTTTAGAAATGCGAGTAAATAGTTTGACATCTTAATAATAATGTGCTTTCCTGTTTTTTTTTCCGTATTTTTGTAGAACAGTTTATTCGAAAATGTATGGATAACAATAATAATTGTATCATGATATTAAAAATGTACTTTCAGTTAAAGAGCAACAAAACACTGACATGTTTACTATCACAGAAATATAAATACTGCATTTGGTAATTACCAGTGATGTTAATTTAGGGCAGCTGTGGTATAATCATACATTGAGTGGTGGTCTAACAAATTTGTTTAGTAGCTACTGTATTTTTTCTAACTTCACTTCTGCTCACACAATGCAATAATCTCAACCATGTGAATTTTCTTATTTCTTTCTTTTAGTGTTTTATTTTAATAAAATCAAAATGACATGACCAAATTAAGAAAATATGTTTACTAGATCTACTGTCTCTTGCTCCCCTCAAAACAACTATCCTTATTTGGAGGTGCAGTGGCTGCCATGGTGATGTGTGCAAACGGATAATGGGGCAACTGTTAACCTTTGACTGGTTAAAAGGCCCAAGCTGAGGGAGGGGCGGGGGAATCCACACACACACGCACGCACACACACACTGGGATGTCAGACAGAGAAAGGAAATTCACACTCATTTCCTCCGTGTGGTTTCGGTACAAATCAACAACATCCTGTCCTTTTGTGAATCCTGCCTGCCCTCATGCTGGTTTGCGTTTCAGAGTAGGCGTTATAAGCCCCCCTCACCCCTCTCCTCCCCCCTCTTCTGTGTGTTTTTTTTACACTGCCACAGAGGCTGTAGTCATACCTCACATTGTTGCAGAGGAAGGAAGGGCACGTCCTTGTTCGCAATAAACGGCTTTAGATAGAAACAGGACACACGGGGAGCGGACATTATTCAGCCCTAATAGAGCTGAGGCATGTGCGCGTCCAGGCTGCTCCCATTAAAGAGGGAGAAATACTCCACATATCATCCCTTATGCTGTTGTTTACCTCAAGATTTATGCCTCTGCTTTGTTTCTTCCAATGTTTTTCATTAGACATTTTGACTCTCATTTATCTGAATCAGAAAAATACTGAAGATCAGATCTGCCAGCGTTGAAAAACAGACGCTAATTCATTGCAGACTGAGCCCACTCACACGTCCCCCCTCCTCTATTACACAATAACGTGGAGCAGGAAGCGCGAGCTGCATAAAAAATAAATAAACAGGGAAAAATAACTCTTTATGTAAATCAGCCCCGACATTGCCCTTGTGACCAAAAAAAATCACCCACCTCCTTATCCCCCCCCCCCCCCCCCCCCCCCCCCCCACACACACACACACACACACACGCGCGCGCCTCATTTGCCATTTCATCTCATTCATAAAAATCTCGGCATCGCGCCTGCGCAATACCATTCGGAGTCCTCCCCATTCATAAAAATGTAACCTCCGCATTTCAGCCCTCCCCAGTCGCTCTGCCCTCCCATTCACAAAAAGGGGAGAGAGCGCGAGGGAGAGAGAGAGAGGCATCTGCGCAGTGCCGTCCCTCTCCTTTCCTCTACCCTCCCATTCATAAAAACTCACTTCCCTCCCCCTCAGTGGTTGCAACATCATATCCAAAGCTCTGCGTCCACAACCGCAGTCGCCTTTTACGCACCAGCGAGTGGAGAATATAGCGCCGGAGACTCGCTCTCCTTTACGCCAACATAACCCGCATTGATTCTTCACATACGGACTTATCTGTAAGCCAACATTTGTGGAGATACATACGCTTCGCTTTGACCCCGGACTGGATTTTAAAGCCTGCGCGCCGACGTCGTGCGCAACGAAGAGATGAGAATTTTATCCTGAAACCACAGTAAGTGATCGTTTCTAATGCTTTCATGTCGTTTACTGTGTTATTTGTGAGTACGAGGCTGCAAAATAACAAACTCCTCAGTCTTTACTGCGTTTACTGCCTACGTACGCCCGCTCCTCTCTGTAATGCTGGATCGCAGGCATGAAAACGTTCCTGCAAACTCTATATTGCAACAAGCTGTTTCCCCCGACCCGTGTTTGCACTTTGAGTCAATATTTAACCACCCATTTCGTGCCAAAAGCGAGGTTAAGGGCACAGAGAGGGGAAAATGTGTTGAGGAATTAAATCAGAAGTTATCTAATTTTTCATGGGAAATATTTGATTCGACACCCATTTCTCCGCGTTATGAGGATTATTTTGAAGGGACGTTCAGGCTAAAATGAAGCAAAATGGAGGGATACTCTTAAATCTGTCTCTTGCCACTTTGAAGCTTGTACAAGTCTATTTCAGCTGGCTGAAATAGACTGGCCCAGGTTGCATTTCTGTTCTCGTTTTGAAGCGATCGCCGAGTAAGCGCACCATGGCGGCTGTGTCAGGTGTTTTTGACATCAGTTTTCCATTTATTCTCCACTTACTTTCAAAACGATGACAGAAATGCTCCGAATAATGCGCTATTGGTTTCCAAGAGTGATTACGCCCAGGATTTAGGCATGAAACTACGCATTTCACAGCCGATTGAACTGCCACAGATCTGTGCGTCTTCGAGCACAAAGTGTTCCAGACACGTTAACGTGATGATCACATTTTTATAATGTACATTTCTCGAGAGTTAAACGTCTAACGCATCGTTACGCCGTCGTTAAAAACACGGCATTTCAGCATGCCGAGCGGCCGCCTCCGGTTTGTATGACTCAGTCCATTCACATATTGAAGGGGGGGCGCGCGCACGCACGCACGCGCGCTTGCGCATGAACTGTTCCGGTTTGGATCTCATAATGCTCGAGATTTGACGATCAAGTCAGTGCCAGCAACGTCGCAACAGTTTTTTTTTCTCAAATTGGCTGTTGAAAATTCAGAGGAAAGTGATAAAACAAGGCAGAGAACAGAACCGCCATACAGAAGATTATACACGAGTATTTAATCACAAGGCAGTATTAGATCCTTACATTTTTCTGATTGCCTGAAAATAATTTCAAATATTAAATCAGTATAGATGACTACCTGAGGGAGGGTTTGTGGGCTGTGTTGCAAAGCCATAAACTGGGAAAACGTGCTGATCCAGGTCAGTGGAAAGGTCAGTTAAGCTCATCTGTCGTCCTCAATCATCTTTTTGGGTTTTCTGTAGAGTAGATCAGAGATTTTTCTCCCAAAGCAATCACAGGCTACATTAAATGTATGAAACTGATGACATTCAGGCTCGTGATGACTGGAGAGCACTGATTCATGTTTGCAACACAAGAGCAGTAAGCAGCTTTCATTCACAAAAAGCTTCAATTCACAAACTGATCCATTCACAAATCCAGAGTTCAGCCTGCTTTTCTGATCCATTTGAAGTTTAAATCACAATCAAATACTTTAAATTAAAACTATTTCATCAATTGTTTCACTTCATTTAACTGTAACCCTGCACACAGACATATTTTCCCTTATGACTTCTGTTCTAGTTGGCTTTGTTGAAGTCCCCTTTCTCCACTTTCTGCTCATGCCTTGTTTGCATCTTTGAGTCTTTTGCATGCAAGCCCTGCTCTCTGCTGCTCCCTGCTCTTTGCAAAGGAGGCAATGAGAGCCCAACTTCTATTGTTCTAATGTCAAAGTTAGAAAGGAAGAGGTTTGAAACCCAGTTGGTATTCAGGCTAAAGATCAATATAGTTTAAAAACTAAACACTTGGATGATTGTAGAGATATGGCCTGGATAAAATACAGACACCAAGGCACTGTAGTTAAAAGTATTCAACAAAAGTTAATCACTTTTGTTTTTTTATTGCTGTGAGAGGGGTTAAAAGTTTGTGATCACTCTTTCATAATTTATCACATCCGCACTAAAACTACACTCATGGCAGGAAACAAGATTACTGGTCCAATCATGGGAAAGGGCAAAGGTTAGTCATCGACACCAACAACACAAAGCAGCAGGCAACGGTGCCAAATAGTATAAAAACAGATTTTACAGCCTTACTCTCATAAAAAGTTAACACTTGTGCTTTAATGTTTGGTGAAAAAAAAACACATCAAGGATGTTGTCTTCTCTCATGCAGGTTAAAGTAAAGGCCTTTTTTCATGATTATTATGTTGAAAAAATATAAAGGGACATTTAGGTGCTCACACTGATCTTTAAATCCGATCTGCCTCTTTTCTCGTGTCCCCACCCTTTTCATGAAATGTTTGCCCAATTTGTACCTTGAAATGTTGTTTTCAGAGGAGTAAAGAGGATTAAATGAGTAAAAACAAGTGCCCTAAGTCAAATAAATGCAGTGAGTCATAACGTGTTTTGTGTCTGTCTCTACAGCTTTGCTAGATGCTGCTTTAGAGTGAAGACGTGCAAGGCACAAGCCTACACATGGAGTCCAGGGTTCCCCACCACATCCCCGGAGTGTCCTCCTCCCTCATATCCCAGCCTCTGCTGGACAGTCGAGTTCCCTACGGCCGCCTGCAGCACCCTCTCACCATCTACCCCATTGACCAGATCAAGTCCTCGCATGTGGAGAACGACTACATCGACAGCCCTGCCGTGGTCTCCCAGCAGCCCCCGAGCCAGAAGTCTGTGAATCGGAGAATCACCTGGCTGGGTCAGAATCAAGAGGCCTTCTTGGGGGCCAACCACAACCATCATCACAATCATCAACACCAGCAGGGCAGGTGCGAGCCCCACCTTCACCAGGACACCACCACCCATCCTTGGATTTCCTTCAGCGGGAGGCCCAGCTCCATCAGCAGTAGCAGCAGCACCTCGTCCGATCAGAGGCTGCTAGACCACGCTGCACCCAACCCAACTGTGGACCATCACCCAAACCTGCAACCCCACCAGGGCACAGTGAACACAATCACTACCCAAACTCCAGGTTGTTTCCCTTCCTCTGAATCTAAAGTCCTCAGCTCTTCTTCCTCTAAATCTTTGGACCTCAAGTCCGCAAAGATGCCTGCAGGAGGGGTGTGCACCACTGGAGGCCAGCAGGGGTTGGCGTTGATCCCTTCCTCCCCGGCCGAAAAGAAGCACCTCCTCCTCTGTGAGCACTGCGGCAAGTGCCGTTGCACGGAGTGTACTCTCCCCCGAACCCTACCCTCTTGCTGGGTCTGCAACCAGGAGTGCCTGTGCTCTGCCCAGAGCCTGGTGGATACAGCCACCTGCATGTGCCTGGTCAAAGGGATCTTCTACCACTGCACAGAGGACGAGGACGATGAGGGCTCATGCGCTGACAAGCCCTGCTCGTGCTCCCAGGCCAACTGTTGTGCACGCTGGTCCTTCATGGCTGCCCTTTCCGTTGTCCTGCCTTGCCTGGTGTGCTACTTGCCGGCTACAGGCCTGGCCAAACTGGGACAAAAGTGTTATGACAATATTAGTAGGCCCGGCTGCCGCTGCAAGAACTCACAGGCTGGCATGAGCATCCCTGTGTGTAAAAACGGGAGCGTGGAGGCAAAAGTTGGGATGCTAGAGAAGCAACAGCAGCAGGGGTCATGATACTGGACAAAACTGGCTGACAGTGGCCTTGGTTAAACAAAAGGACTGGACCACACAGTACTTGCTTGCTCTCTTTGGTTAGGACAATCCAACACCAACCCCTTAAACTACCCCATTAATCTGCTGGAAGAGGACTTATGTAAAACAAAGGTACTTAATAGTTTCTTGGCCTATGTTTGATACAGTGGATGATCAGAAAGGGGCCTGATCTCATAGCTTGTAGCAACAGCTTACAGGCCTTCTGGGGTGTTATTTTCTGTAAGAGTGACACAAGAAGAAGAAGAGACTAGATAGTGGGATCTGTATTTTTGTTGTTTTGCAAAGATGGCTGAAGGCACAAAGTTGTTGTACCTCTCTGCTGCTGTGTACTTTTCAGCTAATTTTGTAACTAACCAGAAGCTGGTTGCTGATCGGATAACGTTGACAGAGTTTGAAATCTGTATACCACCCTCCCAACCGCCCAAAAAAAGCACAGCCCAGTGTCCCTCAGAGGAAAAACAAGTGGCTTTATGATAAGCCACCTTGAGAGTGAAACCACCACTTACCTGCTCACTCTCTCCACTATTATGATGATCACCATCTTCTAGTGTTTTCCTCCTTTAGCTTCAAGATGCTAGCTTGGTAATGCTAACGTGTGATCTCAGAGCTGTAAAAACTAAAATCTCAAGAGCTGAGAATACTTCCTGTAGATTGCTCAGTGAGAGAAAGGGATAATCACCTTAGGTTATGTTTCCAGAAATCTGAAGATTTTGAATGCTGTTCACCAATCACCTCAGAGGTAATGCATGTCATGACCTGCATGCTCTAGTCTAATGGTTACCCACAGTGCTAGAAGTCAATGTGTCGTAGAGAAACGTGTTTAAAAAAAGTACACCCAACCTTCTCAGGGACTGTTACAGAAATCCTCTCTAGAACTTGGCCTACAGCATGTTGATCTCTAAACTGCCTAAAGAGCCGAAGAGTCTACTTCCTCTTTGCACAAGACAGCAAAGACACATTTAGGGGCAAAAAGGCAATAGTGAATTATTTAAGATGAGTAAGCTAAGGGGCTGACAAAGTGGCCAGAAAATTGTGTTTCTGTATGAAAAAAGGGGATGCAAGTGCTAGAGAGCAAAAGGAGAGCGTGAGAGGGAGAAGGCATAGCAAAGTCGTTGTTGTGTTTGTATCTATTCAGCCTTTGTTGGAATCAAAACCTGCCACTTGCACAACCTTTTTAGAAGAACCCTTAAAAGGATGTACTAAAGCACAGTATTAACCACCTCAGCTTTGTCTCATTACATTTGCGTGCACTGCACTACACTACACAAGCCCAGCCCGCCTCTACACGCAGTGTCTTCATTCAACTCTCGTCATTATGCTGCATTAGTGCGTCTCTTACTCTGAATGTCTATTTTTGTGGCTTGCATGACATTCGTAGGACTTTGCCAAAGGAAGCTAACATACAGTAGCTTGTTTTTTGAGTGATCACAGTTGTTATGCACTCTCGCCAAATGGAGCAGTTGGTTCCCCTTTAATACAGACGGCCTTTTCTGTTTCCTGTCTTTGTCGATCCATTCCCACACACCTCTAAGGTTGCTAACTTTGCTCATGTTTTTCTTGTTGCACAACGCGTGGAAAAAAAAAGAGGAGACAAACACACTGACCTTAGTCTTGAATGTATGAGGAAATATTTTCGAAACCTAGCAATTCAGTCTGACAGGAAGGTGCCAAAACTTTGAATGATTGTGAGACTGGGTGGAGGCCCGGTACCTGTGAGGAAGGGGCGACAGAAATCACAAATGTTTTGACAATATCTTTAGGAATAGAGCTATGCAGGTGAAATGTTCTTTGCTGTAAATAGTTTCACAACATTTGTGTTCTTTAGAAGAGACTTTTAAATGTCCTTGAAAGATTGCATGGTACATTATAACTACAATTCAGTACAAAATATATAGAGAATATATTAGATATATATTTTGACGGGAAGATGTTTTTGAGGAAAAGGGGGAGGGCTGAGAGAGGGAGGTTTGAGATGAGGTTACAAAAATGACGGGTCTTTTCTATCACAAGCACTTGATTTAGAGAAAAAGTGTGCCAGGCAATAAAATTAAAGAGAGAAAAAGTTCAGCTGTTTATGCTATCCATGGCTCATTAGCAGTCGAGAGGCTAAGCTAATTCCCCGGTTCCTCTCGGAGTCCTAAAGACTGTGGACTCATTGAATCCACACAGGGAACACAATCTCCCCCTATCCGGATCAACCCATTTCCTGCTGTTACTGCTCAGTGTCTCAGCTCTCTCCCTTCCCTCTTTCTCTCCCTCTCTCACTCTTGCTTCTTTTTTTCCTCCACTCCTTCCTCTCTTCCCTCCCTCCCTGAGAAATTGTCCAACAAACACCCCTGGCCTTGATTGACAAACACAGCTGCTGTGCATAAACTTGTCATAGCGCGGAGACGGTAGAGAAAGACACGTCTGTCTCTCTCTCTCTCTCTCTCTCTCTCTCTCTCTCTCTCTCCTCTTCTTTCAACCCCCCCGCTCCTTCTGTCTTTGTTTTTCTCTTCAGTTTTGTTTCGGTGCCATCTTTTAAAACCAGTGGACCTCTTTTTTAAAGAAAGAAAAAGTTGCTGCCTTTATTCTTCTCTTTATTATGCCTCGGCTATGTCACTGCAAGACTTCTTCACTTCACGTTAGCTTTATACTTTCAAAATGTGCTCGCTGGCATGATCGAGGAAATGACTTCCAACATCAAATCCCATTCAAAAGTTTTATTTTTGTTGCTACAATGCTGTGACCCTTACACACCCATATGTGTCGCTCATCTGCAGGCACTACTCTATTTTTTATTTTGAACTCAAACAAGAGCAAAAGTCTCCCACAGCTGGGTGATGCTACTCCATTCCTTTATGCCTTTACAATGTCAATGTTGGGAATTCAGAACGAGATCTGTGCTTTTGTTTTTGTTTAGATATAATAAAAAGAAAAAAAATCTCTCATATAAAAGGTTCCCTTTATAGATATATTTATTTTGAAGTTCTATTTTATATAGTATTTATTTAGATGCCAACTTTTTGTTTGTGAAGAAAGCTTATGTCGAAATGGAATGTACATTGACAATGGAAATATATATTGTTAAATATACCTCTGAGTCTTGTCGTTACTTTTCTGGGTTGTTTTAGACACAGAAATACATCATATATTAAAAGTGTTCTTCTGAAATAAAGATACTTACCTTTACATGTTTCTATCAAATAGCATTTTCTATTACCTGATATGAATTGTTGTACATTTTTAGCAAAAATGAAGCGCTGGGTTCACAATTATTGAACAAACAAACAAAATTTAAATAGATCAATACAATTATTGAAAATGAATTATTAGAATGAATAAAAGCTACTTGTTCACATGTCTTATGCAGTAAAAAAATATTGTTCAGGGGCTTGAGTATCTTAACATAATAGCAGCAATAGAGATTTTTTTACTTAGGTAATATTGCTAAAACCAAAATTTCAAAATTCAGTATTTCTGTCATATTTTAATCAAAAGTAGTACTTCAAAAACTAAGAAACAAAATTTGTCAACAGTTTTAATTCACACCTCTGCAAATATTATATTTTTATGGCCTTTGGGTGTCAAAAAATAAAAAAGATAACTTCCTGTTTGTATAAGAGTAGACACTGACAGAGTTGTTGCACACTAAAAATCAAATTTATGACTCTGTAATATATAAAGACCCAAACAAAAAATTGTTTATGATTATGCTTTCTACTTAATATGGGGCTTGTTTTTTTGAGTGTTACTGTCCCATTTAAAAGCTAAAAATATTTTTTACAGCAAAGTTATGTACAGAAAATCTGAAGTTTAACTGAAAGCCCCTTTTAAGATCTTTTTCAAGACGCTCATCACATACCTCAAGACCTTTTGCATGTTACCGGAACATTTCTAACCCTTTACACTGGTGACAAATTAATGTGTAGTGGTTGTAAGTTAGCATAACAGGATCATCTTTACTTTATCATAACCCCTTATTATTGTGGAAAATTCTAATTTTGGCCCGAAAACAAAGCAAGAGGAAGTAGTAGAATTACTAATATAAAACATGGTTTGATAAATAATAAAAATCAAAACTCTTAAAGAAAAAGTCAAGATTTTGAAGAAATCCAGAAACAGGAAAGTAAAGAAGAAGAGGTTAAGTATGTTACTTCTTGCACTTAGTGACGACTATTATTATAAGAGGTAGAACAGAGTTAGTATTGCCAAAAGAAGGGAAGGTAAAGGAAGTTTAAAGAACTTGATACATACTAAAGGGCTTAATTTTGCTAAATCAGTGTATCAACTTTTAATACATCAAGACTCTGCAGACCCACTGAGATTCTTTTGCATCTGTAAACCACATTAAGCTAAACTTGAGTAGTGTGTTTCATCAATTATCCAGTCAATATGCAATCTAAAATCTAAGATCTCCCACAAGCAAAAAATACTTTTTTAGCTCATTCATGACGTTAGTTTAGGTCTGTTGTAAGACTTTTTAGAACCCTTGTGTCACAAATACATCATATTTGTGCAATTTAACACATTTATACATTAAAAGAAACAATATGTCACTTTTCATCTTAACACATTCATGTCAAATTCAGTTCAACAGCAAACAACTTTCAACTGGGAGAATGGCCTGTATCCTTTTCCACAGCAAGCCCTGGTTGTCTATTTTCTGCACCATGCAACCTTGTCATCTGCTCCGTGTTGTGAAATGTGTACAGATATACAGTGGTAGTTCAAGCACTGACCCTGTGCTTGAAAAGGCCAGGTACCCTGTCTCAGTGTTGTATGATAGAATGGCTGTGGCTAAAGGAAGGACAATAGCTACGTTTCCACTGAGGGGTATGTGGTTCTGAACGGTTCGGAGCGGTAAAACCTGATCTCACTTGCGTTTCCACTGCCAGCCATACCCAGCGGACAGCTTGGTGGAAACACTGAATAACAGACAAAAGAACAGGAAAGATACTGTGCTCCCTGTTGGAATTTCTTTTAAAGCTGGATCAACAGTGACACTTCTGTTTCAGGGTGTAGGGGTGCTTTCCATTTACATTGGAACTGGGAAGAAGGGAGTGGGAGTTACATCACATCCCAGCAAGACGCATTTCAGTTACAATCTGGTAAAGTCTGGGTAGCTGAAGGACGTCCGGCGTCGAAGTGAGAAATTTTGACCAAAGGGGCCGTTTCAAGTGACGTTATCTAATTTGCAACATGGACTATCCCAGTTCAGAGATCAACTGGAACACACCATAAAAGTTAGATATTGTTGCTTTGAGATAATATGCAGGAGTTAGCCTGCAATTTTGGTCATAATGAGCTTTGGGTCTCAGACTGAATTTGTGCTACTTTGCTAAAATAGGTTTCAAAGTGATTGGATTATTACTAAAATCAAATTAGAATATAAAATTATGCTATCACTAAAGCCACTCTATAAAACTTTTTTAGGGCACAGAAGGTTGAATAAAGCAGCTTGACCTCAAAATTGAATAAAAACATTACATAAGCATCAGGAAATAATTCACAGACTTCCTCTGGATGTCATAACATGAAACCCAAACCAGTCAGTTTGCTTTATATCAGAATGTGTATGTGCAAAGTTTGTGTGTAAACTCTCAAGTTAAGTGACTTCCTCCTCGTTTTTATAGGGGTGGTCTGTTATAATCTTGCTGTGTAACATTCCTCTCTCACTAAAGCACCTCCCTATGAAGCTGGAGCACACACACTCTTCCTGTCACACAAACACACACACTTGTCACCCCCCTACCCCCCAGCCCACCTGTGCTGCTGTAACCCCGAGGCGTTCTTCCTCCCCCTCCTTCTTCGCTTGTTTCCTGGGTGTTTACACGAGAGCACCTGGGAGAGGTGGAGTGGAAACAAGTGAATAAAACAGAGCCAGAGATGGTGATAAAGGCAGAGACAGAAGAAAAGGAAGAGAGCAGAGGAGCTCGTTCCTGAAGCACATAAAGGACGTGTTTCCGCTGCAGAAGCCCTGCAGGCGCTGCAGTGTCTGCTCCAACAGGTGAGATCAGAGACCAACCTGCCTGTTTACCTGCCGGTCTGTCAGCACCCACCTGGGACGGCACACACACACACCTGCATTTGACTTCCTCCACACCTACATTGTCATCTCCACCCCACCGGGCCACATACATATCATCAACACAGGAAGCCTGAGCGCAGGCAGGTGAAGGAGAAACCGTCTATTATGGGCTCTGGCAGGCTGGATTCGCGGAGGAACCAGTCCCCGGTCGGACGCTCTGTGTTTGCAAATAATTATTTGTGCTGTGGTTTGGCCTGCCGTGCTTTCAAAATGGTTGGGTTTACCACAGGAGACAATGCAGCAAACAGCAGCCAGAAAAGTGTTGGAAATAATCCTTGAACCAAGGCTGGGTAATTCAAACCAAAGGTCATATCATAATATTCTTAGTTTGCCATTAAATGCTGTAGTACAGTGGTCACCAACCTTGTTCAACAGAAGATCTGCTATGATGCAAATATAGAGATCTAGATCTACCCACCCAAATTCACCAAGAAGCCACAACTAATAGTTACTTTGAGAGACCATTATTTAATTTTACCCATATTTAAGCCAGTAGATAAAAATTTCAATCCACAGATGTGATAAAAGGAAGGAAGAGAAATACAGGGCTAGGCATTTGCATTTTATGACTGATGCAGCCTAATACAAAACAGATATCATGACTCAAGGAGTTCAAGACTGGACGAATACAAACATAAAGGAACTGTAAACTCTATGAACATTCTTCAACAAAATACTAATGGGGTTAAAAGTTGATGATTTAGATCTAATTAACCTCACAAAACAGCTGGACTCACTGGTTCCATATACTGTATGTCATAGTGGTGTTTACACAGCTCCCTTTTCAGCCGAAAATGGGGAGTTTTCATTGCGTCCCGTCTACACGAGACCGATGCCTGGATTGCCTGAATCTGCAAACTTTTGAAACCAGGGTCCAGAGTGGAGAGTTCTGAAAATGTATCGCTGTTCGGCTTCATGTAGACAGGATTCAGTGTTTTAGGGTGAAATGCTGACGTCACCGCATACCCAGTACTCTTTCACATGGAGGCTGCGTGCGCATACCAGGAACAACAACAGCTTCGGCCGTCTAGCGAGCAACATGTATGCTGTTTACCGTGCTCGGTTTGTTATCGAGACAAAACTATCCAGACAGATTCGTTGTCCAGACAACAAACTCCTGCGTCTTCGTGCACCCACTCGCCATTGTTGTTTGTGAAAAGTTTTTCTTCTTCGTACATGTGTTGTAACACCACTGTTTCTCTGCAAACCTACATCACCATCTACTGGACTGGCATGCACGCTACAGCGTTTTCAGTCGTTCTCGAGTCTCCATGTGGACGCAGATCGTTTTTGAAAAGCAAAGGAAAAACCTTTCCGTTTCTGGTGAAAACATTATCGTGTAAACCTGGCCATAGACAAATGAATTGATGCAACATACCATCCAGAACTAACACAACTAGTCTTAAAGATCAAAACAAAGGTCCAAAGGATCTACTGGAGATCAAGATCTACAGGTTGGTGACCCCTGTTGTAGTTTATCCAAATACTTTTCTGTAACACTTAAGCGAAGTGTCCACAAACTGTCATAAATTCATACATGAATCAATGTAGTAAAGAATCTTACATGCATTATGATATAGCATATGAAGCATGCATTTCCAGTATCTCATTTATGGTTTTATACATTTAGTAATGCTTTAATTAAAGTGTTTAAATTACTGTGAATCTGCAGTCATTAAGGACATTCAGGATGTTCATGATTACTTTATGGGTAAGCAGGGATGGTAAATAACTAATTACATTTACTAGTTACTGTAATTAAGTACCTTTTGGGTACTTGGGTAACTTCTGTGGGATGTATTGTACTTAGCTTCATATATCAGATTATCTGAATGCAGAGTAAAACTGAGAAAATATAAATCATAACCAACCAAGTTTTTCCATCAATTAATGTTGACACAACACCAAAATTAAGTTTTGCTACTGATACCTGGTTTGGTATCATAGTACTAGATACTGAAAAGATGCTTGAAACTGAAACAAACCTTGACAATTCTTGATACTTAATTGATCAAAAACTGAATGTCCAGTTTAAACAACATAAAGTGCATTAAGTGTCGTAAAAACAAACTTTTCTATACTCTTCAATGTCATGTTTCAAAAAAAAAAATTATTTTTTGTTTCTTGTTTAACCACCTCACAGGTATGGAAACAAATCAATTTCCAGTTCATCACTGACTGCATCAGCACTGCACAAATATACAGTATTTGGTAACATTTACAAAAGCAGGTAGCACTAACAAGGTTTCTAATCAGTCCCACCTACTTTTTCAAGTGTGTAAATATCTTTGTGCAGTTAAGACAGTTTGCAGCAGTTTTCTCACAACTTCTGATGATTAAAAAAAAACAATCCCCAGTACAGGATGTCTGGGACTTCTGCAAATGCCATGATATAAAATCTGATTTTCATTAAAAGCGTGAAAACTTCTAAATAAGGTGGAATAATTACTTTTGCCAAGGAGGTCATGATTTGCTGGTGTTTGAGAAACAGTGACTTCTTTCTGTAAACAAGTGGTTTTCCCTTGCATATTTTCACATTCAATTCATTTAGCATTGCACTCATCCTTCTTCCCCTATCTCATTTTGAATTTTATTGCTGGTCCTTAAAATCTCCACATATTTCCCAGGCCCTTATCTGTTCTGTTTTTTTTCACATAACTCATTGATTTTTTTTTTTAATTCACTTAGCAGAGCAGGAAGCAAATAACTCAAACTGCAGCTGCTGTATGTTTGTGCTCTGCTTAGTTTGCAGCAGCCATGTACAATGTCAGGAATAAGGTCGTCACACCCAGTACACACACACATTCACACATCAGCTGTTGTTGTGGTAAAGTATTTTATGGTGCTGGTAGTTTCTCACACAAGCTGGCATAAATATTTAAGAAAAATAACATGTTGTCTTAATTAGCAGCCCAATACCAAATATATTGTTTCACTTTCTACTATGTTTTTAATTAAAAACAAGGGGAGGATATAACACCAGTAGAGTAGAGAGTGACAGAATGGTCAGTGGCCCTCAGGCGGGACAGGACTTTTTATGACCCAGCATGTGAGCTTTTCAGGTAGGATGAAACATCACTACAAGCGACTGAATCCTAAAATAGAGCTTGTTTTGTGATAATGCAAACAAAGGGATCATCAGGTGTAACTCCCGGCGATGTTATCTGACTTGACCCATCTCATGTTTGTCATCTTATCTGCTGCATGTCACAACCGGGAGAACTTGTTCTGCTGAGTCACCATATCCCCGTACATTGATGTGACCCGAGATACCACTGAAGGAGGAAAAACCGGCACCTTTTGAATCTACATGTAGCAAACATATGTTCAAAACCACAGAAGATGTTTCCCCCTCTGCTGCATGGGCTCTGGATCTGTTTAAGCATCAAGAGGCTAACTTTAATTGTTACTTTGCAGCACTTCTGTGCATCAAGTTAGCTCAGCAAAATCCCCCACAGTTAGCTGTTTAGATGACATATTGCTTAAGTCATTTTCACATCTGGTGTAGCACTCAACTGAGCCCCCTCGCACCACTGACAACCCCCTGATACACACACACACACACTTTTCTATGTTGTTCCTTTAAACCTCATTTACCTACCTATCCACATCCTAAATACGAATCTATATTGATTTACGTTTCCACATTTAGGCTTTATGTATTAATTAAAACAAATAAAAACAAAATGATTTGTGCGTGTTAGAGCCGCCTGACAGTCATTTCAAAAAATCAACAAATTGTAAACATGAAGAAAACTGCCAAAGGAATCTGTAAAAAAGGATTCAACCTCAAATACCAATACAACATTATGGATAAAAATGGATATGAAATAGAAATGTGTCTGCATGACCTTAGTTTGCTGGTATATGTTTTTTGCTCATAATTAAAGACCTTACATCCTTACATTCCTCTAAACTTTTTTTTTTTACTAAGCATTACAATACAATATAAGAATTAAAATAAAATACACTTGGGAAGTAATAGTATAGGTAAAATATTTGTACTTTGTGTTTCATTGTGTTTGAAAAAAAACAAACCCTAAATTGGTTTAATTCTGTGTGAGGTTCATGAAATCTTGCATTATTACTTAGTCAAAGTATGTATAAACTTTGGTATAATCAGTAATTTGGAAAGCTTTATATCTGCCATTTTTTAAATTTATTTATTAATTTATCACTTGTAATATTTAACAGTTTGTAACAGTGTGGCCCTCAGGCAGTGGAACAAAGTTTTATGTGGACCACTTGGTTATCAAAGATGCCCATCACTGAGCTAAATAACCAAAACTAGGGTTAAAACAAGCATATTTATCCAACAAATTGTTTTCAGGATCTTTTAGGTTATCCCAAAATATCTCATAACATCAGTTGTAAGGATAAGTGACTGAAACTCCTTTTTTCCCTTTTTTTTTTTATCTCACACACAAAACCTTAGCAATGCACCAATCATAAAAATCAGGGCCGCTGCTGATAACGCCAGTCATAAATTCAACCCGACCTGCTACCTGCAAATTTTCTAACATCAGGTCCACACACACGCAGACTTGCATTCATTAGACCCAACCGATGACCTGTCACTACACAGGATGGCCACACAATCGACCACTAAACTCAAGACAATACTGCACATTCACTGACATCCTCGCATACCTTCTACTGTATGCAAACAGATGCTCGCTGAGACCATCACACTTTTTCTCTCCTCCCTCTGTCTCTCACAAACACATTTTACTTTTCATTCTTGAACACATTTGTAAATCTCATAACCACAGCGTGGCAGCAGAATTTCTCCTTATGTCTAGCACGGACAAACACAAAAATGCTTTGCTAAGTCAGTCACCACCACAACAACCAAGACATTGGCTAATTTAATTTGTTTTCTTGGCAAATTAGGCTTCCACAGCCTTAACTGTCTCATATTTAGGCCAATAGTGCCATTAGTGCTTCGTGCCTGCACAGTTGATGGAGAGCAGGCATATATGCCAATATCTATATCTATCTGGCCAAAAAAGTTTCTGTATAAGTCCAAACATTAAAAATGAGAAGTTTTGTCTTTCTCAGAGTTGACAGCAGGATTTTATTGATTAAAATATCATGCTCTGAACCAGTATTTTTTGGCATTAAGTTTCAAAAACACAAATATAACAGTGTTCACAATGATTACATTCAAGTGGGTGGGTGCACACTGTAATCAGACTGGAGCACAGGGAGAGTTGGAGCTTCAAACATCAGGTTATGGGAAATTTAGATGTTTAAAACACAGAATATTGGTTTAATCTCTCTCTCTCTCACTCTCTCCCTCCTCCCTCTCACCCATACTCACCTTCATTGTGTTAATTTTCACCCGTATCTGTATCCACAGTTATTTGTACCAGCACCTGCTTGGTTTTTGCAGGTACCTGATGGGTATGAACCTGGTGCAAGACTCTGGCCAGTAGTGTATTTTGGCCGATAGCAGATACAACTTTATCTTTACTTTAAGGCATGGTTTGAGTTTCTTTCACCTAAAATTCTTTACAGTACCATTTGCAGAGTTACACTGTCATATCTTCCATGCCAGCAAGTGCAGAGCTGATCTCTGCCACTGTGGCAATTATTCAGGCTAATGCCATGTACCTCATACAGTCCCGCTTCAAAAATACCACCACTTCAAGTATTTCCTACATGTAGGCGATACCTAAAAAGTTTTACGTAAATTACAGGGATTATGGTTTTTAATAAATAACACTGATTATGACATAGATTTGTATTCATATAATCGTGCGCATTCTTAATACTATTTAAAAAAATATTAAAAAATGTACCACTTAGTAAAACATATCATAAAATATTGTCGCTTACTAAATAGCATCACATCATCAGTCCTGCATCAGGACACACATCTTCCCACCGAATGCAAGCAAATGCACACCCTAGCTGTGAATGGGCGATCTACATTGACTGTAATGAGAGTTAGAGTGGCACACTGAGCTGTCTCGATCAGCCTGTCTCATCAAGGATGAATATTATTAAGAAACTGACTTGTACCTGAGTAAGAGTTAGGTCCCTGTCCTTGTTGCCATACCTATATCCCACTAGAGTAACACAATGTCCTCTCAAGTGTGTAAGTTAAACAAGCAGATCCAAACTTTTTGGAAAGCGTTTTTTACAAGAGCCCTGTCTATGTAGGCGCAGTTTGTACACACCTATATTTTTCATAGTTTGTTTTATGAAAGAACTTCAGCCTGCTTTTAAACAAAAAAGAAAACAAACTCTTCATTTTCTTAAAGTGAATTTTAAATGGCTATTGTATTTGTTTATGTCTTCATTTGAGTATTCTGTCATCACACCGATCTGAATTCAGCAAAGAGTTAAATAAAAATCCCTTTAAATTTTTTTAAACCATCTTTATTGTAACCATCATTTTCTCAAAGGTTTTATTTAAACAACCTAATGATAAGTAATATCATTAAAACTAAAAGAAAAACAGGTAAACATCTTAAAAGTGTGCTGTTCATGATGGTAAGGGGAGTAAGTTGGAGTGTGTGTGTTGGGTAGGGGGTCATGCTCTTACACACATGAGATCTTTTGCAGGGCTGAAGGAATGCACGCTCCTATATGAGGCAGACATGGCAAGTGCACGCTGGTCAGAAATGGAACCTCTGACATTTAAAGCGGCTGATTGCAAAATCATGTCACCTCACAAATACTTGCGCACACACACACACAACCATGCACATGAAACCCCCTTTGCTTCCCCTGCTCTCTTTCCTCTGTGGAATTCAAAAGTAAAATGAACCTAAGTGTGACAGGACGGCTTCAGCTGCAGGAGGAACACACATTTCAACATTGGAAGGAGAAGCTGAGTGGAGAGGAGCTGCTGGGACAGTCGGAGGAGAAGAGGGAGCAGGGGAGGAGTGGTTGTTAGATTCTGGGAATCTTATCTGATGTAATGTTCATCTGTTGTAAAAACGGTAAAAAAAACAAAAACAAAAAAAACAGGATTAGATATTTTAATAAAGACATATTCAGGTATTGGGAAACAACCACATTTTTTGAGCTAAAAAGCAGGGGTGGGAATAGGGCTGGGCAATATTGACATAAAAAAACTTTTGGGGGGCTGAATAGAAATACAGACATATGACCTGAGCTTTTGGGAAACAAATCACAAATTGTCGTCATAATACCAGTCTAAAACTTTGAGATGATTCTAGGAAAAAGTAAATAACAGACAATTGGACTCGAGTTGTCTCGAGTCACTAATTTGACGACTTGCGACTCGACTCGGACTCATGAGGTAAAGACTCCAGACTCGACTTGACTTGACTCGGAAAAATTATACCATGTTTTTTTTTTCACGTGGATATCGTATCATTCTAGCATGACTAGAGCGCTCTGTGTGCGCGCTGCACTCTCTAGCAGGTTCTGACAAGCTCCGTTTTTTTTCATGTAAGAGAGAAGCACTGACAGGCTGACAGCACACACACACTGTGATTGTTACATGTGATGCTCAGGCATTATATGAAGAGCCAGACAGGAGGCATATGTAGCTCTTACCTTTTAGATTCACTTTATTGATGCTCCACTCATAGTACACTCGGTCCGTTACCTATTATTGTCCCACACACGACACGGTACACATAAACGTTCCTACTACAGATCCGTGTCCGTTACAGTGATGATCAGTGTATTTAATACAGGCACTACTTGACTCTATAACATTTAAACAGGACATTAACTTGCACAAATAATTTTCAGTGTTTCTGCTATAGTGTATTTGGGACGGTGCCCCGCTGTCACAACAGAGACCCCCGCAGTGCCAACAGGATCCCCACTCATAAATTCAAGTGCAGATTTAAAGAAAAAAACATTATCTGATTTTTATTTTAATCAAAAGGGTGTCTAACAGGTATTCTTTTTATCAAATAAAAAATGTACCCTAATTTGCGAAATTTTGGAGTCTAATGCGTCACTATCGTTTCATTATTCATTAAAATGCATTTCTCCTCTACTCTGACCCTCCTCTGATCTGTCGTCTGTCTATTTACGCTGCTCGCTGGTCAAGCCATCCTCTCTGTCCCTCACAAAGTCTGATCATTCACGTAAAAGCATTCAACGACACAAACGCTGCCTTCAGTTAAAAGTGCTTAACATGAATGAAACATTCACTGATTTAAGTAATGCTTTCACACAAAGCAGAGAAAGGAAGGAAAAGCTGAAGAAGAAGAGAGATTTTCATCCGATGTATATGTGAACATTTGATCTAAATCCCCGCTCTGCGTCTCTGCGCGCACCCGCTCCTCCGTGTGCCAGTGCGCGTAAAGACGCAGATAGACGCGCATCTCAGGGACAGTGACGGATCATCAGTCACTTTGTGTGATTTTATAATTCAAACGGTGTCTTGATAGCTCATGTGCCCGCTTTAAGTAACACAAAGACTTAAAAAATGACGAGTCAGCCGTTAGATGAATCACAACTCAACATTCTTCATCAGTCCAGGTCTGAGCTGCTGTTTTCACTCACTCACTGTTTTCTAAATGATAAATTCATCTTGAGGTCTCATGGATCACGTATTCTCCATGATATAAGAACAATCTTTGAAGGATCAAGCTTCAAATACAGTCTACTTGTGCTGCGGTTCTCAACCTGTGGGTGGAGGCCCAAAAGTGGGTCTCAGAGCTGTTTTCAGTGGACGGTGTATACATCTGGTAAAACTGTGGCAAACATGTCTTCAGTGTATGGAGGCCCTAAGAGGACAGACATCCATCAGAGTATGTTGGAGTATACCCACTAGAATAAACCAGACTACACCACTGGGTAGATAGATAGATAGATAGATAGATAGATAGATAGATAGATAGATAGTTTAATGAAAAAATGAACAGAAAATGATGAATATAGAAAGATAGACAGATGAATAAATAAATGAAAAACGATTAATATAGATAGATAGATGAGTGAATAAACAAACAAAGTGATTAATATAGATGATCCTGAACGACGGACCAAGGCCCCCCCCCAAAACCCCATCCCAAAGCACCAAAGCTAGGGGAAACACTGATTTTACTTGGGAACGGTTGCATTTCACTAGGCTCTTATATCCTTTTACAGTGCTTATTTTTAAAATATTCTGATATCTCTTAAGTTAAATGTCATTTTTATATAAGTATTTGCTGTGTGCTGTTTACAGAAGCACTTTGCACTGTTCATTCATACTGTAACTTTGTTTGCCTTTGTTAAGGTAGCTACCTCTAAAAACATACACTTTAAAAAAATGTCAGAAAGGCAGTTTGAGCCTGCAATTTAAATGTTGCAAAATGTTCCAAATAAACATATTTTTTGTAGCAAACATGCCATTTCTTTAATTGAATGTAGCCTCTCCCATCTACCTCGGTCTAAATGATCAGACATATAGTGTTGTAATGGATAAATGAACAGCTTTATGCTGGTTTAATCCATGCAGGCTCGTCTGCATGCTCTTTTTGACATTGACCTTAGGAAGATAAGGTTTCTCTGTTCACGATATAAACCCGAGTGCTTTTTTAGGTGGGCTGGGGAACAATGGTGAGGGACTTGACTTGACATAACCTGTGACTCGACTTGACTCGACATAACCTGTGACTCGACTTGACTTGACTTGCCCACAGCAAAAAAAACTTGGGACTTGCTTGAGACTTGGACCCAAATGACTTGACCCGACTTGGGACTCAGATCGGAGAGACTTGGGCAATTGTCTGGTAAATAATGTATTGAGGTTCCTACACTCTAAAAACTATATCTTTTAAAAGTGATAAAATTTCCTTCATTTCAATAATTAGTGGTGGTGGTGGGGCTGTCACCTTAAATTCGATATTTAAATATCTGTTTGCATATGGGGGTAAAATTGGTACTCAAACTGTAAATATACATTCAAATGGAGAATTTACAGTGCTGCAGCACATTAGGGTGCGTAGAGCAGTGATCTACCTGATCTAACAGAGGGCACTCCCTGCGCAACCCGACTGTAACTTGCTCTTTTGACCCCAACAAGGACATAGTCCATTTGAAGTACATCATGAGAAAATGAAGGACAGGCTAATCCACTCCACATTGGGCTCCACACCCTGTGGCAAAATAAAAAAAAAGTCTGGGCTATGTGTTGATTATGTACAAAGCAGCTGGCTTACCCCTTAACCATGACAAATCTGAGGGCTCATTTTTCGGCCTCTACCACTGTGATTGCAATGTTTGCATGCACACTAGACACATCACAGGATGTGCAATGATAGTCACATATCTAAAACACATAATGATGGCACTTCTGTGTTGTTTAACGGAAGCCAAAACTGCCTGTTTTCTTATTTTTATGACTAATAATCAACAACAGTCTGTCTTAAATCAGCCTCAGTAAGCAGAGAACTGTTCAGTCTCCATACAGGGAGTGTGAGTTCCTGCATACATGCTCAGGCGCTACACAGACCAACCAACATTTTTGTAAGGTGCATGCTCAATTGTACATGGTGGATCTTCCCTGAGTGTTTTCCCACCATCAGCAGTACCTTATTTCTGTGTTTGTCAATTCTGGGTCCAAAATATAGTCTTTTAAAGGCACAGAGATGCTGCTGTTGGTGTTTATTTTACAGCTGTAGGTGTGTGCTCGTGTCAAAAGTTCAACAATGGGCACTTTGTTTCAGACAAGGTCAAAATCAAGGGGTGATCATGTGGACTCAAAGTTACTTTAAACATTATCAGAAAATGAAGATGCACAGTTTCATGTGCATGGGCTTGTGTGCATGTGGCACAGTAACATACAAAAAGTTTGTTTGTTAAATTTAATCCACAAGGAAGTTCATTGCCTCAACTTTCTTTTTCCTCTTTTACTTTGGCTCCATGTTGTGTCACACCCCACATGTGGTGATGAGAGGAGGTGGACATTTAGATACAAAACCTAAAAATAACTGTAAAATCAAATAATACGTTATAATAGAATAATTGTGATTGTTTGATAAAAAATCAAAAGCCATGTAACAAATTTTAATTTACTTCTTTTTTTAAATAAAAACCCCCCGCAATATATTATACAACAGGACAAAATATCACAATATAATTCAGCTGTCATCTGTGGTATTAGAAAGAGTAGAAACTTAATGATCCCCCGCCATTTTAAACTAGAAATTGCACAAATCATAGGCTGCCTTTTGGAAAAGTGGTTGGATGTGATGAGTTACCTTGCTCCTTGCAAGCTGCACTCACATTTACAGATTTTACCAATGTATCTCAGCAAAAAGACAGTGTTCAGGATTATGTTTGCAATTTCTGATAATCTAGAACAATAAATCAGTTAATATTGAGTGTCTAGGATTTCTTTTTTTGGTGCTGTGGTATCAAACAGGTATCTGTACAGTTTGGTCCTGAAGCCTACCTTTCCCTATTGTACAAGTATAATGCATAAAATGACAATTTGCTAATAAGATTACACATTTCAAATTGATTATCTAATGGTCGATGTGCATTAAGGAGAGAAATTGCTAAAATTTAAAATTAAAGCTACAAAGATTTCCTGTGTCAGCAACATCAAACATAAGGCTCTGCTGTGACAACAAAATGTTTAAGCATGTCAAAGAGCCTTGAATCTTGCTTGAAATCTTACAAAAATTTTAGCTGCACAGTTAGTATCACTTTGTGAAGAACTAAGCCACATACCTCAAAATGTTTCTATCCCTTGTCCACTACAATAACTTCTTAAATGTGTTGTTTTTTTGTTGTTTGTGCTGTCTGCCACTCATGAGAGGATGATATCATTTGCCCAAATTACACTGCCTTTCAAGGTCTTATATTTATGCCCCTGTGACATTTCGCCTCCAATGTGAATGTGGTGGAGACCAATGAGGGCAACAAGTGATACATCTCCAGTAGTAACAGGGGTGTGATATTAGAGAAAGGGAGGCATGAGGACTCAGCAGGAAGCAGGAAGCAGGAGCGCTGCCTGTGAGTGTTTCTGCCTTTGTGTGTATTGAAAAAAGGCACGTGCCGTGATGCACACATCCAAGCCATATTACAGTGTGAACTGGCACAGAAGTTATTAGTTAATTAATAACATCTGAATGAATGTGAATGTCTCAAGGTGTAATGGGATGGAGCCTTATTGAGCACTTGTTGTGGCACTTTTGCCTACTTCACAGGCATTGTCATTTGGGCTATTGTTTTTAAGGCATACAGAATTAAGAGATAACATAGAAATTAACATAATACAGGTGACCCTCAAAAAACAGAAGGGGGGTGGGGTGTCAAGAAGTGAAACATGCCACTTTCTGACTTTTTTGGTTAGTTTGTGGTCATTGTCCTGGGACTGACTGCAGCTTTAAATGACAAGAAATCTCCACATTGATCAAACATCATTCAAAAAGGAAAAAACATATTGTTCAGGGAGCTACTGAGCATAAAGGCAGATAATATCAAAGTCCAAAACTAGTCAGAACAGATTCTCAAGCTAACATTGACCCTTAGTTTCCAACCCTGTATTATTAAATGTTTTTTGATTGTAAAAATGTATTTTACTGCATTCCCTTATTCATCAACATGAACTAATTAGAACATAAACAATATTATCTTACGCTGTACCTTATAACATTAAAGATATATTTAGATATCTTATAACGTGATTCATTGCCCAGTTATAACGTTTTTTTTCCATTGGGACAAAATATTTCCCAGTTCACGGCTTAAGTTTTCCTTTGAGGCCAAGGAGGCGAAAGAGGAAGAAAGACAGAAAGAACAGGAGGAGAAAAGAGAGATTAGCCACTATTTTTTTTTTTTTTAGCACCACAGTTGCTGGTCTACCAGTAAGTCAGCCAGGCAGTCAGCCCGTCCACCATGAAGCCAGTCACCCAGCCAGCAAACAAGCCAACCGCTCCATTTTCTTTCAGCGGGGCCACTGGCATGGGACCAAGTAATGCCACCAAACAAAGAGCTACTGTCTTGCATCACTTCCCCTCAGAGAGGCCATCCAGGCCGAAGCCTCTTATCACCAGGCACTGCCAGTCTGCAGCACACCAAGGCCTCCAGCACAGCGGCCTCTTTACTGCTCTCTGTTACGGCCCTCTCCCTTTATACCACCATTATACTGAGCCTGTATGCAGGGGAGGGGGACATTTCGGCTTTAAGGAGGGTCGACAAAAGGGCCCGCACATAGAAAGAAAAACAAATTAAACCCATCAAACAGCACTTCTGATTGATTCTCATCTGACCTACATACATAAAGGAAAGCTTTGTTCTGCTCTTTTTTTAAGCGTAAATTAACTTAAGATATTAAAAACTTAAGCATACAGCATGAACGCACAACTTGGTTTTCCACTTTTATTCAGTGGACTTCAGCGTAAAGACCGCAGTCTTGGTTCTCAGATTTACAGCTGAGGGAGAAGTATTTCAAAGATTTAAGGCCTGAAAAGTTTGGTTTCTGACATATTATTTTTCTCTTTTCTATTGTGATCCTATTATTTTCTTATTGCAGAAGTTAAGCGGTGAAAGTCTGGAATCTTAATGGGCAGCTTTGCTCCTCAGTCTTGATAAGTATTCTGCCGGTGTAGTTTGATACTTCCTTTCATTCCTCAACCTCTCAGTGTGTGTGTGTGTGTGTGTGTGTGTCATGGATGCGTGTCTGTTTTCAACAGGCCCTGTGGCTGCCTAAGGGGGGGTGGACATGTGTATAGGAACAGTTGCATTCCTTTCAGATCCTCCTCTCAAAGGGAAAACACACACACAAACACACTCATTCAAATCTATACAAACTAAGCTTACAAGAACACACAAACCTACTGCCTCTCTCTCCCTCTACCCCCCACACCCCCTCCTCCTTTCTCCCTCTTTCTGAACAACAGCGAAGCAGAACCGTTTCCCCCCCCTCGAGGCGTTGCAGGGGCCAAAACTGAACCGACCAAACTTGGCTTCCGACCCCGGAGCAGCGACACGCCCACTTGGCGGCAGCCTGCAGTGCATTCCTGGTGAGAGCACTGTCAAAGCCAAGCACTTCCTCTGGAGCCGGGCCAGCCCTGCCACAATAACATTTCATACATTTATCTCTTGGCTTCAAGTGTCTTATACTCAGTACTGACACAAACACACAGCAGATTCACATGCCAACAAGCACAAGGATTAAGTACATTAACATGCACACACACACGTATATAGATCAGTGCTGCTAAATACTGCTTGATATCAGTCTAAGCTCTCCTTCTCCTCTCTGTCTAACTTGATGTCTCTTTTGGTGCCACTTGCAATAACTTTCTCTGTAACATCTTCTCCAATGTAGCCCAAGTCTTCTCGCATAGACTCTGAAAACTTTCTCTGTGCTGTTGTCTGGGAACTTTTACATTGCAGACAATGTTTCCTGATAAATTTCACATACTTAGTTAAAGCAATTTTACTAGTCAAATCTGATGACCACAAAAAAGCAACAAAGTTTAAGAATCCATGCTAAAAAAAAACATAAACTAAACAGATAAAATTGTATAGTTTTTTTCTTTGATATACGTATGTGTCATTATTTTAGTCTGATTTAATATCTCAAAGTCTGACAGAAACAGAGAAAATACAGTATAGGAAACTGATTTAGGTCGCTCTTACACATAAAATATTTGGTCTGGACCAAACAAAACCTGATTTGCCTTTTTGGACAGTTTGTTTGATTTGAGATGGTGTGAAGCTCAAACAAATTCTGGTGCAGACCAAAGCGCTGAGCTCTGGTTTTCTTGAAAACAGAGGATATATCATTACGGTTCCAAGAAAACCAGAGTTTGGTTTCGCCATGGGTGTAAAAGCAATCTGAACCAAAGCAGGACCAAACAATGCAAGCAACCAAAAAGCAGCACTTTGTGAATTGAGTATTGCCAAATTCAACAATGGTAAGTAGGTTAACATGGCATCAATAGACAATATGTAGCAGAGTGTAGCTAACAGTAGCATTGCAAGCACTGTCAGCCTGGGGTTTTCCTTACAGATTAACATCTACAAGTCTTTACACACCAGTCTGTTTAATGTGCAATTTTCATCTGACTCAACTTCAATACACCTTAATCCTAATTAAAAAGTTGAAAAAAAAAAACATGTTCTGCTTTTTCCGGTTTTATATGTCCTTTAGTGTGTTTAAAAGTTCTCCTCCAGTTGCTGGAGTACTTTTATAAACAAAACAAAAAGACTTTTGCATCCAGACTTCTCCTTCTGTCCATTTTTACGGTGCTATGTAGCTACCCAAAACATCTTCTACCCCTGGTCTCCCCAAAGAAACCCACCAGTGCGATGTCTGTTATCGACAGTGTAGCGCTGAGCAGTGCTGAAATCACCACAGTGTAGACCGGTCAACCAATCAGAGCCGACTGGGCCCAAGTTGAGAAGGGAGCCTTGAAGAGGCAGGAGCTCTAACAGAGCATCTGAAGAAGAAGCACGGCAACAACCATAAACGTTGTCTATGGCAACAACCAGAAAACACAACATGCAACATGGGAGAGGACATACAAGAAGAGGGAATGATGGTGGTCTAGAAAATCTGGAACTAAATAAAAGAAAAGACTGGAAAAATCCTGGAGACAGAATGAACACGTGAGCTGGTCCTCCGTTTCTTAGGTCCACCGAACTTCATGTTTATGTTTCAGGTCAGCTGTGCTTGTTTTCATTTACGCCTACTTCCTTGTTCCTCTTTCAGCTCGTTTCTTGATTGGCTACATTCTGTTCCACATCACAGTTCACAGAGTCATGACTTGGGAGTCGTCGGCTTTCCCCACACATGAAGATTTTTGGTCGTAAATATTGAACAAGTTTAATATTTACAATTGTCGGCCCCGACCCTTTTCGGAGCCGATTATCGGGACAAATTCCCTCTTAAAACACCTCAGGCCACAGGATAATCTTATAGGATAATCTTATAAGACAGAAGATAATCGGCCATTTGCTGTCCCTGGTCGGGAAGGGGGAAAGTTGGGACAAAAACAGCCTTTAAAATAATCTTTAAGTGTGTACCCCGCTTTAGGAGGAGAGAGAATGCAGCACTATCAGGGGCACTTGGTGTGTGAACACTAAAATGTTTTTTGGACATTAGTGGATATGAACATACACTGACAGTCATCAAAAAATGAATGTGAAAATCAAAGTTAAGGCAATATGTGACCTCTTTAAAATACTGCCGAAATGCCTCGACTGTATGATGTTACTCATCATTTTCTCGTTGTCTAGTTCCTGGCATCCAGCCTACTGTTGTCTAGTTATACAACAATAGGCTGGATGGCAGGAACAAAGACTGCAGCTACAGCCCCAGCTAGTGATGGGGGGCCACATGTGACAGGCTTTGGTTTACCTGACAAAGTACTGTGTGAAAGATAACCAAACAAAAAGAAAATGTTGCAACTTTACCACTGAACCAGATCAAGTCCACAAAACATTTTATGTAATTTAAATGAATCAGCCTTACTCTAGCATGTATACACCTCAATCAGACTAAAGTTGGAGTTGGCTCTCAGAACGGCCTCCATGCCATGCTTTGATCAAAAAGTCAATAAGCATAGCTGCTGAATATAGAAGAAGTTGCGATGGTCAATGCCTGCATTTGTGCCAAATACAGTTAACTAACTTTTTAGTGGCAATATAACCTAATATTATGTCACGTTTTGTATTTTTTTTCCCTCTTTCCAGTAAAAGTATTTTGTGTCTTTTTGAAAACCTTTAAATGGATTGTGTGTTTAATTGCATTTTCAAGGGTGAAATCCCCCTGCCAAAACAGATCTGTGATGGCATACTCAAGCATATTAGTGCATAAAATCATGGAGAGGTGCTTTACAAGCCTGTATGAGACCACTTTTATAAGTTGTAGCTGCAACTGAATGTGTGGTTTGTTTCTGAGTTGCTTAAATTAAAACAAAGGACCTAAATCGTGAAGAAAAATGCCAGTGGACACATGATGAAGCTTCACATGTTACCGTTACTGATGAATGTTCAGAGCAGCAGTGTTTTCAGCTGCTACGTTAACCACAATTTGAGCCTTAGCCTGTTTCTCTATGTCATTTTTAACTCAAAAAATGTAAGCTGTGAGTTTTAACACCTTTAAGAAGCAGTTGGAGCTGTTATGATGGAGATTTCTTTTCGAAACATCCCAACCATCTTTTTGGGGATCTACCAACACAAAAACAGTCGTATGCTTCTGTGCTTCCAGGTCAAGAGTTGGTATTGATATAATGCCTCACTGTGATGTCACAATGAGACCAGATTGTAAACAAAAACGTGGGATACCCACATTTATATATGAGCAAGAATTTCAAAAAGGGGATTTACCGCTGACAATTTGTTTTCTGTTGAGGAGAGGAATTACACTTTAGGATGCTGGTAAGTTATAAAGTCTTTTTAATCTTTTTTTTAAGTTAAAGTAAGTAACTACAAATTATCATTGGCTCTAAATGCAAGACCAATCACTGTTAATGGATCAGATGAATTATGGCTTCAGCTAACCTGTCATTGATTTGATGGAGAATATTGTTGTTATTAATTAACACATCAAAATACTTTAATGCCAAAAACCTTATTTTTATGTGTTATACATTTTCCATAATTTATAATATGATTTCCAGTTATGTCGTTAACTTCACCTCTTTAATGTGTTTCTGGACTATCTGATCTTTTATATCTCATCTGTTCGACAAACAAAAACAAAGTTAAATACATACAGAGAGAGAGCGAGAGAGAGTTGTATAAGAGTTATATCGTCACCTGAAGTCAGTAGCATTGTACTTGTTCCTGTCTGTGTGTTTGTTTCCTGGTTTGTGTTCATCTTGGATGCATTTGTGTGAGTATGCTGTGTTACAGCTCCATGATCCACACTGAGGCTTTGTTTGTTTGCTGTTGGACACAAGAGGACAATCAATATCCAGTTTGACTCTGACTGTAACATGGGTATAGAGCAGTTTGGTTTTAGGCTGAGGAGAATTTATCAATCACTGTGCATAAAATTCAGTGAGATATCCAGATCACATGTCAGAGTGTCTTTGTGCACTCACCTCAACAGACAGTGAAAGACATGACCCAAATGGACTGATCTACTGTTACTAAAGCAATACTATAATGTATAAGGCTGAATGATATTGGGGAAAAAAAAGATTTATTTATATTTTTTCCTTCTGCGACATACATTGTGAATTTTGAAGGGAACTTTAACATACAAGACGCTGCCATAGTGTGTGCAACAAGCAGAATTCTGCACCCTTCAATTTTGATTTCCAAAACATTTTGCATCTCTTTGTTAAAGCGTTCACTAAAGATACATATAATGTAAGTATTTTACAATGATGTTTGAAAGAAGGCTAATGACGGGGGGAAAAACAACTTAAAAAAGCAATTCATTAATCTTGGAACTGTAACATCACTACACCTGCAACAAGCATCATCTGTGGCTTCTACATATTACCTGCAGGCATTGCTCAAACTTTGCATGCACCATAATCTTGATTTTAAAGGGATAATTTGGGCTATTTGAAACGGGGTTTTGCGAGGTACATGGCATGAGTCTGAACGTGTGCCGGAATGTCACAGCTAAGATTTATAACTGTGTCCTTCTAGAGTCTTTACATAGAAAAGATATCAAGATTAATACCATGTATTTAATTAAGTTAATAAAAACTATACAAGCACCTGGTACTTTATGGAGAGAATTTTGTTTCTTATTAGTCAATCAAAAAGAATAGATCTGAAAACAAACAAACAAAATTATGACTTCAAAAATACAAAAAAATGCAGGTGAACAAGTTATATATATTTGTGATTAAACCTGTATCTTGATAAATCGATTCAGCCGGCCCTGCAGTGAAGACAAGACAAATGATTCTCCATGAGTGAAAACATAAAAACAGTTACCTCAGTAACCTACTGACTGATGCCGCTTTCTGGTACCAGTAACAGTGATAAATACTGTGTCTGTCATTTCTGCAACTTCAGGAGACCAAGTGTATTATGATCAAACCCTATCCACACACACACACACCTGATGATTTGTTCTGATAGTATATCTAATTAAAGTTTTGTTTATCCATAAATAGGTCGATATCTGTGAGATTAAGCAAACTGTCATTGAAGCAGGGACCATAATAAGGTCGTCAAGTCACTCCTGACGAGCGCATAGCGCTAAGCTGGTAGGTCTAAATCATGAGTGTTAATGTCTGATAACGCTGTCTCTACTGGTTGGGAAAAAAAGTACAAGAAGAGCGACAAGTGGAACCTTAATAGCATCAAAAAGCCAGAAAAGTTAGGCAAAACATTCATGTTTTACGATGTTTGTCTCCTTCAGTTTATTCTCTCCATGTCCCCTGTGCCGTCAGCTCAGTGTAGGGGCGGAAGTTGTCATCCCGTCTCTCTGAGTGAGACTGACCAATCAGGAAGCTCCTTACAGTTTTCAGAGGAGGCCCTGGCCATGAGAGTAAGGATGAAACGCAAGCAAATCTTCAGGAAACGCAAACGAATCTGTGGTTCATGAGAAAAATACTTTGTGTACTTTGGTTTGTAAACAAAACCTGTGGATTTATCAAGATACAATTTTAATCACAAATATACGTAACTTGTTCAACTGCATTTTTTTTGTATTTTTGAAACCATAATTTTGTTTGCAATTTTTTTTGTTTTCAAATCTATTCTTTTTGATTGCATAATAAAGAAACAAAATTCTCGCCATAGTATGTACTTCTTCAATTTATACAATTGCCAAACAGTAAATATACAGTGTTGGGTATGAAGAACAGGGGCATGTGTGCTTGTTTGTGGAAAAGTGATCCAGAGAAGAAAATCCTTTAAGGCTCATCTATACTCCCTTTATGTAGCAAAAATGTACACGTCCTTTTCAAACGACGTTACCGTCACTGCTCACATACTTCCATGCATCCTTTCCATTGGCATTGCTGATAACCAATACATCCACTGGGGGGTGCTTGAACAAATCTGTCTCGCACAGACCTCCACTTCTCCTTCACAACCGACCAACTGAAATTTAATTGCTCCTCCCAGCTGTTTTTATTTTTTTGCATTTGTTTGTCCCGGTGTCCAGGTGAAGTAACATCATACGGATGTTTGTAATTTCTAACTAACTCGCAGAGTTTCTCTTCAAAAAGTTCCGCCATTATTATTTGTTCTTCATGTCTCACTAGAGCTACGTATTAGGTAGTAACAGCAACACTGCCCAACAGTTTCCAGTGGTACTGCTTCGTTTGGTCTGTATCCTTAAGCTTTATGGAAACGTGCAGAAATAAAGATGAACGCAGAGCACGGACAGAAGGCTCCGTCCGTATCCAGATCCGTATTTAACGTTGAGCATAAATTGGCCTTTAGAGGATTCTTTTGATATCAGCAAGTTTGTGTTCACAAGCAAAGAAGAAAACTCTTTCACCTTGACCTCTGACCTCCGAAGACCCATCAGTTGGTCCTTTAGACAGAGTGAAGATTTGTACTAAGTTGGACTGAATCTCTTCAATGTTTTTGAGATACTGGGTTAACAAGCAAAAGATGACCACAAGACTTTATGACCTTTGACCCATGCTTTCCAAATATACATCATGACAACCACTTGTTCCACTAGTTTTCCACTGAGGAGAGAAGAGGAGAGGGAGGACAATGAAACTTTCCTTCAATAAATTTCACAGGGTTACATCTTCTAGCTAGCTTACACGGCTCCACCGTGAGGTACCTATTCCTCATCCTGTTAACACATATCTGTTTAGTCAATATGATGGGAATCTCACCAAGGCAACCCCTCACAAACATCCAGCAACACACAACCTCTAACTCTAGACCACCTATAGGTAAAAAGGAAGGAGGTCAAGTCATGTTTTCTCAGATATATGAGAGCTGCGTGTATGTGTGTATGTGTCTGTATGTGACCACGTTTAGGACCTTAGGGTGGGGTATCTTGGCATGTCTCACCACAGTTCAATGTTTCCTCTTCGCTCTCCTGGCACTCTCATGTTCCTGTTGGTTGACCTTTCCTCTTCCTGTGAGGTTATCATCATGCCCTTGCTGTCCTCAAAGCCTGCACATCTCTCAGTCCAGGTTATATGTGGTGTATATCTGTCAAGAAAAATGTATGTTATCCTTAGTACAGTTATTCACTTCAAATATACACCACCAAGTGTACGCTTTTTTCCACAGGTTAAGCTGTAATTTTAGTCAAAACAGGAAGAGCAATTGCTAAAAACTTACACCGAGTAACTTAGGTTGTTTCGGGCTTTTAAAAGAAGCTCTGACTTATTCAGTGAATTCTTGCCACTTGGGGACAAAAGTAGTTTTTTTGTATAAAGTTATTCATAATGTTTTAAAGAAGTTAGGCTGATTCATACGAGGGCTGATTGATAAGTTGTGAGCCTCATATTTAAGGATTTGACTTTTGGCAGACATATTAGATTTTTTTTCAACATAATCCCCTCAGTATCTATACACTTTTGCCAGTGATGTTAACGGGCCTCAAGGCAACTTTTGAAGAAGTCTTTCTCTTGACCATTCGGAAAGTCCTCCACTGCATATATGACGTCATCATCTGATGTCTGATCGTTCTAATATTAATAGAAAAATCTATAATGATTATAAACTAGAGAGGAATGACGTCGATTAGTATCGTATGATTAGTAGATTCCAGTAATGGCAGCATCTAGTTGAACCGCCATTAAATTTGGTTTAAGTGGTCTAAAAGTATGAATTTATGTTAAATTATGTCATTTCTGTTGATGGCTGATGTAGGATAAAGCACTTGGATTCAAGCAGGTCCACGGCAGGTGGTCATTTATGATTCATTTGTCAAGGTCACACTAATATGTGTTTGTTGTTTGCAGGAACTATCATGAATTTAATTTTGTTGATCTCTCTGAAGTTAATATCAGGAACTGTAATGATAATGGAAGGGTGTGAAGGGAGAGGCCAAATATTTGTAACTTTAGTAATTGAAGCTTTGTAGGTCCACAGCAGCAGGCTGTCCACAACAATAATCCCTGGCTGCTTACAAGACAAGAACAGGAGACAAGTGCAAGAGCAAACAAAAAAGGGGCAAAGAGATATATAAAGAGAGGACAGAGAGGGAGAGAAAGAGAGATAGAGAGGGAGGAACTCAGTGTGCAAAATCCCCTGGCAGTCTGAGCCTATTTGCAGCTTAACTATGAGCTATGTGCTGGTCCAGGCCTAAGCCGGCCCTAACTGAAAGCTTTATCAAAGAGGAATGTTTGAAGTCCAATCTTATAGGTATAGAGGGTGTCTGTCCCCGAACTGTGGTCGGTAAATGATTCTACAGAAAGGGAACCTGATAACTGAAGGCTCTACCTCCCATACTACTTTTAGAGACTGATGGTACCACGAGCAGGCCAGTATTTTGGGATCGTAATGTTCTAGAGGGGTTGTACAGCACTAAAAGCCCTTTAAGATGAATTGGCACCTGACCACTGAGAGCTTTGTAAGTGAGAAGAAGAATCTTGAATTTTATTCTAAATTTTATGGGAAGCCAATACAGAGAAGCTAATACAGGAGTAATGTGTCAGTACATGTGCTGCCTCATTTTGAACCAGCTGAAGAGTCTTAAGCGACTTGCTGGGACAGCCTGATAAAAGAGAATTACAATAATCCAGTCTGGGGGTAACAAAAGCATGGGCTAGCTTTTCATCATTGCTCTGAGACAAGATAGGCCTGATTTGTGAGCAGTGTGAGCACATAAAATCAAGACTAAGCTACATGAGGCTGGTGAACTCAAGATGGACCACGAAGCCAGTGTCGCAGGAAGAGAATACTCCAAGAACACCAGTTCCTCATCCTTGCTTCAATGAGGAACCATAGGCTTTCTTCCAGAGGAAGAGGTGATTTCGGCTTTTTTTTTTTTTTTTTTTTTTTTTTTTTTTTTTACAACATGTTACGCTCTCTTGATCATTCCATGAATGCACGATCCTCACAAGAAGCACCTCATTGTAAAGATGACTAATCAGGCTTTCCAAAAATATAAAATATACAACAACTGACATTATAAAAAGGGGGAAATAATCAACAGAAATAACTTTTCATAACTATCTTCAGGTGTAAATATGTACTTAGATCAGTAATATTAAGATTGTTACATAAATCAGAACTGTTTTGGTTGTTTCTAAGAAGGATGCACTTTGTGGTGATGACTGTTTTTACTACCATAATTTCAAGTTTTCTTTTTAAGCATGGTCATTGACCAATCCCAGACTTGAGCAATGTGCAATAAAAACTTCATGTTGCTCAACAAAGTGCTGAATCCAGCTGTCAGTCAAAAGGTCTGTAAACCATAAGACAGGGAATAAATGATCAACCCTCTGGATTCACTTTCTGCCAGCTATTGTGAAAAATGATTTAGGTAATGGTTTCCAAGAAAGGGAATCTCTTAGAACAACAGGAACTAATCTGGCTGAACCACAGAGTCACACACTCACAAACACACCGTGCACGGACATGAAAATACAGCCGTATGTATATCAGCAGCAGGACTTGTACATTTTGAGGCAGTGGTGCTGTCTGTGAGAAGTGGTCTGGCCTGCAAAGTCCTCTGGCCTGGAATTCTATTCCTGAGTGTGCGTCTGTGTGTGTGCGGCTTAGCCAAGGATGTGGTTGGTCTCACCAAAATGCTTATGAGACGGATCCTTCCGACCCCCCTCTATGGTATCTTGCATGTGAGTCTTCTTGTACAAGTTTGTGTGTATGTGTATGTGTATGTGTTTGTGTATGTAAGAAGGAGAAAGAGAGAGAGAGAGAGAGAGAGAGAGAGAGAGAGAGAGAGAGAGAGAGAGAGAGAGAGAGAGAGAGACATCATTCAACAGCCGCTCCTCCGTCCAGGAGCATCGGATATTGGATTAGTGTGCTAATCTCCCCCTCGTTCTTTTCTCACGTTCCTCTTTCCTGGGTCTGCATGTGTGTTTGAGTGTATGTGTGTGTGTGCATATGCTGTGTGTAGTTGCACACACTCCTTCAGTACTCTCTTGCACCCTCAAACCATCTTTCCTTCCTCCTACTGAAGGCCCACTATGGTATGATAGGTTGATTGACTTTTATTTGGGTGTCATGCACACAAACTGCTAATCCATACACAGGACGATGAGAAGGACCACTAGACTGGTGTCTATCTTGGCTCCTGTCTCAGACTTTTGACAGCCTGCTGGTATAACATCCATCCAACCCTTACAGAATGAGAGGCAAATATAAGATTTATGTCTATCAAATAAGTTTTGACAAAGCCAATGCAGCAGACAGGAGTTATTTTTGGTTTATTTTTAGACACTCAACAAAATTTATGCTTCCACTCAAGAGTGAGATGTAAAAAATATTCTTGGTGTCACTGCCATATTTTCTGTGACAGCCATACAGTGGCTCTTTGCACTGTATGTGAAGAAAACAAACCAAAATCTGATTTTTGCAAACTTCCAAAATGACATTCAAAACTTAACTCTGTGAAGCCAGATTGTGCCATCATCCTTGTTCATTTAACAATATTGAAAGCTGTCTCTTCGTAAAAAAGAGATGGCTACTCAGTGTGGTCCAAGCAGATGAAAACCAAAAGAGGTTATGGGGGGAGGGCAATTCAACATGAGAAAAGTTCACATTATTACACCGTTATGAATAAGCAAAATCTTTTTTTTTCATGTATGTACACAAGGTATGGCTATTAAATATGATACTGCACCTATGAGGATAAAATCATGTGGTTCACAGTCAAATCATCCATCCATCTAACATCTATACGGGAGGCTGGAGCCTATCCCAGCTGACATTGGGCAAGAGGCAGGGCACACTCTGAACCAGTTTCCAGCCAATCACAGAGCCACAGAGAGAGACAGGCAATCATTCACACACTCACCCACACCTAAAGTCAGTTTGGAGCTACCAATTAACCAAATAAATGAGCTTATTTTTGGTTTGTGGGAGGAAGCCAGAATGCCCAGAGAGAATCCGTGCATGCAAGGGGAGAACATGCAAACTCCAGCACCAGCAACAATGTTGCTGTGAGGCACTTGCACTAACCTGCTGTGCCGCCCTGAAGTATCATATACTAAAGGTTGGGTATTTATGCACAAATGCTGCAAGTTTCCAATAAGTGACATTTTTAGTTCACTGTTAGTTACTGACTGAAGAGCACATGTTTTTGCTAAGGCGTCCGATAATGATTAGCTTAGAAGTTGAGCAATGCATTAACTTGACATTTTTTGTGAAATTTAACAAAACAGCAGATTCTTGTATATTAACTGAGGTGTATGGGAACACGGGGTGCATATCACATGCATGTGTGTTTGAATGGCACAGGTGATGAAGACAATAAACATCCTGGATGCCCACGCACATCAAAAACTTCTGAAAATATTAAACAAAGTAAACAAATTGCTCTAAATGGTCAATGGCTCAGTATAAAAATGATAGCAGAATAGTCACTGATTAAGAGAGAGCTTGGAAAATTTGCATGAAAACTGAACATGACAAAGGCATGTGCCAAAGCTGTCCCAAAAACTTCTGACTCCTGATCAAAGGGAAAATGCAAGCAAAGTTGTGAAGACATTGTGGAACAAACTGAAAGAAATCCACGTTTTTAAAGGATGAAACTTAACGATGCAATGAAACTTAACGATTAAATACGATAATGAGACAGAATGGCAGTCAATTCATTGAAAACGCCATCGTCACCAAGGATGAGGAAAGCCAACAAAGCAAGTCCAAATTCAAGCCCGTGTTCGTTCATTTTTACATTAAGGGTACAATTTTGGGGTTTCGGGAGGGTCAGTGGTGAACAAACACTATTACAAACAGATTCACAAAAAAACAGTGATGAAAACATGAGAAGACAGAGACCACAACTGTGGCAAAATGTTCTCATTCTTCATAAAGACAAAATGACAGCTCACCATGCACTTGATCAACCTCCCTTTTCACCCTAAGATCAAATCTGTCCTCAAAGAAACATGTTTGAGTCTGTACAAGAATTAAAGAAAAGAAGGAGGTTCGGGAACAACTGTCCGAAGAAGACCAACTGCTCTGCTTTGATTAGTGTGAGACCCAAATGCAACAATGCGTGCCATGTGCTTATGCAGAAGGAGAGTATATTGAAGGAGAAAGACACTGAAAAATGTTTAAGTTCATTAAAATTGTATTAAAGCTTCAGTCTAGTGGTTTAACACCTCATAAATAAATATATCTATATATCTATATATCTATCATCTGAACAAAACAAATTGGATTTTCATATTCTGTCAAGGCCTTAAAGTTAAAAATATGTAGTTACAACCTGCTGGATGGGAGATTTTTGTCCACAAAGAGCCCCAAACAAACAAAGCAAAGCAATAACATAATCAAAATCAAAATGGCAGTCCAAGGGTTCATTTTCTCAAATTAACTGAAAAAGACTGACGTTTTCATTCTTTGATGAATATTTTTTAGTTTTCTTTGAGAAAGTCAGTCAAATGAATAATGCAAATCCCACCTTAACCTCTGTGGTTATTTTGAAATAAAGCATTTTATAATACACCCAAAGTTATGACTGCATTTTTTTTTGTCACTTGGTCACTTTAACACCAGGGAGGTGTTGTTGAATGAGTCAAGTTTGATGTGTTTAATGTGAAAAACAGTGAAAGGAACTTAAAATTAAGATTTAAATGAGATTAAGGGGCAAAAATGACACATGAGGAGAAGAGCGAGTGACAAACAGTGAGGGAACAGAGACAGAGCACCTGCTCAGCCACCTCGGCCCACACAAAGACACCTCTGTCCCCTCAGTACAATGACGTCCGGGACACTGGAACTTCCTGTGTCTGCTGGGACGAGCAAACAGAACAGCAAGCTAGCTGTTTGTGCCGCCTGCTTCTTTTCATACAAACACACGCACACACACCCACATACACACAAGCACACATCAGTGAGTAGTAATCAGTGGTCATTCTCTCTGGAGACACAAACATTTGTACTGAAGCTGAGGCCTGCAACAGTATTTCATCAAATTCAAACCTTGTTTTTGTGCTGCAGAAAATTCTAAAAGTTGACATTTCTTAAAATAAAATATTTAAAAAACAGTAATTCCTGTATCTCTCATTTGAAACCTCTCAATGAGAAGTTAGAAAACAACAGTGTCATATATATTGCAGTATGCTACCAGTCACTGCATCTGTACAGCTCCTTCACTACTGCATTCCCGTACAAATCTGCTTTTAGTGCTTATTTTACAGAATATTTAATATTTTCATCTTCTTTTTATATTTCTTTAGTCTTACCGAATTCTATTTGCACTTTTTAGTATTTTATTCCTCTTGACATTTTCATATTTATTCTTACAATATGTTGATACCTTTCCTTGTATGTGTACACGTACTTGGCAATAAATACCAATTATGATTTTGATTTAGAATGTGCTTAAGACGTAGTTACAAACCTTTTTGTGCATTTCAATTTGTGGTATGCAACACGGTTTGGTTTCTCCCCACTCAGATCTCCAGTGCAGTTTACACTTCGATAGTACCTCCTTAGTGTAGGTGGGGTTGTAATAGCACTGCTGCATAAAACAGCGGCATCCTCACATCAACAAAGTAGGAATTAAAGGCGATAGAGCCACCAGCCTCTGTGTGTTTTTTTGTCACAGTGATGAGATGAATTTTATGCCAAAGAGAGTTGCAGGTACTTGCAGAGTAGACAACAGAGGGTGTCTCATTTTAGCGAATCCGTGTCTAATCCCTCCAACTTGTGGTGATACTCTGACCCTTCAGTGGTCAGCAGTGTCTCCTTCTCACACTTAGTCTTGGCTCAGCTCACTTGAAAACCTTGCTAGAGGTTATACCAAAATCTGTGCCAGGCAGTGGGCGCAATGTCAAGCTATGTTGAGCTGATACGCATAGTGGAAAAGCTCCAAAACAGCCTTTCTGCTGGAAAAGTTAAGTGTTATAAATAGAAATTGCAGTGTCCTATACTCCAATGTTCTTTTGCACTGTGTTGCCTATAATTCATAAATTTACCCGAAGTTCTTTGTCCCTACAGCACCTATATACAGGCTAGCGGGTGTCTTGGTTCACCGCTTATGAGGGCAGAGCTGACAAGAATCACTGTGGCTACTGTATTTACTACTAATATGTACCGCATACAACCTCACTTCAAAGTAGATTAATAACTACCCCTTTAAGAGAAGCAAAGTTAGTGCCTGTGTCGGCTGATATTACCGTTTTCTTCTTTGCTATTTAAGCAAACAGCTATCAGTTGTGATACACCAACTGCGGTACTGCAATACAGCCAGGCACCGTGAAAAAAGAGTAAGAAAAAAAAGCAAATTCGAGTCAAAAATAGTCCTATTAAACATTTTAATATTCACAAATTAATATTCAATTATGCTGAAACATATCATTGCCTATTCCTAAACTGGGTCCTTATAATTAAATGATTCAGCAATATTTCTTCCTGCAACATGTCGCCTTATCAAACTAAATTTTTTTATCTTAAGTTCGTACAATTTGTGTCATTTTTCCTGAAAAAGTAGATACTTAAAGAGTCTTGAGGCACAAAAATCAGCTGCCCACTCCCTTAGGGGATTAACTTATGGCTCTAGAGTAATATTGCCATGACAACACCTCAACCACCAGACAACAAATGTCAGCAGAATCTGTTGAGTATTGTGGTCACTGACACGAGAAAAAAAAGCTGTTTTCTTTTGTAAACTGGAACCCTTTTTACCTGACCCACTAGATAGACTGTTCAATATTTTTCACCAGTTCATTTGGGAAAGCGCCCATAGAAAGTGTTGGGAATGGGCAGAACCTCTCAAAAGCATATGTCTGTTTTCATAAACGCTTCAGCTCTAGCTTTACATCACTTACTGAAGATAATTGGCCTTATAGTGAAAAGCTGACCAACATGCTCCATAAAAATCAGACTTTAAACAGAGTAAAACAAAAATGTATGATGTATTTACAGCTGTGATTTATGTCAAACCACAAGCAACTGCTTTTTCACTTGAACTAAATGCTGCATTTTATGATCTTATAACAAAGGAAATAAAACATATTTCACTTTTATACGAGACAAAATAAAAAATGTATTTGATGGTAAAACTATCAAATTAAAACTATAAACTCAGACATTTGGGGTAACAATTCAAAACAAATGTTATAAACAGCTGATTTTCTTTTAGAAAGGCCTTAAAACTCTTTATCATAAAGAAAGTTTCACACTGAGTTCATGTCAGTGACTTTTTTTTCCTCAAATGTAACTTCTGTTGGCCAATTACATACATTCCAGCTCGACCACAGCCTGTAGTAGCTGAGCTGTGTCACAGTCATTACAGCTGAGATATACGGTGAAAGAAGAGAGTACAGAGGCTGGACGATAGCACAGCATGATTGAAGTTTGATCCTGGATATCAATTATGTGGTTGCTATGTTTCCCCTGTTGCTACCCTGGTATCCTTTTTTCACATGACATAGAAGAGAGAAATGAGGGGAGAGAAATGATATTACACACGTGGCAGAGAAATTAAATGTTACACTTGTGGAGTTAATATTGGAAAACTATAAGAGTTTTTATAAAAACTATTTTGAGGTGGTCACAGTTTCTTTCGTTCATTTTTTATTAAACATTCATAGATTTGTTACACCCCTTTACTTAAATTAGTCTCAAGTATTATTTGTTATACAAAAACCTTAAAGAACTGCACAGTAAGCTGACTTAAAATGATAAATTCTACACAACTGTGAATCTAAGAAAAAGGATGTAAAAATGTTGGTTGGGTTGTAATAAGAAGCAAATCCGCTTAAGAACAGGGAAAACAGCAGTTCTGAACAAGTTTTTTCTTGTTTAATTTTTCCATCTAGTAGTGACTTTTTTATTCATAAAGCCTAGTGAGCAACACTTTAATTTGGCAGCCATGTGCATTTTATTATTATACTTGTATATATTGTTCATAACTTTATTTTATTTTTACTCTTGATATTATCTAGGTAATTATTGCTTATTTCTAAATTTAACAAAAATAGTTTTCGGTTTCCAAATGCTATTCTCTATCTCCCCCGTCACAAGCCTGTGATATGATACTCAAATCGTGCAAGTGCATAAAGTCACAAAAAATGTTTTTGTAATTCATTGTGTCTAGTTTTTTGAAGCGACGACTGAATGTGTTGTTTGCTTCTCCCAAGAGTTGAAAAAATGTCAGAGGTTGAATGTTATCACTGGTGGACATTTGCTTATCGATTAGCAGAGGTAAACATGTTAACGATGCAACTTAGACTGTGCTATCTGTGCCACAAATCACTCAACCACCAAATTTTCTCTCAGGGATAAATAAAGTATTTCTTACTCTGTTCTTACTCTGTCTGCGGATTTGCCAAAGAATAGTACGTCTTCATCCAAGATTCTAAGTATTGTTTTCCAAACTTTTCTGCATTTTCCAGCAGCATTTTTCCTTTCTGCTTTCAGCCTTTTCTCAAAAAAAAGCTGGATTTCTAGTTTTGATAAACAGGAACTCATAACAAGAAAGAAAGATGTTGCTTTTTGTTTATTATGCCATAATGCAGTGATGTCACACCACAATGTGGCTAACGTGACTTGCCTTTCCTTCTTAGGGTTTACAGACCTGACGTAGCCCACACCTTATAATTATTATGATAATTAGATGAGCTGGTCCTGGTAATGATTATTGTCTTAAAATTACAAGAACATGTAAGGTTTAGCTCAGTAGTAAGAAAAGGATGATTGTTATGATATAATTCAGTTTTTAGAGTATTGTCCATTGTGACTTCTACAGACTGTATACAGCACTCACAGTCTATTACCGATTTTGAAACATTAACACCACTTTAAATAAAGGAGTCATAATCTGTTTTGAATTCTTTTAAATCTACATTATTTAGAAGTTTGTTTTAGTGCTCTGATGGCTGTCAGTCTGATCTCAGTACAAAAACATGATCTCTTTCACTTGTAAAAGAGATCATGTTTTACACTAAGAACCACAGATTTGCACAACAAATATTTCAAATTTCAGAGGCTTGCCCACTGGCCCCCTTACAAACCTTACTTTGGCTTAGTTTACCCAGAAACCAACTGTGTAATTTCCTTAATTAACTTGATTCATTTGATGATCAGTGCTGAAGTTCTAGCCCTTCTCTCATGGAGGCTGAGTGTTGTGGGAATTGTTTTTCATTCTTTCGCCTTCTTGCCCAGTGTTCAAGACAGCTATTCCATATCTGTTTTCTAAATAAAGGATTGTCGGTGCAACTAAGCAAAAAAAAAACAAAAAAAACAAACAGTGTGCTGAGCTTTGCTGCGACATTTCTTTCACAGGCACACATTTGCTACCTACTAAAAAAACAGCTCAGTCATTAACTGAAGGGTACAGACCCCCCAGTTGAGAACCACTGGTCTATAATAATCAACATTCCTCAAGAAAAGTTTGGAAAACTTATTTCAGTAAATTTCTCCTTTAATAATGTCAACTGATATTGTATTTTATATCCTATCCTTGGAAAGTCTGATTAGTCACCTTTACAAGGAGGTACATCTTGTACAGATCATGCTTTCGTGGTACAAGCAACACAGCTAAACACAGGGCCTGAAAAAAGTGGTAAACTCCCCTCTTCTTGGAAGAAAGCCTACAGTTCCTTAGAGAGCCATGGGTGAGGAATCGGTCTTCTTGGGGTGTTTTCTTCCTGGGTTTCCTACTTCATGGTCTGTCTTAGAACTTCACCAGTCCCACAGAACTTTGGGTGAATCCCAATTCTACCCCTTAGCCCTTGTCTTACCCCTTAGCCCTTGGTTTTGCGCGTTCACGTCTAGTGAAGTGGTGTCCCAATTCTCCGTAGGGCTAAGGGGAAGGGCTAAGACCAAGGGGTACATAGCCCTCGATACGAAGACAGACCGGGACCTCCCTTGAAACGAAGGGGTATGAGAATTCCCCATAATACACCGCGCCCGCCGACACGAGGAAGAGCAGAGACCGAAGAATGTGCTTAATTATAAGTAATTATTAAATCAACCAGGAACTATGAACCACGTTTTGAATTGTTGGTCGTATTTTACAGTTTCTCATTATAACGAGCTAGCTTTCGCAGCTGTAGCTACGGTTATTGTCGCATCTGCCTACGTCACAGCTGGCTAGCGGCTCTAGGTGATGACGTAGCGGGCATTGAGTGGTGTCTTGTTTCTCAGCAGTGTGTTTTCACCCCTTCCCCTTAGCCCTCTGTTTTGAGGGCCAGGGGGAAGGGGTAAGGGAAGGGGTAAGACAAAGGGGAAGGGCTAAGGGGTAGAATTGGGATTCACCCTTGGTCCTAAGTTTAGAAATGGTACCTGGACTGACACCAAATAATGCTGCCACTCTGCCCACACGCTAAACATTTAATAGCCACACACTGTGTTGCTCAATCCTTTCAAGTTGTGCCTTGTTGTAAAGGTGACTAATCAGGCTTTCTAGCACCATAAAATACAAATACGGTTGCTGTTATTAAAAGAGGAGAAATAATCAACTTAACACAACATTCCCAAACATTTTTAGGAGTATGTAAAAATCCCCATCAAAGGGAACATGAATTTGTGTTCTGCGCATGTTCTTTTCGCAAGGAATCTTGGTCTTTTGAGTACAGGAAGTACTTGTTGTAAAATGGCACAGCTCCGGCTTCATTTCCTATTTCTTCACGTTCTTGCCTTCCATTAATGAAGAAATTGACAAAGAATAGTGTCAAGTACTGGTGGTGGGTCAGTTCCAGCACCAAAGTGCAAACGAAGGCGACTGCTACCTGCTCTGGGCCGTTCATTATCCGCCATGCTGCTGCTGTTGTTCTTGTTGCTATTGATTACGGCAAGAAGAGGCGGAATTGGTGCACATTGCGTCGTGACGTTCTCCGTGTGTCGGGATGTTGTCCAACGATGCTGTTTTGATCGGGATACCATGTATAGAGGAATAACCCTGTTTATTCATGCATGTAAACGGGTTATTCCGAATGTTTTAGAAACCGGAATATTGACCTTTACCTGAATATTGACTGCATATAAATGTAGCCACAGATGCACAAGCTACTTGTGGAATTTGTGAGCTAAGTTACTATTTGCTAACAAAAAAAATTAGCTTCACTTATGCAGAAAGCTAAGTTACAACCACAGGACAGAAGTAGCTTACTGCATCTTAGCTGTTTTCATTGGATCACCTTGGTTCTAGTCTCCCCTGATCTGATACCAACCTCTCTCTTCTTCTGTCCTTTAGCTAGGTAGGTGAAAGGTTGCTAGTTATTGTTTACAGACTGCTTTGGTGATGGTTAACGTCACACTTCTTTTTCGTGAATCACCTCTGTGCATGTCGCCGCTCACCTGTCCCGCCATTTGGCTGCAGCAAGGACACTGGAGATATCAGAGATTAGACAAATGTTGCCACTGTCATGAGGAAATACCCTGTCCTTCAATGGAAAATATCCTCCACCGCTTCATCAGGACCTAAATCAGCCTATGGACACACCTCTAAAGTTTTCCTTAAAAAGTTATCTTTTCCTCTGCCCATAACAGAGGGCAAGACCCCCACCTCTACCCACCCACCTACAATACAAAGCTTGGGACACAGAGTCCAATCCAGGGGCCTCTAAGAATGTCAGCTTGTAATATTGATGCTTAATGAGGGAAGAAATAACAGCGGTTACCCATTTGGTCCCAGTCCTCCTGCCTCATAGTGTGTTTGTGTGTTTGTACATGCCTGAATGCATCTGTGTGTGTGTCTGTTGGTATGTTTGTAACATGGCTGTGCAAGAATGAATGCTTCAGTGAGTGTGTGTGTGTGTGTGTGTGTGTGTGTGTGTGTAGGGGTAAATGAATGTGATTTTGTTTATTTGCTGGCTGTGTGGAGGATGCAGGAAGCCTTGGGGGCTCGGACCCTCGCTGTTTGTTATGGAGTAGGAGGTGAGCAAATTTTTGTGTGTGAGTGTGCGTGTGTGTGTGAGGAGGAGAAGGGGGCAGTAGAAGTTAAGGCCCTGTCTGCTGTCTATAACTGCTGGGCACGGAGCCTTAGTGGAGCCAGAGTACTGTGCGAGGGCACACACACATGCAGGTACACACCCACACACAAAAACAAAGCAACAATTGTAACGTTTAAAGGCCTTTGCACACCAGATATTTTCAGATATTTCGCACATTATTTATTTTTTTCGAACCTGCTGTTTTTCAATGTGAGCTTTCACACCAGCAACGTTATTTTGCTGAGTGAAATTGCAGCTTTTATTCTTTCGGACCGAGGTCGATTTTTCCAAAGTTACGCTTGCGACATCCAACCAATCAAAACGCTTGTTGTTGGTAAGTCACATACAAAAACATTCAATATGGCGGACCGCATGATTGTCGTGTCCCAGCACCTGGTTCTTTTCGACAAAAGCTATAAAATTATAAAGACGATTTTAAAGACAATGTTTGGAGGAGAATAGCTGCGGAGATTGAATATGACAACGGTGTGTGTATAATCGAGCTCCTACCGATGTAAATTGTCTTTGTTTTAACGAAAGCCGCGCACAGCTGGAGCCATTTACAAACAAATGGGACATGACTCAAATTAGACTTTTAACAACAGTGTATCCTCTTACCTAGAAATCACATTGTTTTCTTCTTTCCACCCTTAAACTTACAGGCAGCTGCTGCAACCCAGCACCTCTGGTTTTGTAACAATAAACTTCAGATAATTTCTCATAACTCATTCACCCACATAATGAAGAGCTCAAGGATATTTCGATTCTACATTGCTGTAGATTGCAATAAGCCCTGCGGTTAAAATTTGCAGTCATGTGAGACCATAGCCTGTTGCCATCACATGACCTGCAAGTATGAGAGTGCCTAAATAGTGAACTCTTTTTTTTTATTGACAAATCAGACCTACATCATTTACAGGACTTCTGTCAATCTTTTACATCATCTTATAACACAGTAATGCTACAGCTGGATGTGGATACAAACTCTACAGGTCTCATGATCATGCGCACATTAAGCAGAGGATTATTCTTTATGCTATTAAGTAAAGATTGTTTTTAAAACAACATGAGTCACTGTTTCACTGTATCGCTCCCCTTATTCTGGTCAGAGTAATATAAACTAAAAACAATGAAGGAGTGTTCATTGAGAGGGCAGGTAGCTCTTTCATTTTTATATGGCAATTGAAAAACTGTCTGTTCTCTTTGCTTCTAACCTGGACAACTGCAATGAGCTTCATGTGGCACAAAATGTCGCACTTCCTGCTTGTTGCACGCTGTCACTGAACATACTTCAGTCATTAATTACAAAACCTTTAAAACACAACTCGCAACACAAATTGACATTATACAAACGTAATTACTGAGTATGGTACTGCAAATTAATTTGTAGTTTCTTCCTCCCTGAATAAATATTTGTAATTAGAAAGTTTTGCAACATCTGAAATCCATCAGCAAGATTGAAAAACAGATTATAGTCTGTTATGTTCAGGCATCATGATTGCTTTCAAGGCACATGAAAAACTGCATGATGTTGACCCTGTGCTCACGGCAATCATGGACATCCCTCAGAAATGATTTCTCTGCTTGGACTTTTGTTTTCTATCATCTGAGAACATTTTAGCTGTGAAACGTCAAATAGTAGGTGGTACCGTGGTGCAGCATGTAGTGCACATGCCTCCTGGCAAGAGGGTTGCCGGTTCAATCTCGGTGTCCGTCAGGGCCTTTCTGTGTGGAGTTTCCATGTTCTCCCCATGCATGCGTCTGTTCTCTGCGGGCACTCCAGCTTCTTCCCACAGACCAAAAGCATATTGGTTAGGTTCAATGGTGACTCCAAATTGCCCTTAAGTGTGAGTGTGTGCATGAATGGTTTTCTGTCTCTCTTCAGGGTGTAACCTGCCTCACACCCAATGTCAGCTGGGATAGGCTCCAGCCCCCCGCAACTCCAAAAGGGATAAGGCAAATAGATGATAGATGGATGGACAATAAATTACTCTTAAATTTTATCATGTTATAGATAATATCACTGCACTGTACCACCATTGTTATTTGTACTGGAAGGGAATTAAATCTATAGGCATTTGTTATCACCTAATCTTTATGTTTTGACATAATTAACATACATATTTGTCACTGCATCTTAATTAACAGCAAACAGGGGTTATTTCCAGCTGTCCAACTGCATTAAAAACATCCCCATCAAATAGTGAGAGTTTCATATCTGGGATAATATTTTGCTCAGATTTGGTGACATTTTTGAGGTGTTTAGATGATCCTGCACTTTAGCTTGCAACAGTTAAAAAACCTTCAGGTAAAACCTAACAAGTTTCAATCCAAAGCTACAGCCTCCTGCTGGAGCCTATCCAAGTTGATGCCGGGCAAGAGGGCATCCAGGGTACACCCTTGACCGGTCGCCAGCCAACCACAGGGCAGACATGCAGAGACAGCAAATCATTCACATACACAGTGACACCTAAGGGCAATACAAAGTCACCAGTTAACATAATGAGCATGTTTTTGGTCTGTGTGAGGAACCTGAGTACCCAAGAAAACCCATGCATGCACAGAGAGAACATGCAAACTCCACTTGGGGAGGTCCCAACGACTTGGGCAGTCTGACCAGCAGCCTTTTTGCTGTGAGACATGAGCACTAACATGTAAAACCCAAAAGACAAGGAATATGTTCGGAGCTATATGATATTAGATATTAAAAGACATCCATGAAAATCCCTTTTGTACACTCTGTAAATCAACGCTTTGCAAAAAAAATAGTAAGAATGACAAATTTCTGAAAACAGATCTATAATTTGTAATGATAAAATTGAGTCACAAGAACTTAACTGTCAACTATTTTAACTCACTGTTGTTAAAAACCATCAGTTAAAAAATATGACAATGCCTTGAAAACATCCTATTTGATAACTGATATAAAATACTGCACCAGTGAATGCAGTGATATGAATAAATGTAATGAGCTGCCTTTCATTAAATCATGTTTCATCATATCATGTAAATATACCAACTGCCAGCACTCTGTTAAACATCATGCCTCAGGGATTTTCTGGCTTTTTTGCCAAGTCTCACCTGATATAAGAATAGCAAAATAAAAGTTAGAAAACAGACGGACTGCACCGTCTAAAAGCAGGTCTTTGCATAGACAGCTTCTTAAAATGATGAATTATTTTTTAAATACCATTTTTCTATGCTTGTTCTGCAGTGTAATAAAAGAAAAACTCTCCTCTCCCTCTCTGTTTTTTGCCTCCTGAGGTTTTGCTGCAGTTTCCTTAAGTAATTTGACAGTTTGACCACATCCAGTTTGGTTTCTGGCTGGTGTCTTGGCTGGGAGCGCCGGCCGAGCTTTTTCTGGAGCCTTCCTCTACTCCTCCTACTTCTTCTTCGTCTTCTCCTACCCCCTGCTACAGCTGCAATGTGCGGTTTCATCTCTGAGGGCCTCCAAAACACATGGCTGACATCCCAGATATCCCAGAGGGAGCGAAGGACAGAGAAATGGGGGGGGGGGACCAAATGAAAGACAGGGGGAGAGGCAGATGTAGAAAAAGTCAAAAGAAGAAAAGACAGAGAGATGGAGGGAGACGAAAACAAATGTAAAGAAACTGAGTGAGAGATATTAGACCCAAACAGGCTAGAGAAAGTGCATTTATTCTAACTTCCAGGTCGTCTTGACCTCCTCCTCTTATCCCTCTTTACTTAAGGAGATCGGCCATAAACACAGCACAGGCAGAGAGGCAGACCTTAAAGGGAAGAAACGTTTCATTTAGTAATTTGTCCTTGTGTTGCCTGACCTCCACTAACCTAACCTAACCCTGTGCTTTACAATCCAACGCTGGACCGGAGACAGAAAACACTCCCTGCGGCTTTAAGAGAACAGAGTCTTTGTAGGGTGCTGAGCCACTGTTTATCTCTTCAGAAAAATAAGACATTCTTACTTTTTACACTGATGAACGCACAGGAGCACTCATTTTACCATTTCATAAGACCTTTCTGTTTCTGGATTTGGAACCATGCCAGAGAGGTGACAAAAACTGCGCTGGATACTATCAATCAATCTGTATTTGTATAGCACCAATTCATAACAAGTGTTATCTCAAGACACTTGACAAGAGAGCAGGCTGAAGACAAACTCTTCATTTTGTGGATACACATAAATGCATAGATACTTATATAAAATACACATATACATATGTATACAAATACAAAACTTCCAATACGCAACATGAATCCATCATGGCAGCAAGAAAAAACTTCTGTTTAGCAGTAGGAAATCTTGAATGTGGACCCCAGTCTCATGATGAACAGCCATCCAGACTATGCTGTGTTGGGTGTGTGGGCGAAGGAACGGAGGTGGGCAGAGACAAGTAGACTAAAGTAAGAACTAAAGCTAGTGACAGATCCAAGGGCCAATCACAGACCTCTCTTTGTCATATTTGTCTCTGCTGAATATAAATTTATTAGAGGTTAGACCCTTGAGATGCAACATTTGTTTTCAGGAGGGAACTCATTTCTGTATGATTGCAGTGATAGTTTTTATAAAAGTATAACCAATAATGATCTTGAAAAGAGTAGCAAATGTAATATTTACATTAACATACTAGGTTTGATCCAAAGATTCACATCGAGAAGGGTTGAAACTTCCGACTGTTTGCAGCAGGTCACTCTGCAATGTTCTAAAAGTATGTGAATTCACACCGCTGCAACTTAAGAAATGATATGACTCCATAGAAATTAACCTATGCTTCACTCTATGCAACAGATTCATCTTGTTGCTGCCAAGTGTACAACATGAATGTAGAAAGTGATGGTGATTTACTTGATAAAGCTGCAATTTTACTCCTGTCAGAAAATCAAAAACATAACTAGAAAAGCACTCAGAGAGCGCAGACCTCTGCCAAGAAGCTTCAGTCCACTTTGGTGAAAATGGTCCTATCTGGCAATGTTAAAGAATCCTTTGAAATATTCCTGGATCCGGATGGTGATCTGGATCAGTCCCAAAATCTAATCATTTCTTCCTTATCCCATTCCACACATTTCCTGAAAATTTCATCCAAATCTGTCCATAACTTTTCAAGTTATCTTGAACACACACAAACAGAGAAACAGACAAACAGACTAACCAACGCTGGCAAAAACATAACCTCCTTGGCAGAGGTAAAAAAGTGAGAGGATCAAGACTTTGGAGGGGGCCTACTCCAATTTACACCACTTATGCCGTGACTTTAAGGCTGTAGGTATCACATATGTTGGCAGTTTCTTCCAGTTATTCTAGGAGCATTTTGCAGTTTAAGGAATATGTATTCCCCCTCAGTCCAGACAGGAGTATTTAACTGAGGGATCGACCGATAATAAAGCTCTACAACAGGTGATCCATAACTGTTAATAAACATGTACTGCATTCTACATACAGTTTATTCCATTTTACACTTGATTTTTGGCTTTAATGCTCTGACACATGAAGTGCCTGACATTAAAAAAAACAGCAGTTGGCGACTGGACAAGCTCGATCACAGGTGACACCATCAGCAGGCTTAATTCTAGCTGTGACAGCTCAATTCACACAACTTCAACATTCCCCTGCAACATTTTAAAACTATCTCATTGCGTCACAAATCTTTGGTTTGAACTAGGCTTAAAGAAAAACCAAAACAACCAATTGGAGTCAAATCTATTCAAGTAGATAACACCATGTGGAAATTAAAAAAAAAAAACCTTAGTAGCTAGACATATTTCACACATGACTGGGTGTTTGGTGGATTGGGAGAAAACAGAGATCTGCACACCAAAAAGCTCCCTTAGAGGGATTTAACTTGGCAACAAGTGATGTTTCCAGTCACACTGTGGCATCACTTGTTTTCTGATCTCTGCTTTTCCCCATCTTTTCTATACGAAATCCACTAAGAAATGCACCTCTAATGATTTATTTTTTTTTTGATTGGTGGATGGAGCATCAGATCTGATGTACCAACTCATGTATTTCAAAGGAAGATTGGCCAAAATGATTGGCTGCCAAAAAACACTGCATCTCTTGTTTTATCAAAAAACATCTTTGCTCAACAAAGCACAAAAACAGAACTGTTGCATGTGGGTTGACCTAATCTGCATCTATGCAGTGGAAATGAGACATAAGATGCATCCTCTGTTAAAACATTATCCCAGGTAAAATCACAACCTTTCCAACCTTTGTCTTTTGTCCTTCTCTTCATTTACTACTGTCGTTATCTCTTATCCGGCAAAGAAGAACAAAATGAACTAAGAAACATGTATAAAGCTTTAATTATTGGTACTTTGACAAGTTGTGTTGACAGACATTCACCACTAAGAACACAACCATTGTGTATTTTCCTTCAAATGGTTAGTGAAGCTTATAATTCCAGGACAACCTCTTAAAGTACGGAAAAAATGCCTGAAATCTGTGTCGTTAACAGTAATGCCTAAAAAAACAGAAAACTTTTCTTTAGGTAGGTGGGACACATGAAGGTTACCTGTAATTGCTTTGGTTGTAATTTCATTTTACCATTTATAATAAATAAAGTTCTTTAAAACTTGAAGTCATGAGTGGCCTAAATCAAATATTAATCATGGCTTTTGCAGATTTAAATAGCTTTTATTTTGTTGTTTGGAGATATCTTTTGAAGTCTTTTGAGGCTCAACATTTTTGAAAAAGTTTCAACAAATGTGCACTGTATATGAACTGTGGGTAGGTGGGTGGATGGATGTAAACAGCTCAGGTCCTGAAAGCCTGAGTTTACATTTTGAGGAAATATTGTGGTCTCTAATAAATGCCACAGCAGTAAACACTGAGTCTCCAGTCACTGTTTACTTTTTACACATCAAACTGAAGGCCAAATGTCAATTTCAAAGAATGTGCAACATTCATGAGTGCTGTTCTTGAAAAGAAAATAAGTAAAGTGGGCAACATCACTTCATTCTTACAACATTTGGCAGAACTCACATTTTGATGATTGCACATTACATTCATACAAACACTGTGCTTTTTCTGTGTCAATAATCCTCTGTCCACTTACTTTTACCATTCAAAGAACCATGCATGAATTAAGTCAATTAGAGTTGACTTCTACAAAATCAGCCAAAAAAGCCTTTTGAAATCTGCATTATCCAACAGCTATGTGACCTGTGTCAGCAGCTCTCCCACTCCTTTGTCTCATTAAGTTTCTTCAACTCCCTGCACTTTTTGTTCACAGATTTTGTTTTATACTTTCACCCCTTTGTCTGAATTGCTTACATTTGTATTTTTTTTTTTTCATTTTGTTCATATTTCTTTTAAAAAGTAGTATATTTTCATATAAAAAATAGGAGCTGTTGTAATTATGACCTATCCTTTATCCTAAGGGATAACCTATGTATCTGGACAAGAGTTAGAATTATCTTCAACATGAACTTTAACAAAAATATCCTTCTGTTTCATGTTTTACAAGTTGCAGTCAATAAAAAGCACTATGAACATTAATTATATAGTTCATGATGTTTTGATTGGTCTTGTAAGACAGACAACTCTCCAGTGTTAACTTTGCCAGTCTGGGGCATTACTGAAATTCAAAGCCTTTCACTATGTTATTTTGTAGAGTCGGGCATTTTTCTAACATTGTTGGTAATCTGTAGGTATTTTACCTTCATCAGGCAGTTTGTTACTAAAGGACAAGACATCTTAAGTAGGAAGAGGCTATACCCCCGCAATGATCAATCATTGTGCTGTCAGATGTGAGATAGCAAATTAACAAATTAACATCTTTTCAGCTTTCTGATGAAGAGAGCAAATACAATGACAGACTGTCCGGAGCCTTGGAGACCAATTAAAATAATTTTTCAATTTATATTTTACACTCCAATTATGTAACCTTAGGAAACACTAAGGGTCCAAATAGATTCAATTATATTTTAAAAAGCCAAAAATTTGTAGCGGAAGGAAGCCTACTGGATTCACAACCTTCATATACTGACATGAAATTGCAGGCAAAAAATAAAATAAAATAAAATAAAATAAAATAAGAATAAATACACATAGCACATGCCATTAGAATGAACCAAAGTACTAATTAACAGCTATACATTGCAGTTTGATGATACTTGAAAGTATTATATCACTCTCATGATCCGGAGTAATAACATGACCCAGAAAGAAGGGAGTGAGAGAGACAGAAAAGGGGGACATGAGTGATAAAGAGTGGGAGAGGAAGGGGTCGAGTAATTTACAACGGGAAGTAATTATGTAAATCTGAAACTGAGTCCTCTAGTTTACAGTCTGGCTATTAACTCACTGTGATGTCTGGCTCACAATAAACATTATTTATTTCTCTGTTTATTAATGCCTCTACTGCTACTCCTCCCCCATTTTCCTGGGTGATTTTTTTACAAGAAAGAAACTCCAACAAAACCCCATCGACTAAGAGGCCCAACTCAACTTCATGTTGAAATACTCGGTCCAAGTTTGAGGAAAGAAAATGGAGCACGGGTATGTTCATGCAATTATTTTTTATGAAACAAACATGAGGCCTTGATGTGGGTTTGTTACATGTGGTTTGAAATGGTTTTTGTTTGTGGAAAGAGGAGCTGGAGTTTTAAAGTGGGTATTAAAGCCTCAGGACAAAGAAAGTTAAAATCAGACGAGGTCAAACTTTTCTTTTGATCAATTAGGATGCCAAGAAATTATGTCCTGCAGTTTTCAGGTTACCAACACATGACAAGAAACAACGGACATAATGCAATTCCCCATTTTATATTATCATTGGAATTTTTTATGGACCTTTTATGAACCATAAAGGCCGGTTTGTGAAAATGGAGAAATTTGAGAGGAAGATCTTAAATTATAGCGCAGAGTGGAAAATGAGGCTTTAAGAAAACAATGATGTCAGCCTGCTGCGTGCGGGGCAGTAAAGTGTCTGTCTTTGTTTACGTGTGGCGTGTTTGCAGTTGTTTGCTCAACGAAAAAGAAAAAATAACTCCTGATTTTAAAGTTTTTTTTAAAAATCACACCCTGAGAACATGTTTGCCTGAATTCTAACTTCCAGCCAAATCTCCACATGTTGACCTGGTATACTTCCTGTTCTTCTTTCGTAACATCTCCCTGTCACAACATCTGCAGAGCTTAGTCAGGTGCCAACCAGCCGCCTGCTGAAAAACAGAGCAGAGGTTAAAGTCCGCACAGAGCCGGCGGCTTGTTTTCAACTGTCAGAGAGGCAGGATTCCTTAATGACATGTTGTATCCTATCCTAACTGTAACATCCTCTCTACAGGGTAAATAAGAGCTCCACGTTTGTGTGCTTTTCCTGCAGATATGTGTGTGCAAGTGATCAGAAAGAGAAACATGATCAGATTTGTCAAGAAAAGAAATAGTGCAAGTTATGTCCATGTGCATTAAGGCAGGGTAAGTGGGAGTGCTTTTGTACAAGTGTGTGTTATTGCACATGTGCATGCACAGCAGATAGCCTCTGTGTTTATTTAGTTTGAGGTGACAGCAGGAAGGAAGGCAGGTTAACGAGCTGCCGGCTCCAAGGACCCAGGCACATGGTGGTTATGCAACCACAACCAACTCCTCTTTCTCTCTTTCACACACATTACCACACATATACATACATGAATGCACACTCACACACACACACGTACACACTGGAAAAGCATTCACCTGTGAGAAGAGCAGGCTCCTACAACAGCTGAATTAGAGTTTGACGATCTAAAACTTCCACAAAACATGACAAACACGGTCAAAGATTCTGCCATTAAAACAAACTACAGGATGAATGGTTACCACAATAATGCAAAGCTGTTCCATCTTTAAAGAACATTTTGTAGGTTAAATTTATTCTGAAATTAAAAAGAACTTTGTCTGATGAATTAGTGAATTATTAATTCTGTAAAAATTTCAAGGTAAATGTTCCTAAAAACAACACCTTTTTCCTGAATGGCGTCATATTACATCAGCAAAGGGTCTCATATTCTCCAAGTCTAGTTTGTTTCAAGTCTGTGCGGTCATTTCAAATAGTTTGGCAGTTTTTACATCTAGATTTCTTGGGAGATTTTTCTGATACAAGTGGGTGTTCCAGAATTGGTACAGTTCATTTGCATATATATGAACACAGTCAAGGCCGTCCATAAAGCAGAAAAAAGGGTAAAGCTTGAGGGGCTCAGAGTCAAGAAGGGGCCCATAGAGGTCAAAGACATGGTTTATCCTGTATTTGAGCAATGATGATTGTTGCTATGGCCTGCTACAAGCATTTTCTATTTGTCTGTATCTGTGTCTGTAATTGTTTTATGTCTGTAACTTTATAAATGTGCTGCTGCCTGTCTTGGCTAGGACACTCTTGTAAATGAAATTTTTAATCTCAATGAGGTTCTTCTGGTTAAATAAAGTTTCTAGATCCATTAACTGTAGGGATGCACAATATTTATCTGACCAATATACTGTAATATATTGGTCAATTATATACGGTCAATTTGGGGGAAAATGATGTCATTTATTATCCATCTGATACGTACATTTTTCTGATAGAAAGATCCAATAAATTAATGAAATTGGCGGGAAATTGTTTGCAGGCCGCATGGCCCCAAAAGAAGCCATGTCGCGCTGGTTACGTCCTCTATTGACCCTTACTAGAAGGACCCAAGCCTGCCCCCATCTCTGCCAGACCAAAAGTGAACATGGCTTCACCAGTGCAGTTGTTTTTCTCAGTGGTAGAAGATAACAACTGCATTGGTGTTTGCGAAACGTGTTTGGTAAGAATTCCAAGAGGAGAAAAGAGGACTTCAAGTTTTAACACAACAAATCTTATAGCTCACCTGAAAAGTCGCCATCGCAGCGAAGCGGTATTGAAAGAATACGAAGCAGCCGCGGTAGCAGGTAGCAGTGCTAAGGTTAAAACAACAACACGGAGCGTGGATGTCCCCATTCAGCATGCGTTTGAAAACTGTAAAAAACTTTTTAAGAGACAGTGAAAAGGCTTAAGCCATTAATGACAAAGTGATAGAGTTAATAATAATAATAATAATAATAATAATAATAATAATAATACATTTTATTTAAAAGCGCCTTTCACGACACTCAAGGACACTGTATAAGATTAAAACAACAACAACAAAATCAACAATAGAATGAACAATAATCATAAAATCAACAATAATAATAAAATCAACCATAGCAAAGCACGACAGATAGTGAGAGGAATGGGGAAGAGGAGGTGAATTATTGTGACGTCTGACATTAGTCCAGTCCGTATGCTAATCTTAACGGCTCAGTGGTTGGATCAAGCAGGAAACTATCGGTTATCGGTATCGGTTGAAATTTTTCAGGTCGTGCATCACTGATTGACTGTTTTATATTTTAGTCATTTTATGCCTTTACTTAGGTGACAGGAGAGTGAAGAATGATAGAAATCGGAAAGACATGCAGTATAGGAGGCACAGGTCAGACTTGAACCAAGCCAGCCCCTTTAAGAATTACAGCCTGTATAAATTACTCGAAGGCCACTAACATTGCAGTAAGTTAAATCTGAAGAGGGTCCATATACCAGACCTTTCAGAGGCTTCTAACTGACCCCTGGAGCAGTTTTGTTTGCAGTCAGGACATAATCAACCCAGCAACCATCACAAACAGGGTGACGAGTTAACTCATCACACTCCTGTAGTGGTAAAAGCAGCAGTAATAATAATTACGTTAAGGTTAGCAGGCAACTAGGCTGACTACAAAGTACTACTTAATAATGTTTTGGATCTCACTGAGTTAATTTCTATGACACAACACAAAAATAGCAATGAGTTAACCCACCATCTCTACAGCAGATCATCACAGGACTGAACGACATTGACTGATGCAAAAACCCTTTTTAATTCCCAGAAGTTTGTCCGGATCATTCGAGCAGGATAATTTATCTTTTTTAAAGCTGCTCTCTTCTTTTCAGCATCACTAAAAATTTCTCTACAGACACTTGATTTATTGATATATACCTGATTTATTTATACATCTTTCTCTCGTCTAATGAACTTGAAACACAGTGACTCAAAAACACATTTTCCTTGTCTTATGCACACGAGTGAAATAGAACATTTGGTATGGACTAAACAAACTCTGGTTTGCTTTCGTAGTTTGTTGGATTAATGCCCAAACAAACACTAGTGCTGACAAGGGATGCAGCAATTCTCAATAACACATTTAATCATGTGGAACGACAACCGCCCTTTAATACACACATACACACAAACTGTATTTTCAGTTTTGGATACAAGCAACTGTTATGCATAACAGCCCTTTTCTCGCTCTGTTTACTGGAGAAAGACAACTAAGACAGGTTGAGGCAGCCCGCAATTTTTTCATTACTAGAAATTTTAATTTATGTGTCTATGTTATCTAAGCAGACAAAAACAAAATTTGTTTTTCACTCATATTTAGCCTAACAACCCAGGCATCATAAAAGGTACCAAATAATCCAAGTTCTTAAAAAAGTCAATCTGAAAGTTAGATGTGTGCTGCCACTTATGCTGGCGTGCTCTCAGACGTGCACACATGTGTACACACAGCGCTGCACATGTGAACATGCTCACTAACATGTCTACCAGGTGCAGCATCTGTGATTGTATTTTGTGCTGCGCTGAAACATCCGACCTGTGATTTACAGAAACACAAACACAGAGAGAGACATAGGGACAGAAAGGGACACACTGACATGGCGGAGAGGAACAGTGGATTTAAGTATGATTCATAAATATATATGTGGGTTTTATGTGTGTTGGTGTGTGTGCTCAAATGGAAGTGATGGTCAGCCAAGCAGAAAAGACCCCCCACATCATCCATTTACACACTGTCACCTATTGACCCTGCGCCCAATCTCCACTGAATGGTTCTCTAATGGAGGCCAGACTTCGGAGAGTGTGTATATATGTTTGTGTGTTTTCCACGTGCCCATATACGTGGCTGCATGTGTCTGACTTCATGTGCATGTGAACGACAGACAGATAGACAAATGGAAAGATGGAGAGTTTGCATGAACAAAGAAAAAGCGACAGCAGAAAGTGGAGGAAGTTTACACAGCCGACTCGAGGAGCTGCTCTATTTATAAAGAGCAAACCCTCACTACATATGTGTGTGTACACAAGAGCATGTTTTCATGTGCTGAATGTGTAATCTGTTTGTGTTTGCCTGTGCACCACTCTGTGTGTCTGCATGAGAGCATGTGTGTGCTTTTAAATTAATAAATACTCACAATTGAAGGCTTCCTGTTATTTGGCGGTGAGGCCAGAGGAAGTTATTTTGTGGTACACTGATAATTTTGGTCAGAACACAGAGCTATAAATACTGTCAGCGCTACGCACTCCATCCCTCCTCTAAATGAGAAACTGGTGTGCTGCAGGAAAACAAGAGCAAAAGAATCAAGACGGGAGTTGTTTTTAGATTTTTTACAACTTCCTTCGGTGGAGTCTGCTCTGTTTTCAGGACTATTGTGGGGGAACAAACTTTTTGTGGCAGCACATGCTCCTAAAATGTCACAGATCAACACAGTATTCAGCAACAGTTATACAGTGTACATGTAGGCAAATACATTGAGTCATAAATATGAAAGCCACTTTTGTTTCAAACATAACAAGCAACTCCTGAATACTGTAATGAGGTGTGGTATTATTTTTTGTTACCACGCTACTGCCCATTTGACACAATTTAAAATAATCCACAATTAAGCTAATTTTTATGACATTTTCTGATTTGATTGTTTTATAAATAGGCACAGAATTACGCAAAACATACTGTAGGCTGTATGAGGATGACTCAAAATGTCTGAAAACTGTTAAGATTGTTGAAATATTTCCAATGTCTGATGTTAGTGATACAGGCTCAAGCCATCTGTCCTCCAACGGCACATCAATAAAAAGAAAGAGAATGTTAGATAAATGAGGTGTGTTATCATCTGCCTGATTGGACCAGCCGTGAAGTTACATTTTAAAGTGATTTTTACAATTTAAGATTATATTGTGCTACTTTTCTCAAAAATAAAATGTTAGTAAATTTGCTTTGTGGAAACATTATACATATTGGTATTTAAAATTTCTAAAACATTACAAACTGTCATTGGAGGTGAACCAATTGCTCTTCTGTAGCCGATTCCAATTTACACATTTTTCCCAGGTCTGACAATTGGGTAACACTGCTAAATGTATTTATCAGTGCTTAAGCTGTTTTCTCTTTCTCTTGTTATTGCTAAAGTTTTACTGCTAGTCTAGTTGTCCACAGAGCAAAATTAAAAAAAGATTCAAATTCAACAATTAACCTATCAGGCAGCAGGTTGCATTGCTGTCATCACAGACCAGTGTGAATTTTGTCAACTAATTATTTCTGTCATAGTTTTCAGCAATAACCGTTTTACCCCTGACGAAAACTAGACTATAACAAAAAAAAACAAGTGTACATTGGCAAAAACTAAAAGTAAATTAACTGACATTTTCGTCAACAAATAAAAACTAGACTAAAATGTTTGACAGAGACTTAATCCAATCAGACCTAATTTCGTCATGTAGAAAGTAGAGACAAGTCAAGAATCACAGCTACTTTGATTGTGTGGAAAGGTTGGATAAGTTAAGAGGGACATCCAATCACAACGGCCTTAGCTTCATGGTGGCAGGATCCAAGTGTAAAACATGACTTCAGAAATTCAAAGAAACATTAAAAAATACTTTTCAATTTTCCATTCATATTTTAGTTGACTAAATTTAGAGTAGATTTCATCGACTAAAATGCTGTGAAATTTCATCAACTAAAACTGGACTAAAATTAAAACAATTTAGATGCCTAAATTATGACTAAAACTAAAAGTTAATTAAAAAGTGCTGTCAAAACTCATACTGTCACAGACACACCAACATGACACACAAGGCAGATGCTGAGTTACATGAAGTGGATGTGTGGTAGGTGTATTTCTGCTTCCAGCAGCATCTCGTTCTTGTGCTATGTAGGATTAATAAAAACAGTTCATTAATAGAGCAGACGTGTTTCTGACTGTGAAATTTTTAGCTGTAGGTGTGTGCTGCTATAAGATGCAAAGGCATCTTTCTTTTCATTTCAAAATCATTAGGTGAACATATCGACATAACATTTCTATAAACATTATTAGATATGGTTGATGATGTTTAGATTGTGCAATACCAAGCAACAATTTTGCTGACCCCTTCTTTTGCCCTCTTTTCCTCCTCCTACTGCATGGGCCCTATCGTATGCCAGCTCTAGGGATAGGAATAAAAAACTAATTCCAATTCAGAATCGATAACAAATAGCTTAAAAGAATTGATATCATCATTCTTTTTGCTTATCAATACTCATATTGATTCCTTCCACAAGTACCTGGCTCTCTTGCACATTGAAGATGTCATGCTCTCATCACAGAAAGTCAGAAAGTCAGCCCAAAGAACGTCAAAGATGCAATCATGGCAGACAGTGCCAGTAGTCAGTGGTGCTGCTTATTTACACACAATATGATACCAACGTCCCATATGATTTCAAACAACTGTATATACATACTAAAAGTTTTTTTTTTCGAGAATAGCGATCAATAAAATCTGCAGGAATTAATGAGGGGACTGATCAAGAATAAGGTCATAAGCAGAATTGATAATGGCACTGGTAACAATAAAATCTTTTCAATTCCCACCCCTAGCTAGCGCAAAATGTTCTGGTGTGAATGGCAGGTGTCTCCTTAAGTTTCACCTGACACGTGTGTCATTGCTACGCCCAGAGCTCATGCTGTTAACATGAATAATAATGCACTCCTGTTTGCACTCCTGGGGTGTGTTGGTCTAAAAGTGAGGAGTAGTCAGGTGCAAAGCTGGAGCCCTCCGAATTTGAGGATGCAGAAATTGACTACAATTTAAATCTCTTTACACTTGGTCTAAAGTCTAAAGTCTGTGGCACAGAGTGATATTGTTAAGAAGCATTAGAGAATCACACACAACCCCGAGATCATAACACACACTTTACTGACAATGTTCACTCACATGGGATGCACAGCAGCACACATGTACCGTTAAATATCAGAAAAGTTTTAGTTCAGTTTCAGGTTCATAACGGGTTACAGAGATGAGAGACAGCATAGCTTATTTACCTGGCTCTTTGGGTCGTGCTACTCAGTGTGAGGCAAAACAAGCACCGGATTAAAGATTTTCTTGAAGCATGGAGCTAGATTTCTGATATTTATTACTAATGAATTACACAAATAATTATGCTCACAGATAATTACACAGGCTGTGCAGGAATAGCATAGAAAGTCTCAAGTATTCTTGCAAGAAATCTGGTTGTTTTAGTAAGGATTATGCTACAATATACCCCCCCAACTATATTTAAAATCCCTGTTAAGGGCCAACTTTCAGTTTGGTAAATTTCAGGCTCTGTCCTGTTTACTTCTATTTATTCTGGTTTGATCGTGTAAATCCCCATTACTTCCCAGTGAAAGTTTAAAACTTGCAAAAATCCTTGAATTTTAAAACCCCGGTAATTAGTGAAACGACAAGAAATTGGCACACAGTGGCTACATTTGCATGCAGTCATTAACCCTTTCATAACCACAATATTAGCAATAACCCGGTTGCGTACAGACATGCAAACATCAATAACCTTTTTTAAAAAACTGAATATGCTCTGGGTTACTCCTTTTCTAACTCGAATATTTGGTCATGTATACGCCTATCGGGATATCCCCATCGAAAGGAACATAAATTTGTGCTCTGTGCATGTTCTTTGCGCAAGGAATCTTGGTCTTTTCAGTACAGGAAGTACTTGTAAAACGGCACAGCTCCAGCTCCATTTCCCATATCTTTACATTCTCACCTTTCATTAATGAAGAAACTGACAAAGCATAGTGTCAAGTACTGGTGGTGGGTCAGTACCAGCACCAAAGCGCAAATGAAGGCAACTGCTACCTGCTCCGGGCTGTTCATTATCCACTGTGCTGCTACTGTTGTTGTTGTTGCTATTGGATATAGGAAGAAGAAGCGGAAATGACGCGCATTGCTTCATGACGTTCTCCGTGCGTCGAGATGTTGTCCGTGCATTGCTATTTTGATTGGGATATCATGTATAGAGGAATAACCCTGTTTGCTCACGCATGTAAACGGGTTATTCCAAATGTTTCAGAAACCAGAATATTGACCTTAACCCGAAAATTGACTGCATGTAAACGTAGCCATTGATTTAAAGGGAATGAGCGTAGACACTCTGATTGGTTTAATGTATGTTCCGCCCAAAACACACCCACGCATAATCAAAGGCATGTAATCCATCCAAATATTTCAGGTTGCTCTGTCATATATTCCAAGCACACCTTGTACCCATGCTGTGGCACTACATGTAACGCAGCCTTGTGAGAAGACTTGCCCACAGACAAAACTGTCAATCCAGAGTGGGTGCATTGAGGGGTGCTATGCAGGGGGCTCTCTCCGCTATTTGTGAGCAAATAAGCGGTAAATTGTCAGCAACGCAAAAGAAAACATTATCTCTAACAAATAAATGTCCTGAAAATATGAAAGCTTAAAGAGTATGATAGATGTACAAAAAGAAAAAAAATTCACTCTAAATAGAAGTGGTCATCTCATATGAACAATCAATGGCACAGTAGCCTGTTTTGACTTAGGGGCTGTCCACACAAAAACAAATTCATATGATAAAAAAGGCCTTTCATCCACACAGAAACTGCATTCCAGGTGCCCAAAAACACACACTTCCCAGAGTGGATCAATCTGAAAACACTAGACATGCCTTTCCGTGTGAACAACAAATACAGATAGCTTCAGAAACGACAACGTCACAGCCCCACCTCTCCCTCAAACTGCAACCCTGTCAACAACACATGCAATGGCAGAACACGGCGTTGTGTTCGTCCTGCAGAAGTCGCTGAGCTTGTCATGGCTCTCACAGCAAAATCTTCTGCTCTTCTACAACCACTGTGAGCAACAAGAGGACATGGAGAATAATACACTCCAATGTTTGTTGACATTTCTCATAATGTATGCACAAACTCTGTCTTTTTCTCTGGTTTTGTCTGCAGCAGCAGTGCAGCGCCACTTACAGGTCTGGCATATGTACTACAGTGTTTTCCATTTTTTCATGTGAACAGACACATTTGCTGAAACAATGCCAGAAAACGTTTTCAAAACCAAAACGTTTTCATCTCCGTGTGGACAGGGCCCTAATGAAACTTGCTTCCTTTAAAAGCTGGCAAAACTTCTAAACCATTGTGATTTTAAGTGATCCTTTAAATACAATACTTGCGTTTAGCCCAAACTTAGAAAGCTCTTTTAATAATATACCATATATTTGTTTGCCTTTACTTGTTGAAGGAACAAATGGATTTGACAGAGCACAGACAAGGCAGAGAAGTCTGAAAATACTCTGGGATGGTCTGGTGTACATTTGGTGTTTGGTACTTTCATAAGAGTTGTTGACAGCAAAAAGATACTAAAATAGAGAGCCACATTCATGAAGGGAAACTGCTGAAAACAAATTGAGGGAGAAATGGCTAAAAAAAACTCTGCCAGAGGTTAAAGATAAATAACATTATCAAGCTATTGTTGTTGCCAAATGTCTGAATTACTAAAAAAGCCTGTCAGTGTTCAGATGTAAAATTATTTAACATATGCCTGATACACAAATTATAATGTTCATCAGCACACTCAGTCTCTCATGCTGTGGTACACATGCACTCATCAGCACTAATGTGGCACCCAAAGATGCATGTGGTCACTGCAGGAAATTCTTTGGGGGGCATGTTAATATTCCAGATGCTTCTGGATGTAAACAAGCCAAACTGGGAAGCGGAAATTCAATTTGAGCACAGGTCTGTGTGGCGATACAGAGATGTTTATCCCTCCCTGCATATCTCTGTAGCCGGATGGCTGAGTGGCCACTTAGTATTTACCTATGATAAGGGCTCTGTGTTTGACTACCTGTCTCGTTGCAGTCAACAGAGAGGCCACAGTGGGGGACTAAGTTGGAATTAGAAAAAAAATGATCAGTACACTGTAAAAAAACATGAGTAGATTTTTCAGTAAAAAAAAAAAGGTCAAATGACATCAAAAGAAGGTACATTAAAAAGGGTACATTACAATTTCTAAAATAGGAAAACTCTGAAATTACATTTCCAGGCAAAACCAGCACATTTACAGATCTTTAAAGTAAAAATCACAGTACTTTACTGTTAAATACTCTTGTGGATTTAATATGGGAATGTTCTGTGCTACACTTCAAACCATTATCATAATTTAAGCATTTATGCACTGTGAAAAATACAAATAATTAATATATATTATGAGTGTTTATTATGGTAGTTATAAGGAAGATATTTTAAACAGATAATACTGTAGTTTTAACAACTTTATATTGTAAAAAATACAAGTATTTACTGTTAGTTATACTAAAAACAGGGGTTTAGTACAGTAATATGCTGTTATATTTTTAACGGATAATACTTCAATTTGAACAACTTGATCTTTTATTAAATACATATGTGTCTATCTATCTATCTATCTAAATATATATATATACACACACACACACACACACACATATATATATATATATATATATATATATATATATATATATATATATATATATATATATATATGTTGCTCACAGAAAAACAAACATCAACAAACGTCGGCAAGAATTCACCTCTTTTGACAAGCTAAAAAAAGAGCCAGCATGCTGAAGACTTGAACATGCCAGGATGAAGGTATATCACTATATTGATATTTTGTCTCACCCAAAACATTTTTATCATTTCACACCAAACCTCTTCATTCGGAAGTTCAGCAAAGCAACACCCCCCAAAATGAAATGTTTATGTTTTGTGTCAGGTGTTTGATGCTATGTACAGCATTGTAGTGCTTGGTCAGTGTTTCCTCAAGTTCTTAGTTTGTTTAGAAAGGTTTTGTCAGTCCTGATAAGATCCATCCCAGCTTCTCCTGAGATCTGACCAACACTGTTTGTACCTGACAAGAGGTCACTGTGAGATGCCTCGTTCTTCTCAGTCAGCCCTAGTTTGTTGAGGGACTTTATCCCCCGGCAACATCGGAACTCTGTGTTTACCCATCCCATAATAAGACTCATTCAGCTGAGGACATCTTGATTAGGTCTGCTAAACGTCTGGTTCTCATTTAACATGGAGGGTGGGACAGAGAGAGGAGAAGGGAAGGAAGGAAAGAATTAGGTTAAAAAGTAGGAAGAGAGAGGTGAGAGGAGGGGAGGTAACTAATTCTGAAGCAGAAAATTATCAATTAAAAAGTCAAGATTGCCCATGAGAGGCCTTTTTGACCATATCTTTTGGCTTGTTTTGCCTTTATTAGTAGCAAAGAGAGTGGATAGAGTCAAAAAGAAGAGTAAGAGAGGGGGAAGGCACGTGGTAAAGAGGCTGCAGGATGGAATCAAACGCAAGCTAAGTCCCTCAATACACGGGGTGTGCAGACATAACCTGCTAAGCATTCAGTACCCCAAAGTGGGTTTTAGATTGTGATCCAAAACATATCTTCTTATGTTTAGTTGACATTTAAACATAACCTGCATCATATGTCACTAAAAGCTGTAGGCTGTAGTACTAGCTATAATATAAGACTGTATTTAGCTCCATTTCCACCAAGTGGTCTGGTATGGATCGGCAAGGTTTGGCTCAGGCCAGATCGGTAAAGCCTGATCCTGGTTGCGTTTCCACAGCCAGCTGTACCCTAAAGGCGGCGTCTAAGCCGGATGCCGATAGCATGACGTCATAGCAGCGCGACACAGTATACCCGGCTATTAAATACAACAAAGAAGAAAACGCGACACAGTAAACAAAGACAACATTCTCTTCACCGAGAATACTGAGGAAGGTCTGCACCTCCACAGTAGACCATGGGACGCTCGATCTTGATGCCATTTTCCAAACAAAAAAGCCTTGAGAGTTATCTTCACGAAGACGAGCGGAGATTTAAACATGGCGGGCTGTGTTGTTCTTTATTACCACTGTCGCACAGGAAGTGACGTCTCCTTCGACCAATCAACGGGCTGCAGTGTTTCTAGCTCCACCTACTGGGGTCGGATCGGTATGCCTCACACCCCAACAGAAGGGTCCCGAAAAGTAGGACGGTACGGTTCGCTTATAAGGGGTCCTGTCCTGGTTTTAGGCTATGGAAACACCACAATAAGCGAGCCGTACCGAGATGAACCGAACTGAACCCTCTGGTGGAAATGGGGCTTTTGAGGTAAAACCACAGTTGAGATGAACCCAGGTGCCATTTTGCTTCATTTAAAGTCAAGTTAAAACATTTTTTTGACTGATATCTGCTTTTTTTTTCTTTTTTTTCTCAAAATGTATCGATTCATTTAAAACTGGAAGTGCACTAAGAGCACAACCCTCTGCGAAGGCATTTCCAACATTGTTGGGTGAGTCATTATCGAAAATGTGGAAAACCGCCCTATATCGTACAATATCTGGAGCCTGCCTAGCAGTGGTAATAAAGGCACTAGTACCATTTCTTAAGTATTGCAATAGCATCGCTGACAAAGTTCCAAACAATATTAAGCCCTTGTCAAGGCCGGCCATAAGCTACAGTAGATTACTGGTGAAAATCGAATAAACTAAGTAACTGCAAATAAAGTTGGATTAATTCTTGTTGAATTATTTTTTTAGGTTAACTACCATTTGAAAAAGAACTGCATGAAACTTTTCTTTTACTGGCATATAATAATTCAGAAAATTTAATACTATAGTACTCTTACTGTATATATGACTCCCCCAAATTTTGACTGATAAACAACACAATGAAGGTGCTTTAATTAAAAGACACTTCCCAAGATCATATCCCCTTTGCGGAGGTGCTGATGAGCAATGTGTGACACAAATCAATGAAAGCTGGCATGTAGATTCATCAGAAAACACTGCTGTTACATTCAGGAGCAGTGCTCCTTTAATTCAACGTCAGCAAAGCACTCACACAAACACACACAAATATACGCTGTCACACACCCCAGTGGACTAAGAGATACACCAGCTAACACACATGATCGTATTACTCATGCAGTTTATTTATATGAAAGGAATGTGCTAAATAGGAAACACACACACAGAAACAGGACTTGTTTATGTGAGAGCGTAGAGTTCATGTAACAGATAAGAGCTGGTAGAGTCAACAGTACTGCAGATAGCCTGCTGATAGAGTGTTCTTTAGCTTCCGCTGCCCTTTGTTTACCAAATGATAAAATAGGCCGGTATGGAGGGGTGTGTTTGTGGGTGTGCGCGTGTGTGTGACCTTGTACATGTGTGAATTAGTGGGCGTCTTCCAGTTGTCCCACTGCCTCCACCAGGTCATCATTTACACACTCATTTTCCATTTACATAAAATATTGATTACAATTTTTAAAGACCATTCATTGATCAACTTCTACTTGTTTAATTATACCTGATATTTATTTCCTTTTAAATCCACTTGTGATTTTTTATCCCCAGCCACCTCAATATCCATATAAACATAAAACAGACATAAAACAATAACTGCCTGTTTGTGGAAAAAGTAAAAATTAAGTAAAAGGCTCTTTTAAAATACAAATACATTTAATTTAGGGATGACGGCTACCGGTAAAATGGTAAACCGCAGTAAAATTTCTGACCGTTAGTATTACCGTGTCCTGTTTTAATTACCGGTAAACCGAGTTTGATAACCACTGTGTCAGTAACTCGCGGTGATGCAGCTCATGGCCTGGAGAAGCCGGTGTTGTGCCGTAGAAAGCACCCCTGCCGTGAAATGCACCTCATCTCGAGAGCGGTCCCTCACAGACGGAGGCGCGCATGCGCAGTTTGCATTGTTTGGCTTCTGAGAGCGAAAGTTATGGCGGTTGATGCCTGCACACACACTAACCCAGAGGTTTTTCCCCCACGAAACGGACAAAGTCTGGTCGAATTTTGGATTTTACAAGGATGCCGAGAGGAAACTGATTGAAGACAGTCACCCTGTCTAATACACGAAGCTGATGCCGGCGGAAGAGAACGACATGCGTGATTAAAACTGCTTTGACTCCTCAAGTAGCTGCGTTCCAGGCAACCCGTAACTCGTAAATTTCCCAGTTGAAATCTTCGAGTTCCGACCTGAAAGCGTTCCAGGCAAATTAAACTAAATTAATTATAAATTAAACTAATTAATAAACTAAATTAAATCAAAACTTCAGTTTGAGCACAAGGAATTCTGGTATGTAAACAAAACAACATGGCAGACATTATAAGATTTATGCTTAATCATTTCAATCACCAAAGAAGCCTGCAACTTGATCATTTGAGTGAAACGGAGGAGGGGAAACGGCGCAGAAGGTAACAGAAGCTTACACTTTAAATTTTACGGTGTGTGTTGTTACTTAGAGGCTGCCATATTGTTAAGGCAGTGATGTGACGTCACAAGTCGTAACTCGGAGTACATCGATCTGGTATGAGTTCACAGGTGGGAAGTTACGAGTTCGACTGCCGTTCCAGTGCACTTTCATGAGTTACAGGTGGGAAAAACACGAGTTACGGATTGCCTGGAGCCGGAGAGAGTGAGAAGATTCAGTGAGCCATACCTGAGTGAATTATAGGTGGTTTATCAGTATTTTCTGAGTAAATAATGGATAAATGTTGAAAATAATAGCATTAGTATCATTCTAGAGAGTGTTCTTGTCATTCTTTTGCCGTTTAATCACCGTTTCTGGCCATATTTCGTAATAGATCGTCTTTTTCCTTCATAGTTTGTGTTTTATGGATTTCATCTATCGTAATTTGGAAACATTGGAGGAGGAAATGTGGAGGAGATCTGCCAGTGAGAGGGGAGACCAGAGGAGAGTCATGAAGGGGGCTAACTGGCCAGGAATTGCCTCAGGGACTATCGTCAGTGAACAAACGCCTGGACGTGGTCTAATATAATGAGCTGTTTTTTAATTAACCTTTATTTAACCAGGAAAATAATTTGTTGAGATTAAAAATCTCTTTTTCAAGAGTGTCCTGGCCAAAATAGGCAGCTGTACCATGGACACTAATGCTGGAGGCAAACAAAAATGTGAGTGTATGTAAAATAGGTTAAGTTTATTTTTGGTCATCTAAAAACTTTGAACATGTTCATTTACAATTGTTTATGAAGAGAATCCTGTTTAAAGTTGAAATCTGTTTTTTTTTCTTTTCTTGTAATTATACACTGTTTAAGCATTTGTAACATAATAATGACAAATACTTGCCAGAATTGTTTACTTTTATTTCTCATGAAAAAAGGGTGAAAAAATTACTCAAAGGACGTTTCCTGACACATTTGTTGACAAAAAAGACAAAAGACCTGTTATAATTGTAATATTAAAGGGGTTAAATGATTTCAAGTGAGTGTTAAAGTACTTTTTGAACATTTTGAGCACACTGCAACAATACCGCGATAATAACAATAACCGTGATAATTTTGGTCACAATAACCATGATATGAAATTTTCATACCATTACATGCCTAATATAACTGAAATGATAGTTCTCCATTTAGATGATTTTCATTGATTTTTCATTTCACTGAGTACAAGGCTTAACATTTATTTCATTCAAATGCCAGATGAAGTTGAAAATAGTTCAGAGGGGTCCAGTATTTCACAAATTTATTTTAAACTGTGGTCCCAGATGATCCCATAATATACTTTTAAATTTTGTTACCTATATACAAGTGCTCTGAGAGCACAAACCTGCACCAAAATATTTCTAACATAGCTAGCTGAGATAGTGAAAATTAAAAAAAAAACTGCACTATTGCGCAATGTTAAGAAACATTTAAAAGATTCTTAGATCCACATCCAGATTCTGATTACCACCAAAATCTAATCACTTCATCCTTTTGCCATGACCAGTATTCCCTGAATCATCAAACTCTGTACAGAACCTTTTGAGTTATTCTGTTAACAAACAAACAAACAAACTGCAGCAATAATATAGCCTATTTAGTGGGGGCTAATAAAGCAATTCTACCATTACCCCTAAGTGATTTTAAAATTTGCTATTGACTTCTCTCTTGTGCCATGACCAACATTCCCTGATAATTTCATTAAAGAACTTTGAAGAACTTTTAAGTTATGAGAGAAAATGTGGAAAACTGCCCTATCTTACAATGTTAACAAATCCTGAAAAAAAGATTCCAGGATCTGCATCGTTATTTGCATCACCACAAAAATCAGATCATTTCCTCCTTGTGCCATGACCAACAATCTCTAAAAATTCTATTAAAATCTGTTGAACACTCTTGTTAATAGACAACCAAACCAACAAATGTTGGTTAATATATATAACTCCTTGGTGAAAGCAAAAATCTTCTCAGGTAATGGATTTTGGAGTGCCTATAAACCCCTCTGTTTCAGCCCTGCTCCAAAATGGGCTGTTTTAGCGCAAGTCCTTATAACTTTGTCTGGCCACACCTCAAAAAAGGTGGATGTGGCTTCAGCTTTCCAGCACAGTACTCTGTTTACTGTGCAGCACATACATGCAAAGACGCAGTCCTTTTACTGGGGATGGGGGTTATAATGTTTACCAAAAGTCTAATTAAAATGGATTTTGAACACACACACAGAACTTTATACAACGAAAGAGAAGCCAACAATGAGAACAAACACAGACTGTCAGGTAAGCGTGTTGCCAACAACAGCTACCTGACGATGTGGTATGTGTGGGGGGAACTGGCACCAACAATGTGATACTTAGTTTTGCTAAATCTTGCAGGCACCTTGAGAGACTTGTCATCCTAAATTTAATTTAAACTAAGCCAAACATAAAAAGGAACTGGGGCACCGACCCTCAAAGCAACCCGAAATACTTCATCAAGCTTGTGCAGAGTCTATTGGTGCATGAATGGTCGAGTTATGCAGAGCGCGCCCTCTGTTGGATGAGATACTTCACTGCTCCAGGTGCCCTGTGGTGCTGCTTTCATACACTATATTGCCAAAAGTATTCGCTCACGTGCCTTGACTCAAGTGACATCCCATTCCTAATCCATAGGGTTCAATATGATGTCGGTCCACCCTTTGCAGCTGTAACAGCTTCAACTCTTCTGGGAAGGCTGTCCACAAGGTTTAGGAGTGTGTTTATCTTCGCACTATGCGCCTCAGCATCCGCTGACCCCGCTCCATCATTTTACGTGGCCTACCACTTCGTGGCTGAGTTGCTGTCGTTTCCAAACACTTCCACGTTCTTATATTACAGCTGACAGTTGACTGTGGAATATTTAGGAGCGAGGAAATTTCACGACTGGATTTGTTGCACAGGTGGCATCCTATCACAGTTCCACGCTGTAATTCACTGAGCTCCTGAGAGCGACCCATTCTTTCACAAATGTTTGTAAAAGCAGTCTGCATGGCTAGGTGCATGATTTTATACACCTGTGGCCATGGAAGTGATTGGAACACCTGATTCTGATTATTTGGATGGGTGAGCGAATACTTTTGGCAATGTAGTGTATATTAGTACTAGGGCTGGACAAAATAGCCAAAACATTAAATCTCAATGTTTTTCACTTGAAATCCGATCAACGACTTTAATCGATTTTTTTCTGTGTAAAGAAATACAATTAAACATTATTCAAAAATTGGATCTTTTATTGGATGCCAAAACATCAGCATTTAACTGTATAGGCAATATAGCTATTGCTGAGGTAATTTAACAAGAACACTTGCATGGGCACAGCATTGAAATAAATAAATGAAAAGAAAACTGGAGAAAAAAAGGCAATTTATAATTTACAACAAACAAAAACAAAATGTTAATTATTCTCCATGAAAGTGCCAACACAGACCAGAAAAATAACAAGAGCAGCACCATTATATAACTAACTTTGTGGTTCTGTGCAGGTATTTTTACCCAAAAAGAACACTTGCATCATGTTCAATGCATTGAAACATTTTCAGTAAATAATTACATAAAACAGTACTTAGAAAAGAAAATGCATTGAATACACAACAAATGGAAAAAAACATCACAAAATGGTTATACTAACATTCTTCGACATTAAAGTGCTAGAATATACCAGAACAACTAGAGTGTCAATATGAGACATATTTTCCCTCTCAGGCTTACTAACAGGAAGTAACATAACTTCTGCAGAGGTATTCATTTTCTTGATTTTACCTTTAACATCATTTACTAATGTTCCTTTAGATGGACATTTGCATTATGTGCACTACTCTGAAATTGACAAAACTGAGAAAAAATGAAATGACTGCATTTCAAAAGAGTAAGCATGAAAATTTGTCACTAATACATCTCTCTCAAAAATGTACCCCAACAAAAATGAACATTTTTAAACACCTATGCATCAACCTGCCGCTCCTCCAACTGGATTACAGTGTCAAATTTCTTACCAAGAAAACAAGCCTATCAACAGACTCTGGCTTGAAGCATGCTCTATGGCAGGGGTATTCAATTAAAAATCACCGAGGTCCAGTTAATAACATTTCCACCAATAAAAGGTCCGAACCGAAGTCCAGTTTGTGTCTTATAGCGTTCCCCTATGCCCACATTTTTATGGTTTCAACAATATTTATTGTCAATTTTTAATGCATGATATGTTTTATTGAGTGCACAGCTAGCTCCTTTACCATTAACAAAAATAGTCCTGGCAAATTAATTTAAGGCCTTTATTTCAGATTAAAAAAGAAAAACGTAAAATAAAATAAATAAAACAGTGTAAACAGAGCCAAAAAAACATTTTTTCTCTTAAATGAAAGAGGTCCCAGCCAAGAATTGAAGGCCTACACATCAAGTAAAAAAGTCAACATCTTCAGAAAACAATAAAGGTGGCTCTTTTTAGGAAAAATCAAGTGCATACTGACTAAATATTTTTTCTCTTCTTTTTTCTTAAATAAGAGAGGTCACAGCCCAAAAAAAATGAAGACCTACACTTCCAGTAAAAAAAGTCAACATCTTCATAATACAAGAAATTTACTCTTAAAAGTACAACCATTTGTCACCTGTAACTGCTTTTCTGCTGTGTTGTTGCAAAATAATGTAACAAGTAAGTGACAGGAAGATAAATATTTAATTTGCGCATGTTTCAGATTTTGCTCTCTCTCTCTTTGGCTCTCTGTGTTTCAGTCTTTCTCTCTCTCTCTTTCTCTCTCTTTCTCTCACACAAACAGCGCTACATACATTGCATGGACCCACACTCACATAGGCTAATAAATAAATAAACAGAACAGTGTTGATAGAACTTGCAAAATGTGAAACATTCAAAAACAAACTAGTGCTAAAAACTCTAGAACTGCAACAATGAAAATAACACGAACAAATGATCAACTCGATTAGTAAACAATTAGAAAAAGAGCAGGATCAGCCTGTGGACAGCGCAGCGCCACCACAGTGCAAAAGCTCTCAGCCCTCATCAGTATTTCCCACACAGGTCAGTCGCAAAGCTTGCAGGTGACAAGGGTCTTATTTTTTTTAACTGACTGTTTATTTGTCTCTGCCTCGTGTTTGCTGGTGCTTGTGGCTGCTGCAGCTCGTGCTGTAAACACGATAGCGGCGGGAAAATCACCTCCACTAAACGAATCATGTCTCGTTCCTCTTTAGTGCTTCATTAAACAACCTCATAAGCCTCAGAAAACATACAGGACATATATTTAGGAACACTCGTGGTATGACCAGCTTGTGATCAGACCACAGTAGCGGTTCTAATGTTAACTGGAGTAGCAGCGCCCGCTGTATATCCGCGACTGTCAGAAAAAATGCTCAATTAAAATCTATTCTTGCGAATTTATCAGAGATTGGTCAAGGGTCCGGACAGAACCATCACTCGGTCCGAATCCGGACCGAGGTCCGCCATTTGGTGATGCCTGCTCTATGGCATGTTACTATGTTACCCCCAGTGCTGAAAACCCTCTCAGAGGGGGCACTTGTTGCAGGAATGGAGATGTATGTCCTAGCCAACATACTCAGCCTCCGGAAGTTTGTGTCATGCATTTTCCACCACTGAAGTGGGTCAGTGTCTGGGTCTATGTCAGGGGACAACAAGTAAGCTGACAGCTCAGTTCTGATTTTGTCTTCCTCACACATCTGGACAGTAGCACATGGCTTTTGGAAGAAACTCCCAAGGTTTTTTTCTTCTTTAACACTGGCTGAGCATTCCCTTGGGCCAGAGTTCCATGCCCAACTTCAGGGTTCTCCTTACTCTCTAGCTGAGCTCTGCATGGTCCTTAGGTGTGCCTGTCAGCTAACAGAGATAATAAGTCTGTGACAGCCCTTTCCTTTAGTCTGTCCACCTTGTCATGTGATATGTATGTTGTTCGGAATCGGGGATCTACAAGGGACGCCATGTCAAGGAGTTCATCTGTAGCCGGATCACTGTATCTGCTGTTAAGATATTCCAATATGCTACTCTTGATTTTTTTTTTGTAAGTTCAGTCTCTTCCTCCCCAGACTTAAGCAGGCTGCTATTGAATAAGTAGAGCACTGGTTTCAGGTAAGAAATGCTGACATATGTTTCTCCTGACAGCACATCAGTAAAAGTATGCAGTGGTTTTATGGCATTATTGACAGACTCCAGCACGTCAACATCTTGCCATGTGGTTACAAGATGTCTTGTTTTCTTGTCTGATCCCAGTACCTGTCCAATGGCCTCCTCTTGTTCGAGTACTCTTTCAATCATTTGTTGTCGAGAACCCCACCGCGTTGGAGACTCAGAGATGAGCTGGTGAGAAGGTAGCCCAAGGTCGGCTTGAACCACTGCCATGTCTTTCCACTTTTTCCAGCTAAAGGAGTATGCACTGACTACTTTTTTGCACACTCCAATGGCACGGTCAATACGGGTGTCTTTCATAGCATTCTCTGTCAATAAAAACAGAAAGAGTCCACAAATCTTATAGAGTAACTCACCAAATCTTTTGTGACAAAAAATACACATTCTCATCATCATTTCAATACTATGGCCCTCGTCTGTGGAACAGTCTACCTGAAGACCTGAGAGCAGCACCTACTGTTCATATTTTTAAAAGCAAACTCGAGACCTACCTTTTTAGTCTGGCTTTTAGCTGATTATATTTATTATTATTATTTATTCTTATTTATTTATTCATTTTAACGCTCTTAATATGTTTTATTTCTCAAATTAGGCTCAGATTTATTGTTTGGAATTTTATTATCTGTTCATTTATTTTCTTTCCACTATCTTACCTCAGTACATTTTATCTCACTTTACCATATTATTATTTTAAATTGTATTTTATTTACCTATTTATTTTCCTATCGTATGCTTATTTATTTATTTTAATCTGATTTCTTATCTGGATTTTTTATTGTTATTTTAATCTTAGCTCCAGTGTTTCCTCATTTTTAATTAAAGATGCTGTTTCCTCAGTCCTCTTATTAGTTTTCTGTTAGAATGTCTTCCTCATGTCTTTCTGTGTGTGTGTGCAAGTGAGTGCGTATGCTGTATGTGGATTGTGAGGGTGGGGCCGGGATGCTTGTATTTTTCATTGTATTTAATTTTCTACTTTTTATTTATTTTAATTTATTTTGTTTCTTCATTTCTATGTGAAGCACTTTGTGCTACGAAATTTTGTATGAAAAGTGCTATACAAATAAAGATTGATTGATTGATTGATTGATTTATAAAAAGCATTACTCAGATGATTTTTTTTTTTGTTAATTTTTTTTATTGGCATTTTATAGAACAAAAATACACAATAAAAGCACAACAACGAATAAACAAACCCCCGGCAGCATTTCATAACATGTTATGGCCTATTTACATCGAAAACAGAATAAACATAAGGGTGCAATGACATGAATTAACAATGTATAACATGAAGGAACACAGGAAGACAACTCAGATGATTTTTTTTATTATTATTCATTATTTTTATTTTCATTCTAGCAATGTCAATTCCTGAGCATGCTGTCATTTTTTCATTTGTTAACTCACAGTATTATTAATTTTTACTAGCATTGCAAAGTGATAGCTGTACGTATGCCCCTTTCAGGAAATGACTATATGACCTGAACTGATTCATACATGTTGGGCAGTAGGTAGTATGGCATTGAGCAGCCTGTGTCCGAAGCATTGAAGGTGGGTCCACTGGTTGAGTTTCATGGCCTTAATCATATTCCTTCCACTGTCAGTGGTTATGCACACCATGTGGTCTTCTGCCCGCTTCCAGGACGCCCAAGACTCTCTCAGCCCTTGTGATATCATTTCCCCTGTATGATCATTGGGGAAGTAGGACGTTTGGAGGCAGATGCTGTTCAGCGCCCAGTCTTGGTCAATAAAATGCACTGTCAGGCTCATGTAAGGCAGCGTAGTCCTGCTGGACCAGAGATCCATGGTTGCAGAGTAAAACGCCACTTTCTCCAATTGCGTAGAAATTCTTTCCAGTGTTTCATTGTACAAATGGGGAAGTGCAACGTCTGCAAAGTATTTGCGACTTGGTAGTTCATACTTAGGGTCAAGTGTTTTCAGCAGTTTTTTAAAGCCGGACTTTTCAACTGAGTAGACAGGTAACATGTCTTTACCTATGTAAAAGGCCACCACGTTAGTAATGTCCTTCCATTTCTGTCCTGACTTGTCATACGGCGTAGCTCTTGAAAACACTGCAGCAACACTTTGCTGTATTTTTGGAGTTTTGTTCACATAGCTAGCATCGGTGCTTGTAAGGCGACGCCTCACACATTGCTCCCACTCTGCTGGGTGCTTTTGCTTGATGTGCTGAAAGAGATTTGTAGTGCTACTGCCCTTCATTTCCACTGTCTTTTTACAAACTTTGCACAACACATCAGTCTGTTCCGTGTCCGACCTCGCAAATCCAAACCATGTCCATACCACTGAAGTCACGTTACCCTTTTTTGGTACAATATTGTCCTCAATTTCTTTGTCTTTTTCCGGCTCCATCCCTCATGTGTATCCATGTGCGTATCCTGTGTTTGAGTGCTCTTCGTCTATTGGTCATGCGCAAACGAATGTTGACTGCAGTCTGTGATACAGCGCCAGTCCTCCTGGTATGGCGACTGTGTGTATTACACGCGTCGGGTAAAAATAGCAGAGGGACAGGAAACATTAAATTCAATGTTGAGATTTAATTTTTTTCATATCCATTGAAAAAATAAAATAGAATTAATCAAATTAATTCGGTATATTGCCCAGCTCTAATTAGTACTTACAGCTCCTTACATTTAGAATATGAATTTTTACAACCTAGTTCGAAAGAATACTTGTATATCAAATATAAATTGATAGCCCTTGTACAAGTTTGTCACATCTGAGGGAGCTGGCATGTCCTCTCATGACATTATCTAAAGGAAATTTTTAACAAATAGTTTGAGCACCGATTTTATGAGGGAGGTGGAGAGGTGGGGGGCAGACAAGCCATGGATATATCCTTATATTACAAATGTGAAAAATAAATGGATTCTATTAAATATATGACCTCCAGTTTGATTATAAAAGATCATAAGTATATAGGTAGAAACAATATTGACTTATCAAATTTAAAAAATAATAATACTTGAAAAACTTGTAGGGCATTGATGATATTCCCACTGCAACCATGGTCCTGTGACATCACATGCAGGATGAGAAAGTCAAGAGTCGTTATATCTTACTGCAATATTTCTTGTCATTTGTTATATAAACCGAATGATTTTGAGAGCTTTCCCTTACTGAAGAGCAACTACCCAAACATTGATACTGATAACCAAGTAGAGCTGCTAAATTATGGAAAAAACAATTCTCAATTCTTTTGATTGATACAGATCACATTTTTATGTATGATTTTATTTGACTAACGACCAAGAATACAACATTACAACATGATAGCAGCATGTGAGCTTCCCACCCCCAGTGTGATGTCATAGGAACATGATTGCCAAATACTTTATTTTACAGATTACAGATACAGAGTCCTTGTATCCTTTCATTGTTGTTATCATGGGACCCACACTATATTATAGCAATAAATAAACATAGATAAGATTTATCTGCAAGAAAAGAGAGCTCCAAATGCCAGAGGACAAGAGACGGACATTCAGGACAGGCAGTTGTTGCTCTTCCCTCTCTGCCCTTGCAGAGGAGTCATGCATCAGCGAAGGAAATTGGGAATGTGAAACATGCCAGATTAGAGAAGCAATCTGAGGGCCTACAGACAAACTCAATGGACCCAGCCATGGGAAAAACACACTCAGATCAGCAGTAATACACACAAAGATAAATGTGCGCACACACGCACACATACACTACAGCACAACCCATTCAGATTTTGAACCACCTGCTGCATACCATAGCCAATAAGTCAGCTACTTAAGGAGCCAGATTTTAATCAGCCAGGCAAGGGGCCAGACGGTGAGGCGGGACAACTAACCAGTCAATCTGTGAGCTTTTCAGTCAGTTAGTGGGATTAACTTCTGAGTTAATATATGCAAGCAGCCATTTGTGACACAAAAATAATGAAGTAAAACTAAATAACAAAGGAAATGGTAGAGAATTTTGGTCCAGTCAAAAAGTTCTGCCAGTTTACACGCTCTGCTCCAATAAGGTATAAACATCATTTATGTAGCATTTCTGGCTCTAAAGTGATAAAAGTGTGAACAAATACTTTCATGAACAACTGACTTTGGTAAAGGGTAGAGGCAGTGACTTTTTTATAATTTAGTTGATAACCTTCAAATTTCCTCCTATCCAATTGATTTCATGCTGATACAAATTCCAATACCAAGATTTTATTGTTTTCAACAATTGTGCATCCATTCCAATGTCTGCGGTCTACAATGGGCTTGCAACCATGAGCCAATGGGGTTATACTGATGACGAATCAATGGTAGGACATCACACTGGTAGGTCTATTTGGGGGGCACAGCAGAAATAAGGCATTTTAGGTAGCTCTTGGTACAGCATAGAGGGGGAAGGAGGAGGTCTAAATGCTGCAGACTTTTTTTCTTGTTCATAGTGGTGCTCTATGACATGAAGGAGACATGTTACACACTAAAAGGCATTCAAAGCTTAAAAAAATAGCATGATGTGACCTCTTTAATGGCAAATTCCCACCAGATGCATATGTCATATGGCTCCGTTTGAGAGCTCTACAGCTTTCATACCAGGCATGTTTGAGAGCTACATTGTGGTTTAATCTCCCTGCTGTCACAGCTCAATGGCACTTGGCTTGTCCCAGTCACAGTGGCAGTTAAATAAAAGCAGTGTAAAGAAGTGATGTGTGACACAGGCGGCACAATTTGTTTCCCCATCTTCAACATTTTTCTCTCCAGAACTTTAGTAATGTGAGGCAGACCAACACCCCTCCAGACACATACACTCTAATGCTGCTACGGCAAATTGCAGGACAGTAATAAGGTTATCATGTTCTCTTCTCTAAAAGACTATAAATAACAGCAACATTTAGCTTGCTTGCTGGGCAGAGCATCTCTGTCTGTATGAGGCTTCAGCACAAACTGTGCCCTAGTCAAGATGACTTTAGCAAATAATATAAGGTGTTTATAATTCTAAAAGTTGCTTAAATTGGTTCAAAGAAATGGGCTGAGGCTTCAATCTTGGTCATAGAAGCAGCTGAAAACACTGACGTTCTGAGCACTTTAATCAAGTGACTTCCCACAGCTTTTCCATGATGAGAGTCCTCAAGATTAATTATACTCTTGTGCTTTTATTTTGAACTTTTGAACCAAGAAATATTTTTTTGTCTAGGCCTGTCAACATTACATCGTTAATGCACATGATTAATCTGGAAAGCTTAATGCGTTAAAAAAAAAAAAAAATACAATTTATGACTTATAATATAATATGACTAAGTTTGACCACAACTTCCTTCCATGGTCCTCCTGCGCGGATGTTTACACTCCTGGGGTGAAAGGTGGGGCAAATGCATCCAGCAATGATGAGTGAGGAGAAAGACCCAAGTCTTCTTCACGGCAAATTTCGATTTAATAAGCTGCCTAATGGAAGTCTGGCTAAAACCAAAGTTGTGTATGCATATTGCTGTGATGAATTGTCTTTCCATCGAAGCACAACAAGTCTAAAGTACCACCATCGGGCAAAGCATATCTTTGCTGACCTTAGCAAAGATGCTACCAACAATGTGAAATCATCGAGCCGCGATTCTATCTATTAGATAGATGGATTCACTTATTAAGCCCATGGGAAATGTGTGAATAATCATGATCACAGAGTACACATGTGATTAACTTGGTTAAATTTAAACATAAAGTAACAGCTTCAACACTTTTTGATGTACACACATAGACTTATAAAAGCATCTTTCTGTTATTTTACACACCACCGTAAGTTGTGTGTTGCGTCACATGGTTGATTGAGGGAGCATGGTGTGTTGTTGTACTAAAAATAATTTTAAATATATAAGCTATGTAGGGAATTTACCCCTGCTGGACTTTTCTACAATAATTATCATTGCAGCCTAAAAAATCTAACTTATCAGACATGGTGTGAAACACATTTTTCTTTATATTACAAATGTGAGCTGCATCTTGGTCAGCCCGTCAGGTGGCCAGCCAGCTGCCCACACACCAGGCCAACCAGCCGGGACAGGACAAGAGCGGAGGAAGCAGTTATTATGAAGGAAGCCAAGACGTCTTAAAGCCATTATATGCCCCTCAGAGAGAGAGGCAGTCAGAGGCAACACAGCTGACTGGATCACTTCAAAGCAGGAAGGAGATCCGCCACCACCTCCACCTCCAACAGCCTGTATGTTCAAGGGGAAGTGAGGAGTTTATGGGGTGAGAGGGGGGTCGAGAAGGAGATACAAGAGGGTTTATATGGAAGAATAATTTGAAAGGTTGCTTTTTTTACTTGGTATATGGCTTTGTGCAGGTATAGTGGTGTGTGGCAAATTGTGTGGGCTTATATGCTTAAAAGTTAAGTGATCTGCCTTTAAAGTTTTTATTATTAATGTGTATATGATGAAGTTAACCCTTTTTCATTGTTCCTGTTAAATGTAAAAACAGAATCCTTATTAAAACCCACTGAAACAAACAAAAAAAAACCCCACAACAAATGTGTTCATGATTAATGAAGGTTAAATTTGTTGTAATTTGAAAGGATTAAGATCTCAAAAATCTATTCCTTCATAGTCTTTCTCGACTCCAGAGATTATTGTTTGCATCTTTCAGCAAAGTCTGATGTTTTAGCTAATGTCACATTTACTACATGATTACTGCGTGACAAATACATTGATAATCATCACACATATCAAAACAACAATTCAAAGAATTTCTAATTCTGCTGAGTAGTTACAAGATATATAAACATTGTGGCAGTCATGACTTGAAGACCAATGCCAAGTAAAAGCTTTACTTTTAACCCTTGGTGGTTAACATATTTGCACCACATATATACAAAAAACCCTGACAAAGGCATCCTTTTTTTGTTTTTATATTTTTAAATAAGTCTGCATTCAGAACAACCACCTTGCATGTGGAGCTGCAAAAATTAGATCCACACTAGTCTATACACAAGCCAGATGAGTAGTTGGCAGTGTGATTTTGAAATGAAACAACCGGCCAATAAAAAATTGTTAACAAAAAAAATGAAATGAAACAACCTTGGCATGCACATGAACTCTTCCTCCTATAGAGTGGTGTGGTGTAATCATGCAAAAATGGAAAATGGAACAAAGTTTGAATGGGCTGACGATGAAGTGGAATTGCTTTTACAAATGCCCCTAACCTAGAAAGGAAGAAAAAAAACAGGAAAATAAGAGTAAGAGGTAAAAACAGAACTCAGGAGTCTGTCATTACTTAAAGTTTCAGGCTTTAGAGGAACATTATATTGCCAGTTTATAAAGGTCCCATGTTATAGTCCTTTTCCAGGGCCACAGTTCTGGTCAGATACTATCTAAAATACATCTCAGTCATCTGCCTCTGGAGGCCATCGCTCATGTTTATTCCCTTGCTGCCATAAAACTGTACAACCCAGGTGTAAACATCAGCTAACTATGGCTATGTTTACATGCAGTCAATATTTGGGTTAAGGTCAATATTCCGGTTTCTGAAACGTTCGGAATAATCCGTTCACATACGTGAGCATACAGTATACATGTTATCTCAATCAAAACAGCGATGCAAGGACAACATCTTGACGCATGGAGAACGTCATGACGCAATGTGCGTCATTCCGCTTCTTCTTCCTGTATCCAATAGCAATGACAACAACAGCAGCAGCAGCACAGCGGATAATGAACAGCCCAGAGCAGGTAGCAGTTGCCTTCGTTTGCGCTTTGCTGCTGGTACTGACCCACCACCAGTACTTGACACTATTCTTTGTCAATTTCTTCATTAATGGAAGGCGAGAACGTGAAGAAATATGAAATGGAGCTGAAGCTGCACCATTTTACAACAAGTAGTTCTGCCCTCAAAAGACCAAGATTCCTTGCGAAAAGACCATACGCAGAACACAAATTTATGCTCCTTTTGATGGGGATATCCCGATAGGGGTATACATGACCAAATATTTGAGTTAGAAAAGGAGTAACCCAGGGGTGATTTTTGGGTTTTTACAAACCAGAATATGAGCATATTCTGGTTTTTCAGAAGGGTTATTAGTGTTTACATGGCCGTGCGCAACCGGGTTATTGCTAATATTCCAGTAATGAAAGGGTCAATGACTGCATGTAAACTAGCCACTGATAGCACCTCTTAGGAGCAGTATGGTTTGGTCTAAAGAATGGCCATTGGGGTGCTGGTTTGGTGGAGAGGTAGGCAGCCGGGCACCACCCATATACATGCTTCTGCCAGCCCAGGTTCAAATCCAGCCAGTGGCCAGTTTGCTGAGTGTCCTCCCCCTACACTCTCTTTGTGTAGGGGGGCGGCTATTAAGTTGTTTGTAATGATGTGTGTGTAACCACATGACTGCAGCAAAAAGAAACTACACTCAGCATAGGCATGTGGGCATTAATCACAGCGGCTAGGTCTGCTGATGTTAGGCACACTCCACAGTTCAATCTAGCTTTACTTCACCTGCTGACATGGTGATCCTGTGTTTAATTAATAGTGCTTCATTTGGACTTTTGTGTGTGTTTTCATTACCTTCAATTAATTGAGTGAATGCAATTTAAGTTTGTGCATAGACAGATATGAAACTATTCTCCTAGGACCATCCCTGTTACAAAAAAGAGGAAGAGTTTAACAATTTAAGGCGGTCTGGAGGGAAATATCTTTGGTCCAACAAACGAAAAACAAGAAAAAGTTAGAGATGTATTTTTAAATGTATTTTCTTCGGTTTATTTTGTCCCCTTGGTCTGTCTTTCCATTTTGTCTATTTTTTCTCCTTGCACTTCATACCTTAATCCCTCCCTCCCCCATTTACCAGTTGACCTCCTCCTCGTCCTTCTCCCCCTCCTCCTCCTCCTCCCTTCAGCACCTGTGCCCCTGCGGAGGGGGAGTTCCGGAGAAGAGGAAACCCCCGGGGCAGCCAGCCACCTCACAGATGGTTAGCAAATTACACCTTCATTACCTCTCCTCTGCTCTTCCTCTCCTCCCCTGACCAGCGCTTCGCAATGACTCGCTGATCCTGTGACACCTCACATCTGTCAGCAGCTGACCCGTCTGCTTATATTAGTAGCACCTTGTTAGTAAAAGTTTCTGAATTAAACCACAATGTGAAGATTATCTGAGGTTAGCAGGGCTTTTTTTGCATTTGAGTGAAACTCTGTGTGGACTAAAATATTCTCCTTCTGCTATTTTACTGTTTAAACATGATCGTGGTATTTCTTGACAAATCTTCAAAACCATGTTAAAAAAAATAGATATTTATTAAACTGCCTTAAGTGTGGATATGATACAGTAAAAATAGCACACCTATTAAAACCAGAAGGATCCTGAAACGGAGGAAAAGTACCCCCCCCAAAAAAAGGTTAAAGATGTACTGTTGCATATTTTTCATTCATAAATGGAAAACTCTTATGTCTGTCCAACTGAATCTAATAAGTCATATTAGGTAATGGTTTACACAACATGCCTGTACAAATATTCTGATGATTTACAAGAGCAATGACCAGCTCTGAGCTCTCCTTTGGCTCGCTCTTAGGATTCAAGGCCCATTTCCAGTGAGATTTTTTACACCTCATCTGTGTTGGATTGGAAAAGGAACGTGTCAAAATGAGGGGGGGTTGATGGTTATAATAATAAAGAACAGAAAGCTCTTTATGGGAGCTAAAACCTGACGCCCTGGTCATTGTTCATTTGGGCCTAATGTATAACACAAAATTAGTCGTAGAAATCTGGCTTTTGTTTGTTTCTTTGTTAAGTCAACAATGCATCTCAAATAGAGGTCTGAAAGTTTTGCAAATTTTTAAAGAGTACCCAGACAAATTGTCTCAGTCATGCACACTAAACATGGGTTATTTGAAATAAAGTTAACCACTGATGGACTAGTTTTTATTGACTTTAAGTTTAAAAGCAAGTCTTTGATCAAAATTAACTCAGGGCCCTCTAGAAAATAATCTACTCAAATTCAGGCTCAGTCATGAAACTTTTTGAAATTTAAGTATTTGCTGTTTGGATCGTGACCATATATGAAGACTGCGGTACTGTTGTGTCTCTTAGAGTCCAGGATCTGATATGCAAAAGTTTCCCTGCACTAAAAATAACCTCGCATTCACAGTTGAAATCCTCAAAAAACCTCTGTTTTGTACACACAAATGCCACTGTCTGAATTAAAAGCTAATACACCGCCTGGCCAAAAAAAAACTGCCACCTGGATTTAACCAAGCAAATAGGTAAGAGCCTCCTATTGAATAATTACTGCATGGGCGATTATCTTTCAGCTGGCAACAACTTATTAAACCCCAGTTGATGCAATGAGTAGCCTCTCATTTCTTAACCATGTCGAAAGACACATCCTGTGGTTGCGGAAAAGATGTTAGTCTGTTGAAGAAAGGTCAAATCATTGTCATGCATCAAGCAGAGAAAACATCTAAGGAAATTGCAGAAACTACTAAAACTGGGTTAAGAACTATCCAACGCATTAATAAAAGCTGGAAGGATAGTGGGGAACCATCGTCTTCAAGGAAGAGATGTGGTTGGAAAAAAATCCTGCATGGTCGTGATCGGCGATCTCTTAAATGTTTGGCCAAATCAAGTGGAAGAAAAACAAAAGTAGAACTCAGAGGTATGTTTAATAGTGAAAGTAAGAACATTTTCACATGCACAATGCAAAGGGAACTCAAGGGACTGGGACTGAACAGCTGTGTAGCCTTAAGAACACCACTAATCAGTAAGGCTAACTGGAAAAAAAGTCTTCAGTTTGCTAGGGAGCATAAAGATTAGACTCTGGAGGACTGCAAGAAGGTCATGTGGTCTGATGAGTCCAAATTTACCCTTTTCCAGAGTGATGTGCGCATCGGGGGTAAGAAGAGAGGCAGGTGAAGTGATGCACCCATCATGCCTAGTGCCTACTGTACAAGCCTGTGGGGGCAGTGCTATGATCTGGGGTTGCTGCAGTTGGTCAGGTCAAGGTTCAGCAACATTATGTGCCCAAAGAATGAGGTCAGCAGACTACCTGAATATACTGAATGACCAGGTTATTCCATCAATGGTTTTTTTCCACCCTAATGGCACGGGCATATTCCAAGATGACAATGCCAGGATTCATCAGGGTCAAACTGTGAAAGAGTGGTTCAGGGAGCATGAGACATCATTTTCACACATGGATTGGCCACCACAGAGTCCAGACCTTAACCCCATTGAGAATCTTTGGGATGTGCTGGAGAAGGCTTTGTGCAGTGGTCAGACTCTCCCATCATCAGTACAAGATCTTGGAAAAAATTTATGCAACACTGGATGAGAATAAATCACTGCAGAAGCTTATCGAAACAATGCCACAGCAAAGGCATGCTGTAATCAAAGCTAAAGGTGGTCCAACGAAATATGAGAGTGTGTGACCTTTTTTTTTTGGTGGCGACTTTTTTTTTCTTCGGCCAGGCAGTGTATAATGCCATGAGGAAAAACCCTGTCTCATGATGCTAATATATCATATGTCTGTGTTTGATATGGTGATGTTTAATTACAACCGCAATATCTGTAGTTTCAATATTGCATTTTTGCCAGTATCCTGAATGTTGACATTTACATATAAATGTAGGTAATACTGACAAATGGATATAAAGCAGTTTTTGTGGGTTACACCTTAATTATATGGACAATGTATGTAGTTACAGTAAAATTAAGCTTCATTTGCCCTTTTAAGTGCTTCAAATAGTGATATTCAAGCCTGCTGACAGAAAATTGATCCAACATTTTGAGAACGTAGACTTTCAAATAATATTAATATGCAAAACTCAACAAACTGAATGCTGATATATGAGGCCATATTGGCAGTAAAAATTGGCAGACATTTTCATAACTACCAGTACAGGCAATTTGCAGCAATTATCTGCCTGCACAAATCTATACCATTAATACCCAGCTGACACCCTCAGCCTGTGACATTTTCTGCAGTAGTTATTTGTTCAAGAAAATAAGATAAGTTCAGCATACTAGATGCCAAAATATGAAGGTAATCCTGATCATGAACAACTTGTTAAAAAATAATCATTTTGATTGGTTCCTATTTTTTTTTTTTCTGTGTCCACAGTTTGAGAGGCCTAATTAAAAAAGAGATTTTGTTTTGTTTGGTTGTGTTTTATTTTCCGAAATATACTTCCCAAACACACTTGATTTCTTTACACAGCTTGAACACAACAGTCTGAGAAGATACCACATGGTGATTACATATTAGTCATGGTTGCATTGTTAGCCATAACTGCCCACACTAGGACATACAGTTCATCACTGTTTAGGGCAGTGTTTTTCAACCCTGGAGTCGGGACCCCACGTGGGGTCGCCTGAAATGTCTAGTAAAAAAAATATATATTTTTTTAGCAAATTATTCATTTTAAAATTAAAACACCACACACAATCTTAAACAACTGTATTCTTTACTTTCACTTTCTCAAATATAAATGTAGTTCAGATAAAATGCAGCATTTAAAAATATCTGAGCTGGTGTAACTTGATCGAAGGCCGCGATCACATGACTTTACAGTTACCGCTGCTTCAGTTCCCTTGTTTCAACTTAACACACAGTCTTGCAGTCAGTAGGAAAAAACAGCAACTATGAAAAAATAATTCTAGAAAAAAAAATGCCTCTGGGGTCCCCAGAAATTTGTGATGTCAAAATGGGGTCACAGACCAAAAAAGGTTGGGAACCACTGGTTTAGGGACACTGTGGCTGACTTCCAAGTCTTTTACAGATGGTGAATAAACAACAAACTGTATCTTAAGGATCTCAATCTAAATGAATTTGTGACATAAATGCTTCTTTTCTACCACAAAAGAGAAAATGTCTCACTGTAGTCTCTGAAGTGTTAGCCAACACTTTGCATGTAATTGTACGGTCATTTTTAAATAAATTAAACAATTTACAAAAACTTATTTGTTCCAACTGGCCCTTTGTCGGCTCTTTGTCGGCTCTTTGATTCACCTGCTTAACCATCAATCAAACTGCACCCTCCACAGCCACTGCAGGGCTACCTTGGCGTAGACAAACTTTTGCCACGCCCAAGGTGCTTGCGGTGTATGCAAGATTTACTCAAGATACTGGCACTGCAAATCCAGGATTTATTTTTTAAATCTCATTGTCCAAACCAAATGCCAAGTATTCAACCCACTGGCATTAACAAAGTATATTCACATATGCTCAAAGGTAATAGTCATTTTATTAGTGACAATATGTAATGTTCTGGTATTGTTCAGAAGCTATAATGTTACTCAGTAACAAACTAATTAGCATTCCATTGCTGGTAAGGTTAACATGATACCATGTTAAGGTTGCTAATCTGTAACTTTAGCTATGTAGCAGTTACATCAACACAGTGTGGCCACGGTTACATGATGTTTATAAATTCGAAATGAAGTATTCTGAATTAAAAAATGCTGAATTAAAGTATTCTCCTTCATGCTAATATGGAAATAGTAATTCCAAATTTAGGTTTACATGGAAAACACATTTATTCACCTCTATTCAATTCCACTTAAGGTCTGGGGGTTGGGAATGGTTCTGATTGGACAGGGGGCAAATGTGACATATTTACGTCTACCGGAATAAAACAAACTCCAGTTCAGCATCTCCAGCGTCTCTGTCAGGGAAGCCTCATCCAACTTGTACACTCTAACTTTTTATGCTTACGTCCATCCAATCTTTTCATGATTTCCAAATCTTCTAAGGCTCTAATTAAATAAATTGTCTCAGCTCGAGTCCATCACTTGCTTCGGGTGGCCATCCTGTTCCTGTCAGCGCAGAATATGTGCGTCACCACGACAGGACACAGGAACGAGCATGAGCAGAACGACCAGAATTAATTTAACGCAGAATGAGTGTACACATGATCGAGGAATTATTCAATTCAGATTTAAAATCAGAATAAACCAGCCACCTACTTCAGACTTAAGTTTAATTCGGAATGGTCATTTTCATTTGGAATTCGGTGTTTACAAGGTCATTTTCAATCTTTTTAAAGAGGATTTAAGTTTTATTCTGAATTAAAGGGGAATTAAAGCTCTCGTGTAAACATAGGCAATTTAAGCTTTAAGCTGGTCTAGTAAAACTCATTAAAATGATAAGACATCTTGCTAATTTAAGTGAGGAAAAACAAGCAGTTTGTTGAGGACTGATAACTTCGGCCAACATCACAAACATCAAACATTTGAAATTTTTTTAACAACTTCTAATATATTTTTTAGTTATTTTCATAAAACTCATGTCTTTATTCTTTATTCTGTCACTATGGCCACGATAATAATGAAGATAAAAAGTTAATCAACCTAGTCTTGTTGAACCTTTAAGGAACTAAGAAGGTTTGGACTTGATAAAGGGTCTATCAAGTCTCAGTTCTAACCTTTACTGGACAGAATGTAGGACAAAAATGACACTATTCAAAGGTCTCCAGCGGTAGACCTGTGGTTCTGGTTGCATACACTTTGTAGGTTAGCAGCTGTTTGTTGATTTCTAACTCAAACACTCAGTATCTTATTCCATGCCTCCTCCAGCCCAGCATGAAAGTTCAGAGTCCAGTGCACCTATTAGTCAGGCTGAGGAAGGCATGGAATAATAATGAACACACCTCACACGCATCAGCAAGTAAAGACCCCCACCACTTCACTACCACCACCTCCGCTGGAGAGTTTCCAGGTGGTATTTCCATCATGTAAAATGTATGTCCCTCTCACTTCAACACATCTCTCCATCCTCTTTCATGCAGGAAGACCTTCTGTTTTTAGTGGACCCACAGAAAGAGCAGAAGTTATTCTTGCTTTTTCTGGCTCCTGATGGATGTTGGCATTGCACTGTAGCCTTTATCGTTATCATTTTTCATCATTTTTGGTCACTTCTCTATCCTCTTTTTCCGAGGTTTGATTACTGATCCATCCATCCAGTGAGCTCTTGCCAGTATTTAAAGGTTGTAATTTGGTTGAAAACTGCTTCAGTTCAGGTTCAATGTTTTTGGGGAATGTTGGTCAAGACTCAAGGGAGAAGTCAATAGATTTTGGAAGTGATCTGAATCCAGATGCAGATCCAAGATTTTTTTTTTCCTGATGTGTGGGGTGTATCACCATCTCATCTATGGTCAAATCATCATCAATTCAGTTCAGGTGACTGATGAGCAGTAAACACAATACACGGTCTACACTTAAGTTCTCCAACTATTTACTCCAAGTACAGATATGACGCTCTTGGAGTTTCATTTTAATGAGCGATCATATTAACTGGTGATACTAGTTTTCAGTATTAGGATACCAAGTTGACAGCTATTAACTAAAAGCAGCCTATAGGTCTAGTCTATTCAGACTCCACCTGTTGACTATCCCTGAATGTTATGCGAAGTCAATTAAAAGGGTGCAAATTAGCCACCAGCTCAGAGGGGCAGCAGCACTTTCTGACAGCTTTTCTTTAATTTTGTTATTAAAACGCAATCAAACACAACAATTACATACAATTTTACAAATAAATCTTGTAGGGTGCTGTTTAGTTGGAAACTGTGCCTCAATTTAAAATAAAAAGTTATGAGCCAATAGTGATGTGTTGTTAGTGGATAGGATAAGTCTCAGAACCATCTCTTTTGTGCATATAATGGGAGTTTCCATTTGAAAGATGGTTTGCCAGTTTTGTTGTTGATTAAATACCAAAAAAAATAACATGGTACCAGATGAAAGCCAAATTACCAACCTTGAGATTGTCTCCTATTTTTTAATAATCTGGGTCAAATGACTTGGATCTCTGAATGGATTTCTCATTAAGTGCTCATTGCTTCATCTGGCTTCCTGTAACGACACCTGCATTATTGGACTTTGTGTTTTCTTATTAATACCATGTAAAGTCAAAGGTCACAGTAAAGAAAGTAGAATATAAGAGGGACATTACATCTACTTTAATCCCACTGGAAGTCATAGCAGGGCACATTTGTATTTGATTTTTGCAACATCATTCAGCTTGTTTCTCTTGTGATGCAAGAAAACTGAATGAAGTATGCTGCAGCTTTAAAAAAAAATGGAACACGTGGCCATGCATGTGGGTGCAAGGCTCAGCAGCGACCTACACACAACATCAAAACAGGCTTGAAACAGCAGGACAACTGAGTGCAAAAGTGAATGGTTTTAGAGAGGAGTTATGGAAGAACTGGCCACCTCTCGCTACATCACACGGGCAAAAAACATAACTAAAGACCCATCTCATCCTGGTCACAACTTCTTTGAACTGTTGCCTTTAGGCAGTCAGTACAAGGCGGCTAAGAACATCTTTTAATATACCAGCCACAATGGCACCTTATAACACTCAGTCACTTTTATCTCTTAAAATTATTTACTGTCATTTTTGTCCTGTGTATTGTTTTTGCTACGTGTTTTCTTAACCTAAATTATAAGGGAACTACACTAATTTCGTTGCATTTAGATTCAATGACAATAAGTGATTTTGATTCTGATCACAGGAATGAACGAGTGTTAGACCAAAATATTGTTAAATAATTTGAGAGGGGGGAATGAGGAGATACACGGACATGACAAAATGACAGCGCAGTGGCAACAGAGGAAGGTGTGGAGCAGAGAGGCAGACTGGGAGATGGAGATAAAGGAGGGAGAGCCCACAGCAGGCCAGAAGTCCTCCAAAGCTACTGCAGTGGAGTGACAATGAGAGAGAAGAGAGTATGAGTCATAGACAAGCCCCTCCCCCCCCCCCCCGCCAACAGTGTCAAGCAGCCGGGTTACGTCGATCCTGACTCATTCATTCACAGCTCAGTCTCCAGCCTACTTTTGTTACACAGATGAAATCGTGCTACTTAAGAGACCAGCACGGCTCTCATTATACTGCTCTGACATACTTTACTGCTCTGGCTGCCAGAGCCCCATTCATAAAAATGCTCCAGTCTATGAGCAAGTGTGTATGCAGGGGGAACGCACATGCACACAGAGTCACACATCTCCAATCCCTTATTTGGTTGTCTTGTGGAGATGAATGAGTTGAGGATGAGCAGTGTGTAGCACTGGCAGGGTTTGGTGTTTTATCTAATATGAACAGTGTGCGCACCTGTTTGGACACATTTCTGTGAGATGTATGAAGCTTCTGCAGTTTGAAGATACACCGTATACTGATACATTTTCCTCCTCTCAGTGAATAGCATCTACCTCCATGTGGTTAGCTCATCTCCTTCTCTTCCTCTCCTTCTCTCTCTGGTTAGCTCATCTCATCTCTAGGCAGTCAGCTTTGCAGGCAGCTAATTATAGGCCAGGCTGTGGAGCGCAGGGCCGGATGTGACAGCACGCTGTGTTTGTGGATGTGAGTCCATGGACTGTACGTATATGTGCGTTAAGTGCACTCTTATAAGCTGCTGCTTCTGTTTGACTCTTTTAATCAATCTGCAGGAAATCTGTAAATCGGACGTACAGTGCATGTCCGTTTGTTTATGTGTGCATTTACAACAATCCGGTTTGACCCCCATAGTAAAGACAACTCTTGTCATCTTGTCTCTATAAATGTTTGGGGATGTAACCTATATGATGTTAAGGTTCCTCTGAAAAAAAGAATAAAATGTCTAAACCACGTGTGAATACATGCTTGGACGAGCCACCAGCAGGGTATCCAATCGCAGCCCCTCCTACACTGTACTGCAGCTCTGACTCATACAAGGTGGAGGCACAGAAAACCAGGGTCTGATGACTGGCAACGAGCGTGCACCTGCACACACATGTGAACAAGCATAAACACACGTGCATCTTTATGCATTGTTTATGGCAAAATAAACAAGTACTGTCATATCAAGCTTGTGTACATGCACAGGGAGATAGACATCAAATCACTGCTGGCTCATTCAGTTGCATGAACAATACTGATCTTATTTCAGCTTTCTGTGATGAAATAATTTAATTCAAACATAACTCTAGAAACACTCAGCCATGGCACACAGTATGTCTCCAATTCCAGCCCCAAAATAAGGTTGTCAAGATTTGTAATACTGGCTACTTTTCAGGTAACAGGTGTTGAAAAACAATACAATTTAAATCAAAAAGTAAAAATACACCATATACCACAATGTCTGTCTTTTTTTAATCCTTTGCTCTCAGTTTTCTTCCAAGAAGGAAGAAAAAGAACAAAAATGGAAAAATGTACATTATCATTGTATTTGATGTTGTAATTTTAATAAAAATGACAATCAAAAACAAAAAAGTAAAAATACTTGGAAAAACTACAGTGTAGATGTACAGTCATGTCTAAATTAGGTTATCTTATATTGATATTGATAACTTTTTCAATACTCCTTGGCAATTGACTCCATTTGAGGACGTAAACAGATTACTTTCACTCATCCACTTTAAGAAATGGTAGAATCCCCAAGCCTTTAATTCACTACCTTGGTTGTTACAAATGTCAATAAAATGTTGAAATCTGTTTTAAAAGCTCATCTAAGACTGGTAAATTAGTAAGTAGGGCTGAAATCGCAATTTCAGACAACGCATTCATGTGATCGCCAAAGCTACAATTTTTTGCAGTGCTCCTGACTGATCCAGGATCTGTTGTGTCAACTATTTTACACATACTATTTTTTAAATTTGCAGGCAATTTGCATTTACAGAAGTGCTGATAAGCAGGTCAACAACACAAAGCCTCTGTTTAGGAGTAGAAGCTGGAGTATCCTGTAAATAATGAAAACAGATTTTTTATTATCAATATCAGATGATGAATAATGTGTTATGTGCTTTTGATCATTGATTTCTTACTGCTGTCTTTACTGTAAACATAGTGAATATTGCACTGATATGAAGAAAATAGTGTATCAAACTGAAATTGCAATATCTGCCATAAAAATCACAGTTAGACCAAGTAGTAAGCTAAGCTAAATTACTCATAGCCACACAACATTAAGCACATTATGATTTATGCTGCCTTTGGGTTCAGTCAGCAATATTATGGTGCGTTTATGTGTCTGCATAAAATGACTGTTTCTATAAAAAAAATGTCAGTGTTTCACCATCTAGTCATATGAAATGCTGGCTCACCACTCCAAAGCAACCTCCAAACCCTCCAAAACAAAGGCAAAAATTACTCAATTTTATTCACTTAAGTATGTTCACTCAAGGTCTGAAGTAAGCAACTTGCACTCACCAAATGAGGTAAAAATTAAATGTCTCTATGTCAAAACATAGCATATTCTCATTTGATAACCACACTTTGTTTTACAAATATGTTGTGACATATTCAAATCAGCAATTATTTGCAGGCAATCAACCCTTATAGATATAGATTGTATTGATATATTTATTTTCAGATTCATAATGACAGGGTTTTGATCTTTATCCCTGGTATTAATGTCATGATTTTTTTTTACATAATTAACATCAGGTCTGGTTTTTGGTCTGACTAAAAGTCCCCTGGTGGCAGAATTAACATACCATGTGTTTCAAATTTTGTTCATTTCTTTTGCAAAAAAAGACGGATGAGGTGACACAAATAGTGCAAATTGGGCAAGGTGCTTGGGTTTGCATGGATTATATGTTGATTAAAATAAGAAATTAACCAATTTTAGGGGCTTATGTTGACTTCGTATAGAAACAGGTAAACATTATGTTAAATTTTTCTGATTTTAGTGTTTTTTATAAGTTTCAATTTTGACATATTTACATCCATCTATTATGACCCTCACTGTACCTCACACATATTGTTTAGTCATTCTCATTTTGCACTCTCTCTCTATCAATGATGACACACAATAGACTCAGTTCAAAATTAAATTAACCTTTAGAAACCAAACAAAAAAAAGTAGCCTTATTGTAGCCCCTAATCTGCAGGCAAAGCTCAAATTTGGGACCCTGATCTCTATAAATCATTTTAGTTTTTCAATAATGGAAGTGTTTATTGTAATATACGCAATAATTTTTAACCAACACATGATTTAAAAATTGTTGCCTTTTTCATTCACTTTAAAATGTGATGCCACACATTGTACTAACTCTAAACTTAATGGCTTTTTATGCACCCTAGAGTAACTAAGTGCAGCACAGGCAGCCATTATAAACATCAGGTTGGTTAAAGGGGAAAAACACAGTACGGCAGTATTAAACCACAAGATCAATGATGATACATTGCCTCTGCTGTTTTGTGAGCAATAATTCTATTTAAAGGTTTTTTTCTGCTTGGTCTCTTTTACTTAGATTCAAAACCTCATTGACTTCAATAGGAAAATGTTTAAAGAAAATATTCACATGGTTGATAAATGTCAGGGTAAAAGTTTAAACACTGCTCGAAAACAGTGAGCATGATATTTTAAATTAAACTAAACACTTACAGGCTCTAGAGGTCACAAACAGCGAAAAAAAAAGACCTGTTTGAACAGTACATTTAGTATATACATAATCTAAAAAAAAACAATGTTTGTTCTCTGATTTACTCCTCACCCTAACAACTGCCTCAAGTGCTTAGTGGGATTTTTCATTGTGTTCTTTGATATGTGCTGATAATAGGCCCTTTGGCAAACAAAAGGGCCTGTTGGGGTGGTGGTGGTGGTAGAATATCTTTGCACGTATGCTCGTGCACCATTCAAGTTAAAAGAGCTGTTCAAAAGACTCAACTTGTTCGAGAACGTCACATCTCTCTCGCGAAAACCACCGCGGAAGTAGGTCATCAAAACAAACCCTCTGTTTAGGAGTAGACGAAGCTAATATGAGGATAGTAAAAAATAACGTGACATAAAGGGGTAAAAAAACGAGTAACAACAGGCACACGGGACCCGTCTCGATTTATCTGAAGACTGTAGGCTGAGGCAGGCTAAAGCACTACCTGTATACTCCCAGCGTTTGAGCTAAGCTAACCAGCAGTTGGCGAGCTTTGGCAGTCTCTTTCTGGTTACTGGACGCACAGTCAAAAGAATGGCGTCTACCTGCTTGTCATGGACTCAGGAGTGAGGTAAGACACGAAAACAACAAAAATGTTGGAGTGTTCCTTTAGCAATGTGAGATAGGCTGGCAACAGGTTAGCTGCATCCCTAGTTGACATCAACCAGGTACTTAAACAGATGTTTACCTACATTCTGTTATATTTCAGTGAATCAGGTTAAGGTGACTGTGAGAAAGTGTCTGTGTTTCCAGGCAGAAAATGTGCACATTGATTTTTCCATGAATGAAACAAGGTTGCCTCCATTCATACATTCGGCACACAGACGCCTTCCCGCTGCACGTATAGACACAGACAAAAGCAGCAGCTTCACACGTAAAGGATGAGATCAGCAGCCAGAGTGCATCTGTGCAGGTGTCATGGGAACTCTCTCTCTCGTCCTCCCTCTTTCACTTTCTTTCTCATCTTTATCGCTTGGTCTTTCCACCTCTCTTCTCCTGCTCTGCGTCTGCCTCACAACTTCCTGTGTCCTCCCCTCCCCCAATGCAATAAAAAGGAGAGAGGCCCGTCCATTCAAGCATTCAGCTGGTCAGCTGAGCGAGGAGAAGTGACGGAGGGGAGAGAGAAAGAGATAAAATGAGAAGAGAGGAGATGGGAGATGAAAAGGTCACCTGTATTACATCACTGATGGGGGAAGAAAAAAGGAGGAGCAAAAAAAAAAAACAGAACTTTTCCTCCTTTCTCTCCCTCCCTCTCCTCTCTCTCTCTCTCTCTCTTTCACCCTCCTCCCCTCTCCATCCTGACAGTATGAGTCACAGACAGACCAGTTCCCTTGATGCACTGCGGAAACGTAATGTGACGTAGCCCCCATCCCTCCCTCCCCTCGTCACACATGCACCCCCGCCTCCATCCCTCCCATTCACGCCTCCCGTCACACCACAGCAAGTCTCCATTCACAAAAAAGCAGAGACAGTGAAAGTGAGAGCAGGTGGATTCACAGCGACAGAACAGCACAAACTGTGTCACGGCAGCAGATTAAACATTTCAGATGAGAACAAGGAAATCATGAGATGAAAGTTTAGCGCAAAGAGAAACAGTCTGAATATCTGGACACAATTTTTAAGCATCTTTGTCCAAGGCATGAGTTACTTAATGTTGTGCAAGGTTTACTGTTGCCATGGTTACAAAAATATGAGCCTGTGAGCCAAGAGCAATGATTTGAAACAGATATTTAACTGTTGACAGGAAGTATGGTTGATGTGTTGGAGGGAACTCAGATGAAAAAAAGACAAAAAAACAGAATCTTGAATTAACATGCAATCAGTATAACCAAACATAACCTGATACATAATGTCCAAGTCAGACTGATGCACTGTTACATATGGCATTTATACTTTATATATAACATAATAGATTGCATATTGCACATTTTATTCCAATGCAATCCCCTACAGTTGAACGCATCACATCATACATTAAACTTTACTACCCACTGACAGCAGAGCAAAAGGTAATGTCATGATTTCTAACCAATCATCTATGGTCTTCATTCAGAAGAAAAGAAATGTGAAGAAGAAAATCAGGGTGACTGCACTCTCATCTCTGGCACCACTGTCATGGAGGAACACGTTACTCTGAGTCAGGCATAGCAGCGTCTCATGAACCAACGCCATGCACACATTCAGCTAGATTAAAAGAAAAAAAGTCAAGTCAAGAGTACAGAACCAAATTGGATTTTTTGATGATGCTGAGAACCTTAATCAGCTGACTGATGAGGTAAGCAACACACCAAGAAACAAGCTTTAGGTCTGATTTTCAGAACAAACCACTTCAATAACAAAGAGTGGTAGAGAGTGAGCTATAATGGCATCACGATATCAGGAATCAATGTCAACTTGAGAATGTAAAATATCAAGAAGTACTTTTATATCTATACAGATGTAAGAATCTGTTAATGATGCGTTAAGAGAAAATGCTGACAAGAAAAGCCACAGAAAGCAGAATTATTCCCTATGAGCCCTGGGCCCTAATTAAGGTCTCTAAAATAACATGCCCATCATTCATTAAGTGTATCTCTAAAACTACGTTCTAATAGAATAATGAAGGAATCCTAGAGATGAGGCACCTGCAGGATTTGAAAGTTGGCACACAGCATGAATAAAAAAATGATTATAATTATATATCATGATGATCATTCCCTAGTTATTATGCTGATGTAGCTTAAAATCATAAGAGACCAAAGAAAAAAATTGAACATGGGAACAGCCGAATATAATACCAATGACCTGTGTCAGGACAACATTAGAAGGTTGTAAAACCATTATCAGGCAAAATTTGGCTTAAATATCTTGTGGGAAGGTTGTGGTTTGGCAGTATAATGATAAGAAATGTAAATTAACTGGTATGTAGGCTGTGTGAAGTTATAATCACCTAAAACCACTTAACTGAAGCAGAGAGTCACCACAATCAGCACAGAAACAGACATTAAACTGAGAGGAGAACTAAAAGGTAATGACGCGGGCACTGCTAACAGACAGACAGACAGACAGATAGATAGACAGACAGACAGACAGACAGACAGACAGATAGATAGATAGATAGATCGATAAAATAGTTCTGACTGTTCAAAGAATTTATTACTAATAGATCTTTCAATTTACATTTGTATTTAACAAGATTTTAAATTATCCACCTATTAACTTTGAGCATCCTGAAATAACAGCCACAGCATGCTGCCTTTTAGTCTTTAACACGTACTTACTTATGATGACTGCAAGAGTACGGTTACAACCACTAATGTTCAAAAACACATCTGGTTTCCATATACAGGGTGGCCCTGATAGTGCTGTATTCTCTCTCTGGCTGAGAAACTCTGTTCGAGCTTCTGCACCTCTAAGGCTTTTTTCTCCAGGTGGGTCCAGTAAGTTCTGACTGGATGACAGGTCAGTTCAGTGCTGTTCGGTGTCACATTGTCGACTGCATTTATTCCACTGTCTCTGCTCTGCACTGGGCTTGCAACACTGACCCCAATGAGCTAAAACTGATGATGAAAAAATGGTAGGGTATTACACTGGTAGGTCTATTTTTGAAGGGGCGTAGGGAACAAGCCATTAAAATTACCCCTTAGCCCTTGTCTTACCCCTTAGCCCTTGGTTTTGCGCGTTCACGTCTAGTGAAGGGGTGTCCCAATTCTCCGTAGGGATAAGGGGAAGGGCTAAGACCAAGGGGTACACAGCCGTTGAAACGAAGACAGACCGGGACCTCACTTGAAAGAAAGGGGTATGAGAATTTCCCATAATACACCTGCGCCCACTGACAACTCATTCCTTTTATCCAAAAGGAATGAGTTACACAAAATTCCTTCAGTTAAATTTGGCACAACATAAAGTTTGTATGGGACCCCAGCAGTGTTAATTTTGTTGACTAATTATTTTCATCATAGTTTTCGTCAACAGCCTTTTTCCCTGACAAAAAGTAGAAGAAAAGCAAAGAAAAACAGTAACAAATAAAGACAGGTGCACACTGACAAAAACTAAAACTAAATTAACTGACATTTTCGTCAACGAATACAAACTAGACTAAAATGTTTGACAGAGACAAAATTTGATCAGAACTAATTTTGTCATGTAGGAACACGTTAGGAATATATCCAATCACAGCTACTTGGTTGTGTGGAAAGGTTGGATGAGTTAAGAGGGACATCCAATCACAACTGCCTTAGCTTCATGGTGGTGGGATAAGTTGAGAAGTTGTTTCTGTTCATTTATACATTCAAACTTTACTAGCATTCAATAAAGGGTTATTAGATATTTCATTTATCCAAAACATGACTTAAGAAATTCAAGGAAACATAAAAAATGCCTTACCCATCACACCTCATGTCTTAGTCGACTAAATTTACAGTAGATTTCTTCAAGTAAAATGTTGTGAAATTTCATCAGCTAAAATGAGACTAAAATTAAAACAATTTAGAAGACTAAATTATGACTAAAACTAAAAGTTTTTTTAGTCAAAGCCTCAAGTGGACACTTGAGTAAATACAGTTCCTACACTTCATTATAAGCCTAATTTTTCAAGGTTTCCACAAGGTTCTGCTGGGGGAAAAAAAGACAAATAATGAATCTACGATGAAGGCCGTAATGAGGATCAATTCCTCTCAAACTACATGTAAAGTGTGTATTAAGAGAGAATGACTTGTAAAAAAAATGTGCCATTTTCATCATGATAGGCATCAAGTCTATTATTAGTTCAATGGTTTAATCTTTTAGTAATAGTAATAGTTTCTTCACATTACTGTATCACATTTGATCAATCTACCTGCCAGAAAGATAACACGGGTCAGAGATAAACACTTCAGTGACTAAAGTGTGTTTATGAATGAAAGGGTGACATTCAGGCTTAGCTTGCTGATTGGTTGAACACGGCAGAAAAAAAATCTCAACGTACAGTATGATTCACCACAACAAAGTGTTAGGGAGGGGGTGGTGATGTCACTGGTGGTGGTGGGGGAGTCATCAGTGAGTCAGAGAGGAAAGAGAAGAGGGGGAGGAAGACAAGGAGGAAGAGGGGGAGGTAAAAAAAATAAAATAAGAAGCACATGGGGAGGTGGGGAACCTGCTGTGTGTGACCCATGGTAACAAGCAACGCTGGCCTGCGTATGACTCACCACTGCTTTACCAATCTCTCACATACACACACACAACAGAAAAGGATGCTCACACCATTCGCCATGGAACACACACATGTAAAAAAACATATTGCCTTTTCATGCACAACCTGTAAAATAGCACTGGGGGCATTAACACAACACCTAAGGAAGCGTGCATAAATGTTAATGCACAAACACCAAGAGCGAAAAAACACGCATACGCCACATGAAGAGCAGCGAGAGAAGGGGAGGATCAGGATGACTCACACATCAATGACAACACCCCTCCCCCTGCCCAAATCACACACACATTTACACATGCAAAGAAGAAGAAGATAGGGACGTATCATTTGGATGCAACCCACATCCTGGCCACATCCTGGGGAAGCTCCCATCCGAAACTCGGGGTGTGACAGAAGAATGTGTCGGAGGTGACATGATTTTCTCTTACTCAATAATCTGACATTACTTTTTTATTATCAAAGTCAGCAATCCAAGAAATATATTGGTATACCTGTATTGATTAAAACAGATAACATCCTTTGCCTTCAACCTGCATTTGTTGAGTTGAACCACATTTCCCAGAGGCCCCATCTTCCTAACACAGTGAAGTGTCTTGAAAAAGCACAAAGGTTATCCGAAATCTGTGTGTAACCTGGAGGGATAAACATGTTACAAGTGATTTTTCCCATCTGCCTTTCTAAGAAAACTCTAAATGCTCTACGATCCCATTGTACTGAACAGTGCCCTCTGGAACTCTTTGTAGCTTTACGTCTCATTGCTGTCTGGGTTAGAGGTGGGCAACTGGCAGCATGTTGGCCAAATGTGGCCTTACATCTCACACAACGCAGCTCTTTCACTGAAATGATATTTTCAGTGCTAAAATATAATATATGAGTGTTATACATGAATTTTCAAATTTATCATTCAACATAAAAACTGATAAAATAGTTAAAAGCACATTATTGTTTCTTGATTAAGATGCTAAATTATAATCATATACTGGCTTACTTTACAAATCATTCCTGAACAGAAAAATATTTGTAGAGGTTGAATGTTATTGTTACAATCTTTGATGGCAGGCAGTGTGAGTGGAAGAAAAGAATGCAAACCGGTTGTGAATAGAGCATTTGTTAGGCCGACGACTGATTGCAGGTTTGATTAAGCTCTCACCTGCAGACAGTGCAGGTGAGAACAGATGCAACAGTGATTGACTGAACAAAGAGAAAACACCAAATAGGTCATCTAAAACAAAGTATATTAATTAAAGGGAAACCAATCTACACATCCGTATGTGCAGTACTCAAAACCAATACTCCTTTAATTAACCTCTCAATGCATTTCAAAGTAAAACGATATCCATCTATGCATACTCTTAAATACTGATTCAGGTGGCTAGGCTAGAGGAATGTGCACCTACCTCTAGCCTTAACAATATAATATTCTAGGGCAGGGGTGTCCAAACTTGTAGATGAAAATCAAGACACACTTTATTTAGATTTCTCTTGCAAAAAAGAAAATGAATATATCACATTAGAAAAAAAACATAGCTGGAGGTTGACCAGGTTGCTTATTTCAGTAGAAAAATCTGGCAACACTGCCTGACTGCAGTAAGTATCAGTGTCTGTGTGACATCAAACAGGGATGGAAACACCAAGAACATGCAGTGCCATGCAATACAGTGTTAATTTTGGCAGCACTTTTTAATTTAGTTTTAGTTATAGTCTTTTACTTAAAATATCTTTTAGTTTAGTCATAATTTAATCATCTAAATTGCTTTTATTTTAGTCTAGTTTTAGTTGATGACATTTCACAACATTTTAGTCGACGAAGTCTACTGTAAATTAAGTCGACTAAAATATGAAGTGTAACGTGTAAGGCATTTTTTGTTTCCTTGAATTTATAAAGTCATGTCTTCACCATGAAGCTAAGGCAGTTGTGATTGGATGTCCCTCTTAACTCATCCAACCTTTCCACACAACACACTACTTTCTACGTGATGAAAATTAGGTCTGATGGGATTTAGTCTCTGTCAAACATTTTAGTCTACTTTTTATTTGTTGACGAACATGTCAGTTAATTTAGTTTTAGTTTTTGTCAGTGTACACTTGTTTTTTTTCAGTTATAGTCTAGTTTTCATCAGGGAAAAAAAGGATGTTGACGAAAACTATGACGAAAATAATTAGTCAACAAAATTAACACTGATGCGATACAGTGTTCAGAATATTTTCTTTAATCGTTTTGATTACTTCGGTGGTTGTAAATGCAAGTACTCAACTGTGAGTTTATAAACTCGAAAATTTCTATTTTTCATATTTTTTATTTCTTCAAGTGGCCCAAATACGCCATCGTACAAACACGCCGTTGTACACGTCAGACATGTACTTAGCAAAGACAAATTCTGTTTCTAAAACAACCACAGACGAAATTAACCCGGTGAAAAAGTTTGGTGACACACCTGCGGGCTAGCGGCTGCTGTAAGCTAACATGTGTCCTGTGCACACATAAAGGACAGTCTCTCCGTAAACTAATAACCTGTACTTACTTTATAAATAAGCTCAGCCGCACAGTCCTCTCCTCCACGCACCGTGTCGCTCTTGTTATCCTCCACTGCTGTTTAAAAATGTCACCAGGTAAGCTCCACACTGCTAAACCCGGCCTGCCGTGAAACAGGGATCTCATTTTCTCCAGCAGGTGGCGCCATTTCAACCACATGGAAATGAGTGTGAGTACTTGACACTGCGTGAAAAATAATACTGCATACAAAAATATATCCCAGGATGTAATACAGCAAAACAAATTTTAAAAAGCTATGTATGTAGTGTATTGAAATGATTTATTTTTTCCTGTTTTCATCTATAATTATGGAGGCATCATGACAAAAACCTAGCATTCAAAGGGTAAAGATCTTTAAAAAAAAAAAAAAAAAAAGTATTTGACATCAGTAATTAGGTTTGGTATCAAAATAACTAAATGAAAGCAGAAAGTAATGTTAATGTATTTTTTCGTAGCTTACTTACTTAAAAAAAAGCACTTATTTGTGCTTAGAAGTATGAGTATGATTAACATTAGACCTAAGAGTTAAGTATGTGATGTGGGCATTTCTTAAACATGATAGTATTTTTTTGCTGTCCAGTTATTAAAACTCTTTTAAATTCCCATGGTCCTCCAACTCCTGGCCCGTTTTCATTTGGACTGTATGACGTTTTTCTTGCCTGTATGACTGTATGTCTTTTAATATGTTCTGTTTGTTTTTATTCCTTTTATGGATGTCTGTTCTGTGTTTCTATGTGCTGACACCAACCTGCTAATGGGACTGGGGATGGAAATTAGCCACTCGGCTATAATCCCATGCATTTACATGTCAATGTTTATTAATACATACTGTCCCATTTTTAAAATAAATAAATAAATAAATCTAAATCTAAATCGTCTGGCTTTGTAATGAATGAATCGGAATTTATTGTAGCCTATATCAATAATGTTAAAAGAACTGCAATTAAATAATTTAATAAAGAATGTAATCATTTTTTATATATCTACAGTGCAATATTACTCTATACCATCTTATGTAGTTTTAGGGCAAGTACCATCTACAATAATTAACCTCAGAAGGTGTTGACCTTGGTTGGATAAATTTGTGTGATTTTGTTGCAGGTTTAAAGAAAAGTCTGATTATTCTGATGCCCTTTTAAAATTAGTTTCTAAATGTAATTTTTTTTTTGTTCTTGTTGCTGAGATTACTTACCATTAATTTCATTTTGGCATCAGTTATCTCAAGGTAAACACCAATCAGGACTATATTTCTGCAATTTTTGAAAAAAATATTTTAATAACAAACCTACAGCAGGGAGTAGGGCTCAGGCTTGTTCCTAAATACTTTCTTTCTACAGTAAAAATAGGCTTATTAGTGCCATCAAACAGGAAAAAGATTTTATAGCATGAGGACCCACCTGTTTCAGAAGAGATGGGGACATTACCTTGCCTTTTTAATAGAAAGTAACAATTTGAAACTTTTTTGTTGTGTAATATAAACAGCTTTGTTCATATTTCAATACAAAACATATTAAACCAAAGCCAGTAAAGACAGGGACTTCTCTTTGGAAAGATGGCCCACTCCCAGACTGAGTAAATCAAAAAACCTCCTCTTATCTTTTGATAGCTAAAACATGCAGACAGTGCAGGCACTTGGCTAGCACACATAATTCTCATCAATTACTCCAGGAAATACTTCCGTCTCTGTAAATCGAGGGCAGCTGACAAGGCATAGACAGCTCTTGGCACAATGGAGTCATTTTTATGAATGACATCTGGACAACAAGAGCACCTGCACTGAGTGACCCTGCAGGAGAACAGGAAGCAAAGTTGACTGAGGCTGAGGGATAAGATGTTGAGAAATTCTCTCATTCACGTGCTCTGCCAGAGGTTACAACTCAAACACTGTCACAAATTAACTTGTTTGCAACTAAAAAAAAAGTGAAGCATGTTTGTTAAAGGTCATCAGATTACTGGTAATAGGACGTCGATGGTCTGATAGTTGCTCAGTTTTCTTTTCAAAACATAAAGTCATTGTAAAAATAAAGGTGGAAAAAGTTCGAACACATTTTTTTAAAATCAAACTCAAGACCGCTACAAAACCAAAACTAAGAATAATTAAGACCAAGGCATAATAAATAGCAACCAACACTGGTGTGATAGATTTTTCTCTTCAATGCAGATCTGTTAAAGTTAGGCTATTTTTTACTGAAATATAAAAAGCTGCAGTGCTGAATATTAATTTAAAGTAGGATATCCAAGGACAAGGACAGCACGGTGGTGCAGCAGGTAGTGCACATGCTTCACAGTAGGTCAGTCAGGGTCCTGCTCTGGCTTCCTCCCACAGGCCCTCACAAAATCTTGCTCCTTAGGTGACCCTAAATTACCCTTACATGTGAGTGAGTGTGTGAATGGTTGTCCGTCTCTCTATGTGGCCCTGCAATTGACTGGTGACTGGTCCAGGGTGTACCCTGCCTCTCACACAATGGTAGCTGGGAAAGGCTCCAGCCCCCTGCTACCATAAAAGGGATAAGCAGTATAGATAATGGATGGATGGATATCTGAGAGCACTGCTCTCAAGAGAGAGGGAAAGATGCAAACATGAGAAAACACATACATGCACATACAGAGTGTTTTTTACTGTCTAAGCATCATTGCAGCCACTGTTTTACGTGTATTTTCTAAAGTAACCCTTACCCCATTAGCTCAAAATAGATTTGACAGTATTGGTCCTTGTGGCATCTTAATTAAAGACCCAAACATGTTAAAGTTATTCATCAAAATAAAATGTTTAAACTTTTGAAGAATCTGCAGAATCCTTCCCTATATAATACTCAAGTGATGAACTTTCTAAAGTTCACGTTCAGCCCAGAGCAACTGAACATCTGTCTTTTTTGACAGCTGTTTCTATTTTTCCAAACTGCAGTGCAAAGGATGACCTGACTTCAGGAAATCTGATTTCCAAAGATCACCAATGGTGTGTTAAGTCAGAGGTAAACAATGGAGAAAACATTTGTGTAAAAAAGAAAAAAAAGAAAAAGTTGACATCAATTTCACAGTTTTCTTTAAGTACTTTACAATAAACCTGTGTTAACCCAGAAGTCATCAGATTTCACTTCTGACACTTTCACTCAAGCAAAAGTATGCAACATTAAGCACTGTGACTGTTTCCAAAAGAGCTTTGGACACCTTCATACTGGATTTATGAGAGCATGAAAATCTGGTTTTCCAACCTTGTGCGTCCTGCTTTGGGGAGTATTTGAATCATATGCCGTAAAATAACAATTTTCTTGAATTAGGAGTGACATTCCCCCTGTGCCCTGTGAAATATGGCCTGAATAGAACTAATATCAGCTGAGCACCACAAGAGGCCAATATCCCACCAAGGCGAGGTGGAACGGCAGTGCAAGGAGGGGACGTGACACCGCAGGACTGTAAAAGTTTGCAGTGAAACCAAAGACCGTTCAGTTGGTGTCTTCCAGGTGGGGTGACCTTCACTTCCTGTTCCAACTGCAAGAAAAAACACTGCTGACATGTATAATTAGCCACCACCAGTAACTCATCTCAGCTCATGCGTGCACACACACACATACGTGTCTGGTGTTAAATTTAGCGTAGCTAAAAGCACCTTCTCATGTCAGAACTGTACATCATGGTCAGCTAGGCTTCCTCCTCTCGGTGCCTCAGAGCTGCTGCTGGATCTCCACCTTTCCCCGTGTTTATATTTAGCTCCTATAAAGCCATTGGGGTGAGGTTAAGGTCATATGCAGCAAGATTTAAGTCCAAAACAATTTATTTTCCACTGACAAATAATTTATTGATATATATCTCCAGCTTCCGCATTTTGGAGAAAAGAAAACATAAACTTCTAAGTTTTCATGATCCTGAGAGGCAGAAATAAAGTGTTTCATCTGTCAACTCTGTGATTCTTTTACAATGCTTTTCTTTCTATTTTCTCCAGAGGTCAAACCTGTTCCCAAAAACCACATCTTTTATTCTACTTAATTTTATCTCTGGATGTCTTTATCCACAACAAGTGCTAAGTGTTTTGCTAACATTGTGAGCCAGCTGTTAGGCACTCGAACAAGCAAAACAGCTGTAATAACATGCTTTTTTTGTTTCCATTTACTAAAACCTTTGTCATCTCTTTAAAAAAAAAAGAGCCCAACACCAAACTTAACATATCACACTTAATTAAGAACATTTTTCAATCAAATTCTCACAACTGAAACAATCATTCCATGTCCACAAGTATTTGAGTAAACATTAGTAGAATGATTGTTTTAATACTTCATAAAAGAGAAAAAGGAAAAACAGCTCAGAGTTAACAGTGGTATGATTATAGGGCCTCTGTATTGGTCATTTTTGGAACCGTCACGTTTCCAGTTTGAGTGTTTATGCCTTTTTAAACATCTAACACTGTGTTCTTAAGATAGACATTGATCGTTGCCTACCCAAGAAACTATGCTTTTAGCTTCACTGTAAATCACTGCAGGTTCCCCACTTTGCTGACTTGTATCAAACAGGACAATACAATTTTCTTGGTTACAGGATTTTAGCGCAAACAAAACACAAGACAAATTTTTGCATCAAACATAGCCCCTTAACTTCTCTACATCTGGTCATTAACCTTTTCAAACCTCAAAAAAGTTTACTTTTCCCTTATTAGTCTTTGCCCATTTGACTTCAACACTGTCCCATAAAGGACTTAAAATAACATTAAGAAAGATTAAAAAAAACACTTTAAGCAGGTGCTTTATATATATTATTTCAAACTGCATCTAACCACTTTTAACCCTGAAATAACCCACTGACTCCTGTGCTGCAAGCCAGCTCTCACAGATGACTTCATCAGATAGAAAACCTGGTGAGAAATAACATAAACAAGACTGCCTCCTGGTGGCTGAACAGGAAAACAGCACATGCTGCTGCTACCAACAGATAACACAAGAAATAAGGCATTAGGTTTTACATCACACACTTCATAATAGCAAAAAGCACTTAACAGTTCACCACTAACAACTGAAGGTTTTTACAGAGCAAGAGGGGACAATATGCGCCATCTTGTCCCGATCATGTCAAGCTGAGGGGAAAAAGTTCTTTTCTCCCTTTTTGATTTGATAAAAGCAGACAATGTGTCAGGGAGAAAAATCATGATGAGGAGTGATGAAGAGCTCAGTAGATGAAGAGGACTCGGGTGCGGGGCAGGGTGGACAATGTGTCGGCCATCTTGCGGATTTTTGCGTAGTTGATGAACCCTCGAAGGAAAAGCAGGAATCCTGACAAAGATAAAAAGAGAGAAGGGAAGGGATAGAGTGAGACCACAATTTTCCTTTCATATGCCACAACACTTGCAAATATACATATTGATTTGCACTTTACATTGTATCTTCATTGATGCCTTTTATATACCATTCAGTAATTACTAGTTTTTACAAAATGCTGTTGTGTTTTCGGTGTATTTCAATTCATCTACTGTGCTACTTTTTATGATCATTACAATGATATGAGTTGCACTATAGAGTACTGCAATGACACCCAACTCTTTGTCCTTTTTGTCCTTGTGCCATAAAATAGACTATTTTTTTTTCTTTTTTTTCTTTTTTTTTAGTTTGGGGGCTGCAGGACAGTACAAGACAATTGACAGGGTGGAAGATACAACAGAAATAAAAATTACACTGAGAGATGAGACTAAAATAAACTATAAAAAGAAAACGGTTGAAAACTAGGGCTGATTTTTTATGCATTAAGTAAGATTATATTTTGAAAAACAAACCAACATAACACTTTTCAACATCAAACTTCTGTTTGGTATAACCTGAGATTTATCTTTGCTTAACTGGCTGATTTGGTAACAATGGGATTGCAGTGTATCCCACAGAGAGAGACGATATACCTGGGTGGAGGGTAAATAAAATAAAACTTCAAATACTTGACATTTGCAGCAGCTTTTACCTCAAAACATCACAACTTCTACCACAACTATTCTTAAAACTGAAGTTTAGAACCACTGAATTTATTTGAATAAGGTTTTAATCTCTTCCAGTTAAGCCAATGTTCATCAGCAGTACATTTTACAGACACAAATAATGTTTTATTATGTTTTGACACTCTTTGGTCATCAAAACAGGTGATCCTCGGTGTACAGGCTTATTGTTGAGAGCAGAGTAATGATCATCCGATGCTGATAGCGCAGGACAAATGCATTAAAACACAACATATGATTTAAGTGAAACATGAAATGTTGCACTAAACATCTATGTGGCCTTATGATTGCCTATTACCCAGCCTCTCGCCCAGTGGCTCCAGCCCCCCATCCCGAACACTCAATTTCAGCTAAAAAGTTACATGTTTTCTTTACTTGTTTTGTTTTTTTTGATAATGTTAGTGAGGATCCTCAACCAATTAGAAACATGGTGGACATGTGTTGAGCCGTGACATCAGGTTTGACAACAAAGACTAAGCTGTGTTGATAAATATGAACTCTTATGTCTTTTCTCTTGTTTTTACTTTGAAAAAAATCAAGACATCACATTTCCGCAGGTCATTCATAAAATTAAAAATCAAAATCTAAAACGAGAGGCACTGAGGACAATAAGTCACGTTGTCATGGTTGCTGTCTACATAAAAAGTCCAACTACAACCTCTGGTTTGACGATAAATTATATAAAAATAGTCAAGTCCATCAAATGTACCACAGATTTTTGAAATAATTCAATTATTATGACTTCCACTTGTCCAATTATTGATGTTTTTGTTTTTTCATTTTTAGCATAAAATCAAAGTATCTGACCAGTTCAAGTGTCATATTAAAAAGGAACAGGAGGCAAAGACAATAAAACAAATGTTACAGCCATATGCTCAAAGAAACCTTGGGTACATTAATTTAATTTTGGAAAGGTTGATTTATTTATTATTTAACATAAATCAGACTACAATCTACATTTCTGTAATGAACATCATCAAAATAAATAGGCCTCTGAAAATGACTGAAAACAATGCATTTTCCAGGTGAATTATGTCATTTATCTGTGTCTTACCACCGATATCAGTGACCAGACGTTGCCCTCAGCCATTCAGCAGATGGAAATTACAGTCTGGTGCACAAATTGCAACGTCAATGCGTACCCCCTCCATTAGCTGCAACTAATCCTTGACCATGATTCAAGATACTCCACCTCAAAAAATATCAGCTCAAAATGTTCCTCTAGTTTACTATGAACTGAGATGTATGAGACTTTGGGGAATAAACAATGTACTTTAAAAGATGTCTTTTTGTCTTGTACTCCTTTGGTAAGAAGGCAAGTCATATAACCATCACTGTGACAGAGATCTAGAGAGCTGAAACATCTCACAACCCAAAAAATCTGGATTCAAATACCTACCTAAAACCAGGAAGACCCACCATAGCCAGTACTGTCCATCAAAATAACCAGGGAAGTACGTCGAGAACTGTGGAGAACCCAAACCAACAACAGAAAAGACTGGTTAGAATAACTTGAGCCTGTGCTGGTTTCCCTTAAATGACTTTAAATGTAGGAAATAAAGAGTCACAAATCTGAAGAGACCGTTGAGGAAATCGTGCAACTTCAGCGAGCCAACCACAAAAGAAACAGCATTAAATACCAGAGTGGGGCTCATGGGTTATTGGTGCGTACATGAAACCACATTTTATGAGGTTTTTGTGTATGCTGTTTGTGTGTTTGACGCACCCTGACAATGAGGATCCATTTGATGAGAGAGAGCCCGAAGCCTGAGATGGCCCCATAGCGTCCCGCTGCTGAGGTGGTCAGACAGAAAGACAAGAAGAAACCGATCCAGTTGAACAGGAATGCCACTGGAGGAAGAACGGCGGAAAAATCAAGGGTTATACATTTCAAAAGAAAAAAATATACTTATTTGTACTATATTTAAGATAATAGATTTGTTCCTTGACAAACTGAGGAAGATATGATGAGTTAGAAAAGATGGGCTGGATTACAAAAAAAAAAAGAAGGAAAACGTGATCAGTCTGGTTAACTTACTGAAAAAAGTAAGCATGAAAATGCCATCATGTCCTATCCTCAACTGGTCAGCATCTTCAAAGTCATCTCTTGTGACAAAGTCTTCTTCCTGAATTAGAGCAGAGCAACAAAAAAGAGGAAAGTCAGAAATAACACAGTGTGACACAGAAGCAGAGTCTTAATTTACACATCTAACAGCCTCCAGCTTACAGATCACTAACTGTTTCTAAGTTTTTAATTTGATTTTACTCATTTTTTAGGGATGCATGACATTGGATATCTCCCCACATGCAAAAGCTGAAACCTCCAAACACCTTTTAGCTAACACTAATACTGATGTGAAGACATACGTATTCCCATTGCAAAGAATGCACAGTCTCTTTGATGCAGGAGTCTAACAGGCACTCTGACTGTAATTTATGTTGTTGCTAAACTGGACAAACAACATTTGATTCCACAACAGGCATCCCATTTTCCAGGTTTCCTACAAACATGCAATTTTTTATGACTTTTCTCAAACCCAAACCAAGCAACAGATACAAACTGAACTGCAGAACAAACGCTAATTAAGAAGGTGTGGTGTATTAAGCTTGTGCCAAATTTCTGAGTCAAAGTCAAAGTGAGACTGTTATTTCAAAGACACATAACCAGTTGCTGAAAATCAATGTATTAATAGTATATCAAGTTGGATTGCTCTCCCAAGAAAGGACATTTGAAAGGCATTACTGCCAAAGGTTTTTTTGGAAATGCTTTGGAGATAATGCCCACAACATTTAGGCCAATAAAGTTATTTGGACTAAACTGAATTGAAAGTGACTTAAACATAAGAGCATGCAAATGTCTATGCTTCTACATTTTTCCCCCAGTGTTTTCTTAAGCAGTCCTTAAAACACCACATAACAGATTTAATAAAGATTGTCCAGGTGCACATTTTATCTAAAAATTAAGACCTCTCGCAAGTAAAAACATGACTATTTATTATCTTAAATTTGAAGGAATCAAATTTTCGCCCTTAAAAGGCTCTTTAAGGATCCACAGTAACATTATTTTTTTAGGTACACCAATGAAAAACAGAGAAATCCTTGTCATTGGTTTATCATTACATGTTAAATGAATTTTCCACAGAAACCACACAATCAAGCTTCTTGTTGAGAGTTACCAACATCACTGTAACAACCTGCTAACGGACAGCGAGCTCTGTAGTGTAAAAAATAAGGCCAATTCCCTTTTTATGGAACTTGAGCTTTCAAAATAAAAAATGACTATCCAAATCAGACAATAGGTTTGCAAGGTGAATCCCAGAGACAAGTTTAGTTCAAACCAAAAATCCAAACATTAAAAACATTTCTGATGATTGAGGAATGACTATATCCATTTATTATGGTTTATTTCATTTATTATGAAACAATACAAAACTTAAGCTTAGGCAGGACAATGTTTCTTTTAGAAACTACATATATTTATTACCTCAATATACTCAATATATGGGCTGAAATTTTCATCTCTGCAGATACCAGTGCAATGCCGATAATATCGTGCACCCCTAATTTATTTTTACGTTAGACGTTCTACAGGTACATAAACTGCCTGAAGGAAATTAAACCTAGCACAGGTAAGCATCTGTTCACAGAAACCAAAATGGAAAGCTGACAACAGGCAAAAAAAAAAAATAACACAACCACAAAACAGATCATCTGAAACCATCACAAGACAGCAAGCCATTCTAATTACAAAACACACTTTTACCAAAGGACTTCAGTCATATTCAGTGTAGGACATCAGGACAGCCAGGTGATTTTGACCATGGACTTACGGCTAATTAGGACTTCAAAAACACAAACACACAGTACAGATGATGGAGGGGAAGGGTGCTGCACACACACAATAGTAGGTACTCCACAGATATTCACACTTCCCAATTCTTCCAGTTACCTCGAGCGAACTGCGAATTACATCATCAAAAGTCTCCAGGCGCTCCCTGTGCTGGGGCTGCTGCGGAGACCAAGGCAGTGTGTGGCAGAGAAACACAACACCAACAATCAGACAAGGTGGCCTAACAATGACCAGCAGAGGTCAGACATGAGCTGTCATCAGTCCATAAATGTGTTTCTGCTTTCCTTAAAACCTCTCATAGAAACACAAGGCTTTTGGTAAGGCATGTTGGGTTTGTTTGAATACATCAGCTCCCAGTGCAGCTGACAGAATAACTTTCATGCATGAACTTTTCTATGATACTGCCACTATTAACATTAGCCTCTTTGCCTTTCTACATCACAGATAAAACTGTAACCTCCCTCTTGTTTCAGACACACACCTGTATTTACTCCCATTTTAGGAAAATAAACACAGGTGCTAAGAAGTCACAGGGGTAGTTCAGAGAGCATTCAAGAAAGACAAAGTTGGCAACACTATTATGTTTTATAAAACATAAAAGAAATTATGTAAGAGAGTCATCAATATTTCTTCACTTTCTGATGATCTCAAACTGCTACATCTTCAGCTCTTAATGAAGGAAACACAGAGTCTCAATCGCACATGCAGATTAATCATATAACACAGTTTCATTTCTAGAGCATGAAAAAAACTTCCTTCTTGTGGTGTTAAGTACTTCCTGCCATGCAAACTTCACAGAACGTGTTTGAGCACATGCCTGTCTCAGAGTGAGTGTAAAGTGTGAATAAATGTGACTGCGGCTGCAAAAGGAAATAAAAAGCGAGACATTCACTCTTCCAGTTACCAGGGGAACAGTCCTCTCAGCCTTGGTTCTTTCTGCTTCATCATATGAGGGCAGCGTCGTTGCTACGTTGTATGATGGAGGTTTAGGGAAAACCCCGTCTTCCTTGTAGTCAAAGTAGGCTGAAAAACAGAAGTCCAACAGCTTGAACCACACAAGTAAAGAAAACTAGCTTATGTTGTATTACTGACAGTTGCTGACTGGGTCATGTTTTACAAATTTAGCTTGGCAGAAGCTACCGTATCTAAGATGTTCCTCTTCTTGAGTCAAGTGGAAACAGTTTCCACACTTATAAATATCTGAGTAAGAGTTTCCTTTCAACCCCAACTGTCATAAAAACAACAACATTATGAGGGTGAAATAAAAGTACTCTGTTTGTAAGGAAGCATCTTCTCTGAAAACCTGCTCAGAATATTAGTTATTCAAATCTTTCATTCTCAGCATCCAAAGCAGAGAGTGACCTAAAAAAATCAATAAAGCTTTAATACTTTGCTATTATTGTAAATTGTACTTATTATTCCCATCTTTTTCATCATATCAAAATCATCAACATCCCCCTCCTCTTCAAATGTCCCCTAACCACTGACTAAGCCATGGCTGAGGGTCAACAGTAACAAAACAATTTTGGGTTGTCTTTATTTGTATAGCTATCAACTTGACTAAAAACTGATTAATGTAATTTTTTCATGTAAATACAAAATAAGCCTAATGCTGGTCTAACTTTAAAATCATAGTTCATGTGTCACACGGTTCAAAATAGTACGATTTACGCAAAATAAGCTGACACTGCAATGCTTATAGAGATAGTTCAGAGCTTTGAAATGGGGTATATGAGTTCAATGTCAACAGTACACGCGCACACACACCCCCACACCCCCCCCCACACACACAGGCCACTTTAAAAGGTACACCTTGTTTCTACCCAGTTGGACTTCAATCTGCCTTCAGAACTGCCTTAATGTTCTGTGACATAGGTTTAACAATTTTCTGGAAACATCCACTATTGTTGATTTATGTATTGTTTATAATTTGCCAAGGAACTACAGATGCAATTTAGCAGATTATGCCAATTCTTGCATACTTCCCTCTATTTGCTATTCTCAGCTGACAGGAATGGCATCCACCTCAAATTTGGATGTGTTATGCATTCAGATATGGTCTTGATTATTCTAGCTTTTTGTTGTCTATATCTCTGGCCAAGGCATTTTTGTTCTGAGAACTGCCACTAACTGAATATTTTCCCTTTTTTGAACCATTTTCTGTAAACCCGAGAGATGGCTGTGCATAAAAATCCTGGTAGATCAGCAGTTTCTGAAATACACAGGACAGCCTGTCTGGCACAAACAACCATGCCACATTCAAAATCCCTTAAATCCCTTTTCTTACCCATTTTGATGCTCGTTTTGAGCTTCAGCAGGTCAACTTCACTATGTCCACCAGCCTAAAAGCACTAAGTTGCTGCCATGTGATTAGCTCATTAGTGATTTGAGTCATCATGCAGTTGAACAAGAGTCCTCAATAAAGTGGCCAGTGGGTGTATAAAACTCTACTGGAAATAGTCAGCTGTCAGTTCTTAGTGTATCACTAGGAGCTCCTTGATGGTATGCCCAAATTTAACCTGGCTGTTGTGGGTTGGTTGTTGGATATCTGCAAGACAGATATCCAAATATGGCAATAAGAGGGGTAAAGAGGCTTCATCCTAACCCCCTCTACCATTTAACACAGGCAAGTAGAGAGTTTCTTAACAGTAATAGAGTTGCTTTATGCTTTATTATGTCATGGAAGAAGTCTTTCTGTTAGATTTCTTTGACTTCCATTAGGCATTACCCTAAAAGAATACCTATTGAAATTAGTGACTGATTTTTCTTAAGTAGGTCACATAAATATTTGACCAGCATTTAGTTAAACAAAGTTATTTAACCACTGATGACAGAAAGCCAGTATCAGCAGGACTTGGATGAAGATCAAGGCTGAGTAAACTACACTGCATTTAAAGAGAGGGCGGTGCCATTATGTTTTTCTTTATTTGAACATTTCTGTTTCGTTATGTGTTGTTTACTTTCCTCTGTGTGCTCTGTAAAGCACTTTGGCATGCCTTTTACCATGCCAAACTGCTTTTAAAGATATCCTACAAAGTTTTCACAGGCTCTCAGTGTTCAATTCAAAATGACACCCTGGTATCCCACCGTGAAAAATCACTGCCACATCAGGCAAACATCTGAGAGAGTCAGGGTCTTACCAGCATTGTCTGCTGTGATGCTGCTGTATGGGGGTGGGGCATCAGCTGCTACCTGTGGGTTCTCCTCTGGGTCCTCCTCATTTGGCAGCTGTGTGAGACAGAAAATGCACATCCTGGTTTATCTGAGGCATCACTTCATAGATGGCAGTCCTGGTCGCTCTGCATTTGTAACAGATGCTTTGACATGAGGAGGTAAAGGCTGCATGTTTGATGTTGATGGATCTTGGCAAAATGCTAAACTTCTCAGATGCAGGATATATGGAATCTACAACCAGAGGGCTCTCAATAGCAGAAGATGAGGATAGACTGACTGGAGTAGAGTACACACAACCGACAATCAGGCTCAGATCCCATTTTCCGATCAACCCCGATTAGCTGGAGGTCCTAAAGATTACCTTACCTGATTGTCCTGTGGTGTGAGGTGTGCTAAGAATCAATTTATCCTCTCAGAAGAGTACTGGGGCTGCTCTGACTAGAAATCCTCAAATGCAAAGCATGTCCAATATTTACGACCAGAAGTCCTGATTAGGCCTGAGCGATTTTAGGAAAAGGTCTAATTTTCTGGCAGATATTGCGATTTCAATTCGATTCACGATATTCTTCACATCAAGCTTCAGTGCAATATTCACTATGTTTACTATATAGACAACAGTAAGGAAATCAATGATCAAAAGCACATAACACATTATTCATCATCTAATATTGATGATAAATAAACTGTTTTCATTATTTAAGGGATACTCCAACTTCTACTTCTAAACAGAGGCTTGAGAATTTTTACAACTTATTCTGCCACTCATTTTGCTCCCCTTTAGCTTCGGTAGTTAACGTCCCTGACATTTCCATCCAACAGAGACTTGAAACTTGAAAGTTGTTGCCTTGTATGAAAATACAAATTCTGCCAATCTTTACCGTTTTTACTGTGATAGGGCTTGACATTTCAGTTCAAGCACATTTCAAGGCCTGTATTTTTTAAATGAAATTAAATAACTACAGGAGTTTCATGTTAATATTTTGTGAAAAAAGGGAGGCTTTGAGTGTTAATGAGGACAACTCTCCCCACATCCAAACTACATATTGTATGTACTTGAATTCCTTGATGAAAATTAATTTTACTTTTGTAAAATACAGTATTTTTGATCAAATTATAGCAAAACATATTTGTGTTATACTTGTGTCTATTGGATTTTTTGAAAGATAGTAAATTGATTAAGATTGGAAAATCAAATATTAGGTGAAAACTGTCTGATTTTATTTCTACAACATATCACCCAGCCCTAGTTCACCCTTTTTAAATAACCACTTTTTAATTGGCACGCAATCAAGAGAGAGAGAGAGAGAATAAGAGAGGTCTGAAGGTACATTTCTCTAGCTCATGCACCAATTAAAGGGGGGATATCACAAATACACTTGTAAATATTTTTCTATTCCCCTTTTTCTTCCCACAGGCATATGATTATCACAGTGACTTTAGTTTCACATTCAGGACAATCCTGCTGTGTACCAAGGGGTGGTTACTTGTCAATGAAGGGCTAACAAAGCAGGGACTGAGATGACTATTCAGTAAGCTTTAATTAAATCCAAACATTTTGCCCCAACCCCAACATGGCAGAGCACTTGTTTTGGTTTTTCAAGTGACCATGCTCATGGTTAACTTAGAGCCTTATTAGTCTGTGGATGTCATAATTACCACAGATGTTGAAAACTCTATGGTCTTGTGAAAGCCTCTCTTTAAAGAACTCCAATAAATGAATATCAGATAGGTATATTTCACATTACAGTCAAAAAGCTACTCAAAGACCAAAACCATTGGGGGTTTCAGACAGTTTTATGGCATACTGGAGCATCACTAAATTTTATTTGATCGCAAGTTACACTTAAGTACCAGCTAAATATATAAACCTCACTACCTATATCATATTTATTAGCTTTGATATAATATGACATACCATCATGTTTAATATTTACATAGAAAGCACAAAGCTGTGAGTTTTGTGATAATGAGAGAGTAAGATGACAATTCCATCCACGGTTAAGAAGCAAAATAACCTCAACTCAACAAATAATCTCAACTCTCAAGCCCCTGGACTCGGTATACCACTCTGCTCTCCGATTCACAACTGGTGACAGGTACAACACTCGTCATTGCATGCTCTATGAGAAGGTTGGTCGGCCATCACTTGAGCAGAGAAGGAACAAACATTGTTTTTTTGTATATATTTTCAAAGCCCTTACTAACAGGCTACCACCCTACCTCACAAACCTGTTGAAATTTTATGATTGCACCTACGTGACTCGTTCGTCCGGTTCACTCACTCTAAAAGTTCCTCGAGTCTACACTGAACTCGGTAAATTGGCATTTTCCTTTGACTCCCCTCACACATGGAATTTCCTCCAACAATAATAACAGCCTTTCCCTCTCTTACAGAGTTTAAGACTTTGATTACTGACCACTGTTCCTCGGTTTTTAACTGCTGTAATTGATTCCTGTTGCAATTGACTGATTGTTTGTGCTTGTTTATTATTTATATAATATATGTGATCTCAGCAACATTGAAAATAAGGGAAACCTCAATGTCTTTTCAAAAATAAATAAAGGATTGAATGAATAAATTCTAAAGGACAACTGCAGGCAAGGACAGTGCAGAAAACTCCCTTTCTCTAAAATGTCAGAAAATGAACAGGAATGTTTCTTATGTGCTGAAAAAAGACTCAATAACTCTGATTGGGACATATGTTGTATGTGGTTGGAAGATGCCCTGTTGTGTAGAGTCATGCACTCAAAATTTTGTCTGTATAATAGTTTAACACTATTGCATTTAAGTGTGTCTCAACATTGTATCAAATTCCTTAACATACTGAATGGCTCACAAAATGGTGTTCAGATCACTTTTCAAAGGGGATGAACAATATTATCGGTATGATATCGTTTTCTGCCAATATCATCCTAAAAAGTTAAATACTGGTATCAGCCAATATTAAAATTTGTGCCAGATAAAATGTACTATATTGCTGCACCTTATCACTGCATTGGTACATATAAAAATCAAGAGTCATTTTTTTCAAGAGTTGAATGGTGTTTTTCTTGTCTTACAACTGTTTTTTTCCCACAAATAGACTGTCACATTAAAAAGTCAGTTTTTGTAAAGTTAAGAGCTTGCGCTCTTGACCAAAAATATTGGTATCGGTACATATATATATATATATATATATATATATATATATATATATATATATATATATATATATATATATCGGATATTGAAAAAAAAAACAATATCGTGCATCCCACTTTTCAATAAAAAAAAACAATAAAACTTTGTATGTTTGAAAGCATTCTACGTCTTAATTTTTCTTCCAAAAACTGTTCTGAATTAGCTCACATTATAATTGTTGTAAATAAAAATCTAAAATGTTTATGCATAGTTTCTATTAAACATCATCCAAATTGTAGTTTAATAGGTTCTTCGACGAAATTTAAAATTGATTTAGTCTTCCTATAGTTAGTCATAAATCGCTGCTGACTGAAAAAAAGGCTGACAACCACTGAACAAAGCTAAACGTTTAGCTACACGACAACGGCGCACCCACTGCCCACGGTCATGTGCTAACAAGATATTTCCATTAAGTATACAGACACAGGCTTCAGACCGCCATTTGCCTTCCTGAAATGTTAACTTAGTACATCAGAAATACCAAGTTAAGTTCGTGGCCATGCTACATAAGTTTAGAACTGAAGCATAACTTGGCCGCTAACTAGGACACGTTAATGTACATTTAATGTTAGCTTCACCAGCTGTAGCGAGTTTCATAGTGACCGTGTTATCTGGAGACTTTAAGGGGCTGCCGCGGTTAAAGCAGATTTTGAAGCGTCGGGTGAGCGTCTTGTTTGCATCTTTAATATTTCTAAACATTGTCATCACTTGTGTTTTACTGAACAAATAATCAGATAGTCCTCCTTTCATGACAAAGTGTTCAAACAACTGCTGTATCAACAACGTACACGGAAGCATTCGACTACAACACATCAGTCAACACGGTCACGCTATAAACCTTAACACCAAGCGACAGTTCTGTCATAATTAAACGGAATCAACTGACCATTACAACGTCTGTTACGGTGACAATACTATAACGACACTCAACAGAAAGTGTGGGCTTCTTCAGCCTGAGGGCGTCACAGTGTGAACAGTGAACACTTGCTGTCTTGTATTCAGTCTTTGACGTGTTAGCTTGTGCTCACTCATAGTTTCCTTACCTGCTGATATCTGGCGCTCGGCTCGGCCATTCCGATCTTAACGGCTGATGATCAACAACAGAGGGGGTTAAAGCCGCCAAAATCCCCAAGCCAGACCAAATTATATAACCGTACGAACTGTAAACTCAACCCTCTCCACAATGAAAATCTGTTTCACCCTCCACTGCTCAGATATGATCACGCCATCAGGTTGCTAGAAAAACCCGCAGGACTTCCTGTTAGCCTTTCAAAATAAAGCTGACATAACGGAACGCACAGTTAGTGCTGTTGTTCAATATAAGAAGTACTCAATGTACTGTTGGTTTGGCTGACATTTTCACATTTTTATTGGTTTATAAATCACTCAGTCAGTCTTTATTTGAATAGGGTCAAATCACAATAATTGTTTTCTCATGATACTTTGTGAAAGAGTATGGCAATGTCATACTCTACATCGTCTCTAAATATTTCGTAGAATTTTTTTTCTTTTAATTATATTCCAAACTCATGATTCCACTAGGGATGCCCATCAGCATTGTTTCGACATCAATATATCAGCTGATACTGGACCTTTTAACAAACATCAGCCGTCTACAAAATAATGTAGGTTGAACAGATAGCAGTTTTCAGATGGTAATTTGTAGTGTCATATCAATTTTAATGCTGATATCTGGTACATCCAAAAGCTCTGAGCTGCCCGGGTAACAGCTAAAATTACAATTTTAAGCATCCATTATCTGCCCTGATATTTACAATGGGTGCCACAATCAGTAACAGTTATAGGGGCAAGAGAAAGCCTCTGTTAAGCAAAAGGAAATCTTCAGCAAAATCAGACTCAAGTTGAACAGCCATCCACTGAAGAGGTGGGTAGAGAATAGGGAATAATATAACAGTTCATGATATTTTAAAGGATGTATGGATAATGAACTTGTCCTTATCATATTTGTCTCTATAATTGAAATTTATTAGAGGTTAGCCCCTAGAGATGTGGTCCTCTTCTATATATGGTTGTAAAGGTAGTTATAATATTAACATTAACAGCTACTACAATTGTAAGATGAAGAGGGCTGATGCTGATCAAAATATACTCAAGTACAATGAAATACAAAAGAAAAAAAATCAACTGAGCCAACAGCAAAGCAAGTAAGTGCAGGGTATTTGGTTACTTTCAGTCCCTGATTATTGAGTCACTTTGTGAAAGAACTGGTCTCAACTTAAAAATATGATTGTTCTGGTTTTTTGTTTGTTTGTTTGTTTGTTTTTGTTGTTTGTTTTGTTTGTTTTTTTGTTTTGTTTTTTTTTTGGGGGGGGGGGGGGGGGGTATAAGTAGCTAACACCATTAATTATAAATAAAATTATATCAAAGTAATTTTATTTTGAAATATAACGGAAACACTTCTTTCTTAGATCTCAGGCTCTCGACGTAGACTTTACTCGTCAGTCGATTGACGTCAATGGCCAAAACAAACCCTCTACCGCCCCATTTGACACAAAAAGAAACAACAAGAACTTTATTGAAAAGTCAGAACAGAATGAAACATTTCCACACTTTGCTGTCTTTTGGACTGTATTGCGGATTAAAAAAAATCATCTTTGAGGTAAAATAGCTGTGAGACCAACTGCAAACATTGCAGCTCTGTAACTGATTGGAAAACAATATCCACACCAAAGAATTTACCCATGCCATTTTTTTTAAAGCCTGCTTTGTTTTGATCATTTATGACAAGAATTCATATGTATACATGTTATGAATAAACAGATTCTTGTGCTAAATAATCAGTAATTTGTTGATCCACTGCTACAGATACCAAGAATAAAGAGACCTAAGGAACACTCAAAAAACCTTGGTTGTATCACGTGGTTACTGTTGCCTTAGAATCACAACTTGAACCACTTTGGCCATCTAATGCTCTGATTGTAATTGAGCCGGTTGTCTTGAACTTGTCTACATTCCCAAATGCATTGAATTGCTGCAATATGATAGGCTGACTAGTTGTTTGCATTAACAGGAACTTAAATGGGTGTACCTAATAAAGTGGCCAATGACTGCATACTCTGGACAGACTTCACAAATAGGGCAGATATATAACAATTCAGATAATTGATTGCAAATCATGATTAAAGAAAAACTCATGAACAATAATTACATGGTAAATCACTCACTGATCAATTACTTACTTTATGCTTGAACCCAATGGTTTTCAACTGGTGGATCAGGGCCCTGAAGTAGGCATCAGAGCTGTTTTTAGTGGGTCACAAATGTGTGCCAGGTGAAAAATGTGACATAAATTCTATGAAGCTGGGAAGTTCTAACAAGACCAACAATCTTCATGAATAATCTGAGTGGTGGGCAGCGTGGTGGCACAGCAGGATAGTACGCATGCCTCAAAGCAAGATGATCAGTAATAATATTAACAGCACTTTTAATTTAGTTTTAGTCTCTGGCCTAAAATATCTGTTAGTTTTAATTTAGTCATTAAAATTGTTTTAATTTTAGTCGGGTTTTAGTTGATAAATCTTGAAGATTCAAAAACAAGGCAACTGGACTGTGTTGAGTTTGTTGGGAAGATGTTTCACTTCTCATCCAAGAAGCTTCTTCAGTTCTTGGATGAGAAGTGAAACGTCTTCCCAACAAACTCTACACAGTCCAGTTGCCTTGTTTTTGAATCTTCAAGATGACCATGACCTGGATGAATGAGAATCTACACAGACTTTAGTTGATAAAATTTCACAACATTTTAGTCGACAAAATCTACTGTAAATTTAGTTGACAAAAATATGAAGTGTAAAGTGGAAGGCATATTTTATGTTCCCTTGTATTTCTGAAGTCACGTTTTACACTTGGATCCCACCACCATTAAGCTAAGGCAGTTGTGATTGGATGTCCCTCTTAACTCATCCAACCTTTCCACATAACCAAAGTAGCTGTGATTGGATATATTCCTAACTTTTCTCTACTTTCTACACGATGAAATTAGGTCTGATTGGATTTAGTCTCTGTCAAACATTTTAGTCTAGTCTTTGTTATGACATAATTAAACTATGACATAATTAATTAGTCCACAAAATTGACATTGAAGATGATCGTGGTTCGACCCCTTAGTGTCAACCAGAGTCTCTCTGTGTGAAGTTTGCATTGCCCCCCTGTGCATGCGTGGGGTTTTTTCTCCGGGCACTCTGATTTCCTCCCACAGGCCAAAACAATATTCATTAGGTTAATTAGTGACTCTAAATTGCCCTTTAGTCTCTCTATGTGGCCCTGAGATTGGCTGGTGACTGGTTCAGGGTGTACATCACCTCTGGAAATCTGAGTAGTTGGAAATGTTCAGAAATCATGGTGTTGATTTCTGTTACTGGAGGAGGACGTGGATCCTGAGGCTAAAACAGTAGAGAACCTGAATCAGAATCGGACATGTGTGTAATCAAAACAAGTGAAACTGGGTCTTGTAAGGTTTTATTGTATCTTTATATAAAATAAAAAGACAACAACAATACCCGTGACACTTTAAATGCAAGCTCAAGTGCTGGAGAAGGAAAATCATGAATTAATTCCTAGTCAAGTTTATGAGCATTCTGGTACTTAAGAAGCACAGGGTAAGTGGTGCCTATGTGCTTCTGGTTGTAGTGGTGGCACACAATCTCCACGTCGTAGAAACTGAACTGGACTTTGACACGCTCGTTGGGTGAGCTCAGGAAACAGAGGGTATAGAGAGCAAACTCGAACTCAGGACTGACACCAATGAAGATGCTGCCCTTGGGCTTTATACCGTTCTTCCAGCTGAACTGTAAGGCCAGGATGTGTTTGTTCTCATCCGGCTGTAATCACAAAAAGAAAAAAGGGATCAACAATAATATCACAAAATGAGAGAAGGTGGTTGATGGATGGAAAAAACAGAAGAGTGATTTAGAAAGAGGTCTCCACATAATATAAAATGGCATGTGAGAAATTAGACTATGGCAAATTACTTAGCATCTTGTCCTTGCTATTTTTGATAACACTGACTACTGTGAGAGGAAACATAAGAGGGACAGAGGCACTGTCATTGTACAGACTGTGTCTTCTATTGAATATCATTGTTTAGCTTTTTATTAATAATTTTTTATTTTAATGGTAAAGATCACTGACAGATGTTTCATTTGCTGACTTGGTTTATTTCTACCCAGCACATGCCTTTTCATGTTCTATTTTAAATAAATGGCAGTAAATAGGAAAGCCAGAGTCTGGAGTGATTTAAAAGCTCAAATAAAGTAAAATAAAAAGTGTACAGCTTTAAAACTTTTAAAACCCAAATGATCAATAAAGTAAACATGAAAATGATGTTTCTTCAAATATGGATTGGCATCATTGCATTATAAAACTAGAGTCTCCAAAAGCCCAAACCTGAGGAAGGGCATTTCCAACATTACTTGTTGATTTATTGTCAAAAATATGGAAAACTGCCCTTTCTTGCACCGTTAATAAATCCTTATATATATCCCTGGCTCCACATCTGGATTTGGATTACCACCAAAATCTAACCACTTATCCCTTGTGCCTTGACCAAAATTCCATGAAAATGTCATCAAAATCAGTTGAGAACTTATCGTGTTATTAGCAAAATTGAGGAGAACTGCCCTATCTCACAATGGTAACAAATACTTTAAAACTTCCTGGATTTGCATCTGACTTCTGATCACCACCAAAATCTCATCACTTCTTTGTACTATTACCAGCATTCCCTGAAATGAAATCCAAATTTCATCTTAATCTGCTCATAACTTTTTTGTGTTATCCTGTTTACAAACAAACTAAGTAACTAACCAGCAAATGCCTTTTAAAACATCACCTCCTCGCTGAAGGTAGCAAACCAGTAGCTGTACATCTATTATGTGCCACTGACTAACTTGGCAAACAACCCTATCTTGTGACCAGGTGTCATACACTGATATATTCTGTGTATTTTGTCCTTTTTGCCTGCGTTGAAACTGAACTTACAGAGCCAGTGCTAGAGCCAGTTCACTTTAAGGGACAAGTTTTGAAATGAACTGAAAAATATCATATTTTAGTCAAATTAACATGTAATTATTTCTATACATATATTTGTTTTCTCCTAAATGTATGCAATTATCAGGCCCTGGTCACTCACACGGGTGTTTTAATCACTGCTTAATTAGACCAGGTGGGGCTATATTTATGATGTCATAAGTTTTCGGGACCAGTTTAAATAATACCATGTCAACAAGTCCCACCAATACAGGTTCTACAAACTTCACAGGGCTGTGGAGCCATCAGTCATGTGAGCTCTACTGTCAGGATCTGACTACTTCTGTTATTTTTGTATTTGTTCCCCTTTTAGACCTCCTGCTGTTCCCCGTTTTACTGTCTTGTCCCTGTTTCTTCTCCTAGTTAAGTTACCTGTTTTGTGAACTGTTCTCCCTCATCTCTCTTTTCCTGTTTTATTTTGAAAACGTTGTGTTCCTCTTGGTGTTTTCCTGCCATCCCCTCTGTGTCTCTGTAATGATGATTCCCTTCACCTGGGTGATTGTTTCACCTGTGTTTGATGGTTTCCCCAGTGTATTTAGTCTCTGTTTTCCCTGTTGTCTTTGTTGGGTCATTCGTCTTCCTCCTCACTATGTCTCCTTTGAGTTCCTCGTGTTACCCCAGCGTTTAAGGTACTTTCTGTTAGGGCTTGGCTTTTTGTTGTTACTTTGTTTTGTATTTTTTTGGAGTTTCTGTTTTGGATTTGTTTTTCTGGACTTTGATCCCTGTTTAGTTTAAAAATAAAGCCTTTTTCCTTTTCAATCTGCAATTGGGTCCAGCACTTTGTTTTTGTTAGTTTCCTTTGGGTTTAATTCCCTGACATCTACCACAATCCTGAGAAGAGGTCTAATCAAGGGCTGATTTACTAACACCTCTGTGGGTGTCCCGGGCCTCTAAAAGTGAGGCCAGTCCCTATCACCCCTACTGCTGCCATGGAGAAAGCTTTGGAAAGCTGAGACGCCGTCCATCATTGAGTTTGTTCGTTTTGTTGCTTCATCCATTAAAGAAAGCAATTAAGAACACAAATGCAAGTTCACTCTTCTGATATGATCTGCCCCTCATTTACAGGATACTTATCAACAAAGAGCATAACACCAAAGAAGTTCTAACACCCCACCACACAATCCTGGGATTTAATTTACACTTTACCAGATAAAGAAGATCACAAAACATTGAACTCAACAACAAAACACAAGCAGAACAAAACATATGTCATGAATACACTTGTAATCCTGGTTCAGAACCTGTTTTAAATGGCTGATAGATGGACTGGTGAAAAATGGTTCAAATTCCAGATAAAATGTATTTAATTTAAGCTATGTTTGGAGTTGCTTTTATCACTGTGGGGATTTAACAAATATAATACAGACTTAACCACAACATATTTTTCCTCTTCACATTCTCTTAATTTGAGGGGCCAAGTGAGAAGCTGTGGGGGGCCTGATGTGGACCTGGGACCTCCAGTTGATGATCACTGTTCAATAGGTTTGTACATGTGAGAAGTATCTGTAAACAGACAGGCAGATTGCAGCTCCTGTCACAGAGCCATATGACCAAAGGAGCACAACACTTGCTTTCAGCCTAAAGCCACAAAGCCTTTTTTTCACACTCCACAGGATGACAAGTGCATTGTGTACATTGACTATAGAAAGAATTGGACAAAGCCATGCGATGTCAGTCGTTTGATTATTAAAGGAGGCATTGGAATGTTGTTGAGGCCAATATGTGGACACAGCCATACAGTACATGCCTTCTCAACTGAACTTTAGATCAACCTACTCACTGACAGACAGACAGAGCCAGTGGTGAGGCAGGACCTAAGGTCATCAGACCAACAACAACTCTGCACAGATTTGTTTCCATGTCAATCATGTCTCTAAATTTCCAAAACTGGAAAACCTCAATAAAAAATTAATGGGAGCAGTAAAAAAATCTTATCCCCTGTGAAGGTTTTGCAGCTCTGGAAGGTTGCAGCTTGATTATTGTAAGATTTTGTTTTGTTTTGTTTGCTTTTAATTTGAAGCCAAAAATACTGTACAATAATGTTTAAAGTTTGATGGCATCACTACCACCGTTTTCCAAGCTACCATTTTTATCTTCTCGGGACTTATTTTCACCCAAATGGAGACATGGCTCTTCTGGCAAGTGGGATGTGACTTCTGACTTCTCTTATGAAAGACATTTATTCCACTATTTTACTTCGAAACTGTTGTTTTAAGGTGAAAAAGATACATACTGTTGCTATAACATCAAGCAATCAACTGGAAACAAACTTTTATTTCACTTTTATTAAAGCTGCCCTACAGATAATATCTAAACACATGTTCAGGTGAGAAAGCCAAAATAGTCAAGGAAACTTGGTCTTAGCAGGATGTGAAGTTTATTATCTACGTGCAAGACTGAAGATAAGAGCAAAACCACGAAGAGTGCAAGTGAACTTTGTATGAGAAATATTTCAAGTATGTGGTTATGACTTCATTATGAAAGGTGGCTGATGTTTGTCTTTATGAAATTCAATTTGGCATCTTTTTAAAGTATCATTAAGGGATAAAACTTTATTTTCCTCATTAAAAAGGTATATATGTATTTTCTGAAGTATTTAAATTAAATGTTTATGTCAATGTTTCACATATGAAGATAATAATACAGTTCACGGGTGCTGAATACAAAGCCTTGTTTTAGTTTGGTTTATTTTAATTGCATAAGGAAAACAATGAAAGCATACCTGGGGGGAATTTGCATTAACACTGTAGCCTTTGTAGTCGATGTGTCCCAGTTTTTCTTGTAAGTAGAGCTGGATCCAGTTGTGAAAGCCGATGACTGTCCGCCTTCCTCTCGTCTCTCCAACAAATACGTGTTCAAACCCTGAGGAGTCTGGCCTGATGAGAGACAGAGGAGGACACCGAACAGAGACAGAAATGCTGATTCACTGTCATGCAAATATCCTTTGCAAAGCTAAGTTTATTAGAATTCATAAATACAAAATATCTCTGCTGGCAAGAAAAAGACCATTTAATCCGTGTGCTATCTGTGTAAAATGACTGTTCTGTTGCTACATCTTGTTTTGGACATGTTCCTCTTATGGTGCAGAGTCAGACGCTCAAAGTGGGATGGTTCCCATTGCAGTGCCAGATTCCACCGGAGAGGAGATACTGTATGTCAGTGCAGTGCCAAAGTCCACCTACCTGCTGGACCCTCTCCTTGCATAAAGTTCAAACCAGATCTTGTACAGTTGCTCCTTAAATTGTGTCTTATCCTCTGGAGACAGGTGTTTCTCTACCAGGTATTTATGAGCTATCTGTAAAAAAGCACAGCCAAGAATTTACCATAAGTTGCCGATGTCTTTTGCAGTTTTTTTTTGTCACTCTAGCTACTGCAGGGTTCCCACTCTTTTGTAAAAATCATTTTCCAGGACTATTCCAGGACGTTTCACCCCCTCCCACACACACACACACACACACACACACACATTCACTCTGCAGTGTCCTTTTCTACAGTTGTTCTTACATTTTGTACGTTTACCCAGATTGTTATGTTTATGCCTCTTCCGCCCCAGAGCTCTGATTTACAAGATGTGCAGTCTATGGCTGAAACAGATCTATGAAATATCAGACATTCTCTGACATTCTTAGAAATTATGACAAATTTATCGTAGAATAGCACAATGACACCCACAGATTCGAGTGTCACATAACCAGCTGAAGTTACAATACTGGTGTGGACAATTCTCAGGTTTAATCTAGCCGTCTAAAAAACAAGATTAAAGGTTGATGATCAATATCTCTAGCTAGCTCCACCATATCATATTGACCTTAAACATTTTTTGTTTCTAACTCTGGGGCATGAACACTGTCTGCTAGCTATCTTTTAGGCTGGCTTTTATGTAGTGTCTTACTATTATAAATTAATGGTTTATATTTATTGTTTTTTTCTTTATTTACTTTGCTTTATTTTACAAATATGTTTTGCTGATTTACTGTTTGAGTAGCCTAAATTTTATTTAGCCATTTTTTTTTATTATTTCTTTTTTTCACCATTGTTTTGAGTTTTTATGTTTTATTACCTTGCATTATTTTATCTGCTCATATTTTATGGCAAAATGTGCATAAGTTACCAAGTACATTTTTACTTCATTTCCTATGTTTGATTTTTGTTCACTAACACGGTAGAAGGAGGATAAATAATTTTCCAGGAAAATTCAAGCTTTTCAGGACATTTTACTTTTTTCCTTATTTTCTGTATGTTTTTCATGACTGGAAAATTGGTCAATCATTTTCCAGGTTTTCCAGGATGCGTGGGAACCCTGTACTGGTTTGCAAAGATAGTTTTTTAGTCCACTGCTCTGGTCAAACATCTGTATAAACAGTTGATGAAACACCATCAAATTTCACATATCAGTGGGACCTTGAGGATGACACTTAACACAGAGTCTCCGCTGCAGGATGAGCAAAGTTAACAAGGCACACCAGATAGACTGTTTCATATATTTGTGGGATATATTTCATTTCGGAAAAACTACACTCCTCACAAAAAGTTTGGAAACATTGTTTTGGTTGATTTTATCTCCCCTGTAATAAAACCATCTAGTATCATAGTTTATAATGTTGGAAACAAGCCTGATTGGTCACCTACAATGAGGTACAACTTGTAAGGATTAGGACCAAGTTCTGTGAGACTGGTGAAGTCAAAGTCACTCCAACAAGGCCAGTTTCTCATTAATCCTTTGTCTTCCAAACTAAGAAATAACTTGGCAAACAAATTATTTGTTGGTAAAATTGTGTTCCTTCCTCTTTATTTAGCAACATTTCAGGTTTTATTTTTCAGATTACCCAACTGGGAAGCAGGTATGTTGGTCAGCCTGCAGTTTGGCTTGTCTGTTAAGGGTTATCCTGGGCATTAATGGATTTCTTTCATTTCTGCAATAAAATTTTTGTTTTTCAATATGAAAACACTACAGAAAGCAAAATTTAGAGATTTAGCGGTTGACCCATTTTCTGAGGAATCAGATACATATCATCAAATTTATTTCCTTCAACTACATGATGATTTTTAGAGGATCTGGAAATATGTGAAAAGATTTTTTTCTTACTCTGATGCTCTTGCTGTTGGATTTCTGAGGAGCTATGAAACAAAGATTCACTTCAGATTTTTTCTAGTTTTCAAACAATTACATTCATGCACAGCAGCGCCACCCAGTGGATACATATCGGTGTTACAAACACTTTTCAGAGAGGTGAATAAGGAAAAACAGACAAAGAGGGGCCTTTAAAATTTTAAATACAGTGGGAAGGCAGCAAAAAGTCAACCATACGGTTACAATGGCAGTCAAAGGGTTAAGGAACTGTAGGCTTTCTTCCAGGGGAGGAGGGGATTTAGGTACATGTGTTTGGTACATATGTTGCTTATTCCAAAAAAGCATGATCCTTTCATGTTGTACTTCATTGTAAAGGTCACTAACAAGGCTTTCTAATGGTATAAAAAAACCAATACCAACTGGTATTATTAAAGGGAAGAAAATATTAACCGTAACAGTTTTTCCTTTTGACTCACAGACTCCTTGAAACACGAAAACAGGTCAAAATTAATTCTAATCCTAGGACACATTTCAGTGATACTATACAGTGTTTTCCACATAAATAAACTTTAAGAGTAGCAGCTTGGGGGATGGGATAGAGTCATCCTGCCCTGCTTTATTTTTGTTTGTTTCTGCTTCTTTGACATAATTCACCCACATATTGTTGGTGTCAAATAAAGTAGACTACAACACAGTGCCAAAATAGCCTGTGTTTACATTGTCCACTGCAAAAATTCTCCATTAATGATGCATTTGTCTGTTTAACAGTATCGTGATTTTTTTTTTGTTAATATTGGGATTGAACATGATTAGGACGCATCAACCAAGAAAAAAGAGGTAATTCTCTCTCTGCAGGGGCCACCATAATGAACACAAACCATTTGGAGCTTTAGCTAAAACTCAGAAGAACTTAGTAGTAATCAATACTCATAATATTTGGCTAATAATTTCAATATCACAGGACTTATTTTAACATTAATATTAAGAGTGTTTCATAATGTTCAATCACTTATGCAATGTCCCCAACCCGTACCATTAGTACTCTGTTTCAAAGCGGACTTTATGATGACGTAAAAATGAGGTGTTTGGAAAAGTTAACTGGTACCTTCATTGTTGGAGTGTGTATGATGGAGTCCAGGAACTTGTAGTTCTCTGCTACCTCTTCTGGGGTTACAATCTCTGGCTCACCAGTGTCACTCTCATAGTTATCCAATAGGGAGATAAAGGCTGCAGAAGCAAACAAACAAGAAAAAAAAATCTTTAAAAAGGTGATTAAGTAAGGCCTGGATTTTATTACCAAGAAATAAGGAAATGGAAAAAAAATAACTCAAAAAATTGAGTATGAGGGGGAATAAGGAATGCATTTTCAATTTCCAGGGGTAAATTAAGGCTCAACTTGATTTTTTTTTTTTTTTTTTTGCAGTAATAAGCCCTGCCTAGAAAAGAAATGAGGTACAAACTGTTGAGACACACTTCAAACACTTGTAAGTGCTTCACAGCATGTGGCTTTGACACATTTCAGACTTGTCATGGTGACCTGATTGTTCTGAAGGATTAGCCCTTGCTGGGTTAATGTAAATGGTATGGTAAATGGACTTGAGCTTTTATAGTGCTTTTCCAGTCTTTGACTACTCAAAGCTGCTTTGCACAGCAGGTCACACACATTTGCTCGTGCACACTCACTCACTGATGGTTTGACGTTGCTATGTTAGTTATCCAACAGTATCAACTAACACTTCCACACACTTCCATCCCCATTTACATGCCACTGACACAGCAGTGGGAGCAACTTGGGGTTAAGTGTCTTGCCCAAGGACACATTGCCGTGTGTCGCCCAGAGCTGAGCTAAAACCTGCAACCTCACGATTACTGACCAAGCACACTACCCAACTGCGCCACCGATGGCCCGTTGTAGAAAGCAGCCAGTTATTCGTAGGTCACTCACTTGTAAGCAAAGTTGTCCATGACTGGGAAAGGGAAAAGGAGGCTCACCATTGCTTATTCATGAGACAAAAAAACACTTTTGACTGAGTGTTGCTGGTGTCAAAATGTTAATTTCTTCTTCAAATGGTATGAGCTGTTTTTGCTGTCATGTTAATATTTTGGCGAAGCAAATGCCAGGACCTGAACAAATATCAGGATGCCCCCAAAAATAACATGTTACATGTGTGTGCAGTCAGCACCAAAGCCTGATCTACAGAAAAGTACAAAATTCTCAAAGCCATTTTATTAGGGACACCTGCTCAACTGCTCATTAATGCAAATAGCTAAGCCAATCATATGGCTGCAACATAATGCATGAAGGGATAAAGACATGGCCAAGTTGACCTGCTGAAGTTTCAAACCCAAAATCAGAATGGGAAAGAAAGGTGATTTAAGGGACTTTGTACACAGCATGGTTGTTGGTGACAAATTGGCTGGTCTGTGTATTTCATAAACTGCTGATTTATGGGGATTATCATGCACAAACATCTCTAAGCTTTAGAGAATGCTCTGAAAAAGAAAAAATATCCAATGAGCATCAGAGGAGGACAGCCAGAGTGGTAGAGACAATAGAAAGACAACAATAATTAAATGACCACAACCAAGGTATACTGAAGGTCTTGTCTGAACACACAACACATATAATCTCAAAGGGCTACAGCAGTGGAATACAACTCATTAGACCAAAAAACATGTGGTGGGAGGCTCCTACTTGACAGCCCTGGTGATACCCATGCTCTTTTGGCCTGTTATTCTACATAGTTGGGTTTGAGGACCCATCAGCGATCATGTAATAGGGTGGGTGGCATTAGCATTGCAGGTGATGTTGGTGGTGATGTTGTGGCAACTAAGGGCTGTGTGGTAGATTCTGCAACATTGAGATTAGGTTTTTCCTTATTGAGTACCCTCTCCTAAGGGCACAAGTGTCTTGTGTTTGTTTCAAACCACCCTTAAGCACTTCAGGATGGCAGCTGCAACACACTGCTCTATCAACAACAGACCTTTGGAAACACAAAATATCCAGTAAAGTGTTAAAAAAAGGCACACTTGGTTGTTTGAGCATCTTTAAAGAATGCACTGCAGATAAACACTGTCAAAAGAACAGATACATGCAGAAAGTAAACTAGATAAGTGTTAATTAAAGCTTTACTTATACTAAAGATGTGTGATATAAACAAAGAGCTGTTGTTTTAAACAATGAAAATATTAAACACTGCAATGGACAACAAGTCTGAATCTGTGTTTCCTCATTTTTAGGTACTGTAATGTCTGTGTATGTGTTTAGTCAATCATATTCTAATTATACTGCTACAGGGTAACCCTTAGAGCTGCCCTGTGACTCAATGGATCGTCCCCACTAAAACGAAGGAACAATCTATTAAAAAAGTATGAAGACAACAAAGCAAAACTGATCACAAAGTCTCATTTGTTATGAAGATTAGACGTAAAGTTTCCTTAAAGCTGAGATTTGTGTGTAAGCTCTGATACCTTTGCATTAAAAGTCTAGTACAGTTCAGCAAACTACAAGATTCACTTCACTGGCTTCCTGTCAGTTTTAGAATTGATTTCAAGATTTTATTGATTACTTTTAAAGCACTCATGTCATAGTCCCCAACTATATTTCAGAGCTAGTAGTCCCATATAAGCCAGCCCACAGCCTCAGATCGTCTGGCGAAGGCCTCCTGGTCGTTCCAAAGTCGAGGCTCCAAACTAAAGGTGACAGAGCTTTCTCCATCAGAGCTCCTCCACCGGGATAAGGCGTGCAGAGTCTGTTGCTTCTTTTAAGTCACCCTTAAAACTCACTTTTACAGACTTGCTTTTATGTGATGTCGTCTTTTATGGTCTTTTATCTTCTTTCTTTCTCTGTGTTTTAGTCTTTTTAGCCTTTTATTTGTGTTTTAGTCATTTCTAGCCTTTTATTTGTTAGTATTGCTCTTATCATTTTAGCTCCTTTGTCTTTTATTGACTTCCTCTATGCTACGTTAACAGATTGGTGTCTTTATTTACTTTAATTCAGATTGTTTAATTTTTGCTTCACCTTACGTTATACTCTTAATCTTTTTATAGAAAACTTTTAAGTTTATTGTTTTATTGTTCTATCTCTTTTTATTATCTCTGTTCTATTATTTTATTATTGTCTTTTTATTTGTTTTATTTTTAGCTTTTACTTTGGTCCTCATGGTCTCATTTTATGTAGCAGGGTTCTTGTATTGTCTGGGTTCTTATGACACATTACTTTTTTAGGTTTAAGTTTTCCTTGATGTTTTGTGAAACTCTCTCATTTTCATTTTGCCTCTTGTGTATGTCTTAAATGTTCTTTGATTTTAATTGACCTTTTTCCGTTGTTTTTTCCTTTGTGTTTAAGCTCTTGTGCTTTGCGGTCTCTATGTTCCTGCCTGTTGTCAAAGCACTTTGTAAAACGCTGTTTTTAAAAGTGCTATATAAATAAAGTTTAATATTATTACTGTATGATGGACAGTGAAGCAGGCTGCTAAAGGCTGAAAAATCTTTAAACAGAACAAGAAGGGAGGGATGGGCAGGGTATTCCTCCTTTCAGTGGGACATCAGCCTCAGGGTGACCACTGAACACAAACTATTACATAACCCAAGTTCTCCATGCAGTTCAGTGTGGGGGTATGAATTCTTTCACAAGTAATAAAACATAATTCACTAAAAAAAAACAGCACAAGATGAAAATAGCTGAGGGGCTTCAGCAGTTATTCAGTTGGAGAAGGGGAAGCCGATGGTTGGGGAAGCATCTTTCTCCACGCGGTGCAATGAACTCGGTGTGCTCTGTGCTTATGCAAGCTGCTACTGTTCGTCATAAGAAGATTATCAGTAGATGAAAGGCTTTGCTCTACCAGCGGGGCATGTGTGAGGAGATCATGACATATCAAACACTCTCTGACAGTTGCGGTTGTGTAAGAAGCTCTAACTAAATTGTCATTCTGAAAATCCAGATGCAGTATTTGCTCCAAACCACGAGGAAATACTCACAACAGAAGAAGACACTTTTCACTACTCAGGGCAAACATTCATTTCCTTCAATGCCCAGTATTATATGGAGCATGGACTTCCTCACAACTGTTCTCAGTACAACAAAAGTACAACAAAATTATATTTTCAAATCAAATGGAGCATCATTTTTCTAAGATACAGTGTATCTTAGCCTCTGGCCTCTGTTTATCAATTATGTTATTTACATGTCTTTGCTTGACAATGTTATATTTCACAGAAAAAAAAACATTATCAGTTTTAATGTAAAGTTGATATTTTGTGGAAAGACACTGGGCTATGTAGTGTGCCAAGAAGAACCAACAGCTTGTCAACAGACAAGTAAAACATGTAATTGTGTTCAGTACAGTAAACAATCATTTGATATTATTCCACAACTTTCTTTTTTTTCTGGAAGGCATCTCAAGATTAAACAAGAAATAAAATAATGGGAGGTTAGAAGCTTTGAGGTGAGAACAGCCATATGTCTTTTTTTCATGCACTCACCTAAAAAAGTTTCCTTCTTGAAAATGTTCTCATCGACAAACGTAAACAGAGGATATCCAGCTCCGTCACTGTTGTCGTTGATGGCCAGGCTGTCTCCAGCTTTGCCCTGCAGCGAGAGGAGAGAGAATCTGATATTAATATTATTATGTATTGTGAAAGTTTCTCAAAGATAGTCAGGTAGACAAGACCAGTGTTAATTTTGACAACACTTTTTAATTTGATTTTAGTCTTTTGCCGAAAAAATATATTTTAGTGTTAGTCATAATTTAGTTATCTAAATTGTTTTAATTTTAGTTTAATTTGGGTGGTGAAATTTCACATCAATTTAGTCGACAAAACCTACTGTAAATATGGTCAACTAAAATATGAAGTGTAAAGGGTATGGCATTTTTTATGTTTCCTTGAATTTCTGAAGTCATGTTTTACACTTGGATCCTGCCAACATGAAGCTAAAGCAGCTGTGATTGGATGTCCCTCTTAACTCATCAAACCTTTCCACACATCCAAAGTAGCTGTGATTGGATATATTCCTAACTTGTCCCTACTTTCTACATGACCAAAATTAGGTCTGATTGGATTTAGTCTCTGTCAAACATTTTAGTCTAGTTTTTATTTGTTAACAAAAATTTCCGTTAATTTAGTTTTAGTTTTTGTTAATGTACACTTGTTTTTTTTTTACTTATAGTCTAGTTTTCATCAGGGGAAAAAAAGGTTGTTGATGAAAAACTATGACGAAAATAATCAGCTGACAAAATTAACACTGGTCAAGACTGCTAATAATGCATAATTTTACATAAAGAGTAGGTTTGGTTGTGTAGTGGGCACCTGCAGAGAGATTCTGTAGTCTTTCCCAGGTTTGAGTCTGTTGATGTCGTTGTCCCACAGCTCCTGCACCATGGCTGACAGCTCTCGGTCGCTCTCGATCATGATAACACCTCACTCGTGTTCTTGGTCCCTCAGTGGAAGAGCTGTCGATGGTTCTTCTCAGTTTAACTTTAACAGGAGAGGAAAATTTTTAAAAAGCTTCTGCGACTTACAGAACTGTGAATGACACTCTTTGATAAACTGAGTTAAAATGTTTCCTACAAACATTAACATATCATAATTCAAACCCAAGTAATACTGCATAATTCAAAGAGCTTGACCTACAGTTAAAGCCATTTAAGACAATTTACACAGAATTAAAGCCATCTTAAGCTTTAAAATACAACAAAACAATAAGTTGTAATCATTTTCATCAAGTACAACTATTTTATCTTAACCATTTTCTTAATACAGTATTAACAAATACATCATATTATATTCTAATGTTTCATTAAAGAGATTTAGAGAAGCAGCTATAGCAAAGCAAGTTCTTTAATAACTTGCAAAAACAAAACATTTACCAACAGTCTAGATTTTAGAGATTTTACATATCCTACTGGTAATATGTTTATGGCGTTGTATTGGTATCTCAGGTTGAATCATAGATTATAGACTCTGTCATGTTTTCTTTATGTTACCACCTTTTTTTTCATTTTTTAATGATTGGCGGGTTGCATTTAGTGAGATGTGAGAGCTTTCGGGCACACAGTTGAGTGCTGTTATATATACATATATACATATACATACAAACACACATATATACTGTATATACACACACATTCACATCAATATACACATACACATACACATACATACTTAATTTCCATACATATAACACACTCCTACTCCAGCACCAAAAAAGACATTACATAGTCAAGACAATATATCTGCATTGACTTAGACTCTGCCATTACCGCCCTGGGTTAAACTGCTCCTCTGCAGCCTTATAGTTATTTAATGTTTGCGTTTTGAATATTCTTTTAAATTTGCTTATGGTTTCACTTTTCTTTAATTCATCTGTTAAACTGTTCCATAATTTAACCCCAAAGAATGACACACACATACTTACTTAAGCCGCCAAATGACTGTTCATTATCCATTTTTTTTGTACAATATATTTTATTAACTTTTCAATTTTTAACAAACAAACAAACAATACATTGCAAAATACAAACAAGTAAACTTTGGCCACAACAAATACATCCTCACCTAGATCCCTCATACATAACACACAGAAAACATTTTGTTATCCAAAATATAATCTTGAATGTCCATAACAATGTTATATATCTTAAATATGTGCATGTAGGATAGGGTTTTATTCAGTCGTCATACATTATACAATATTTGTCACAAAATAGACATTTTAAACAAACCAGAATTCTTGTATAAGGTAGTGACTGAAAAGGCATAGGCAGAAGAAAGATGCTTATCTGGGCCTAGCCTACATAATTAACAAAATTAAGCTACCAAAAACCAAAGATAAAGAAATAAACAACATTAACAACAACATTGCATAATCAACACTTATAATTTTCAAAAATAACTTCAGAAACCATTTTTCTGAAGATATAACATAAATTGCAGGTTTTTAAATTATATTTGCATCATTCCATAGTTTAACCCCGACAACAGAAACACATCTCCTTTTTATACCTTTTCTAGCTTTCTGAACAGAAAAGTTGCAAACACCTCTTAAATCATATTGAGTCTCCCGAATTGAGAAGAACTTTTGCACAGCACTTGGAAGGGAGTTTAGTTTTGCTGTAAACATTATTAACATTATTTTATAATAAAACAAGTCAAAAAAATTCATAATGTGTGAATTTAAAAATAAAGGATCAGTGTGAGCATAATTATCGGTTTTATTGATGATACGTATGGCTCTTTTTTGTAATACAACTATTGAATTTATATTTGTTTTATATGTAGATCCCCACAGTTCTATACAGTGAGACATGTAAGGAACAATAAGAGAATAATAGATTATTTTTAATGCTTTATAATTTAAAACATATCTAGATTTTGACAGAATTGCAACTGACTTTGAAATTTTACCTTTTATATAATCAGTATGTTGTTTCCATGTTAACCTACTGTCAATCACAGCCCCAAGAAATTTTTTTTGGAAAACTCTTTCTATGCAAACATTACTGATTTTAATTGTAATTTCCCCATTTATTTCATTTTGATTTCCAAAAACCATTAATTTAGTTTTTTTGACATTAAGAGATAATTTATTAACATCAAACCAAGTTGTGAGACTTTCCAGCTCTCTTTCAATGACAGTCAATAGTTCTTTTAAATTTTTACCCGAACAAACTAAATTTGTGTCATCTGCAAAAATAATGTATTTAAAAAACTAGTGACCCTGCAAATATCATTGGTATACAGAATGAATAATATTGGACCAATCACAGATCCTTGGGGTACTCCACAGGTGACCCTGTACTGGTTACGCTCAGTTCAATACATCAGTAGCTGCTAGCAATAAGATTGTAATAAAAGGACCTCTACTTTGGGGCAAAAAATAAAAAAATAAGCATACATAAACAATCCAAAATAAATAAATAAAAACTAGATAAGTCAAATTTACAAAAATCAATTAAAAAGATCAATGAAAGAAATAAAAATAATAAGTAAAAAAAAGGGAGAAAAAAGGAAACTTCATGCTCTAAACTCCTCGGAGATCTGAGACTCAGGACTGACATTTTGCCCACTTTGGGGGTTGCAATCAATCATTTCTTTTAAGATGACATTTGTAAGTCTTTTACCAGCATTTTTTTTTTTAAAAAGGGAGTCCAAATATCAAAAAAATCCCCAGTTTTAGATTTGATCCTGTAAGTAAGATATTCCATAGGAATGATATTAAAGATTAATCTGTGCCATCCTGCAGTCGTGGGAGTTGTATTGTCAATCTATTTAAGTAATATGTTCTTTCGAGCAGCAAATGTGAGAATACTAAATAGCCTTCTCTGGTAAAAACCCTTAATTTGAGGACCTGGTAAACCAAGCAGCAGAGTCTGCGGCTCAATCTCAACACTATCCATTTTTTAAAGTAATACAGTATTAGAATATAAAATCCTCTTTTAAAGTGGTCCATATTAACTTATATCTAAAGGTCTTGGTATAAAGCTTCAACCTTAACGCACAATTTTAAAGCAGCCATGTGTAAATGTTTCATATTCAATTTATGCAAGTCAGTTTGTGTCACGTTGTAAGAACAAACAAAAAAACCTCCCACGGCCCTACAGAGTTTATTCATTTGACTGAAAACAAGGCTGACAGAAAACCACACATCCACATCACTGACCCAGGTGACTTCATCACAACAGTCGGAGCCCAAACAGGTCACATTCAATCAGCCTTCACAACACAATGCACTGACCTTTTCCCTCTGGGTCTTTTCCTGCTCCTATGAGTCAGTGAGGAGAAATCAGCAGGTTGGTTCAGGGGTTATCGAAGCTCCTCTGCGTGGGTCAGGTGCTGCTGCTGACGGTTTCCTGTGTTTGTGAGAGCAGGTGTCTTTACGGGCATAGTAACAGTTCAGGCAGGCAGACAGTCGGTGTGTGGAGAAAGACAGGCAGGGGCTGCAGGGGGGAGAGAGGGGCCGTTTTAAAGGGTTATCCCCTGTCAGCAACTCTAGCCAAAGGGATTACACCATGTTGTCGTTCCTTTTCAGTCTCAGGCTACAACGTGGGCTCTTTGTTTCTTTAGTGTTTCATTGTGTCTGTCTCTGTCATGGCATAACCTCTGGATTAAAGGGTAAATATGGGTCATGTTTCAGGTAAGAAGATGATAGAAAGGCTTAGATTTGCTTATGATACCAAAGTGAGAGAATCTTTAAAAAATATATAGATCACTCAATCTGATGTTTATCATTCTGTCAATATCAAAGAATACTCAAGAAAAAACGGGCAGCAGAGCGAGGTTTGTGACATATCTGAATAAAGAAAGAAAAAAATGTGTTCTTCAACTAAAACTGTCATCAGTATTGTACCAGAATTGCTAAAGTTGAAACCTTATTGTTTCTGCGGTACTAAAACAAGTATCACTATTGTTTGATTTTTTGGAGAATTGATCCTTTATGAAGTCCCACCTGACTTTGGTTTGATCATTGTTATTTAGTCAGACTAAATTCCTTGTGGCTTGGCGCTTTTCCTTTTGGAACAACTGAAAAAACCCAAAACTTGACTAAAATTGATTAATATTGATTTGATTCTTTTATAGACTTTACCTCAGTGAAAGAGGAAACACAAAGATAAAGTACAAAGCCCAGTTCCAATGAAGATGGGACATTGTGTCAAACGTAAATAACAGATACTATGATTAACAAATCTTTTTCAACCTATATTCAATTGGATACACTACAAAGCCAAGATATGTAATGTCCAAACGGTTTACTTCTTTATTTTGCAATAATGTATTAATCCACCTTAAATGTTATGCCTACCACACATTCCGAAGAACTGGAACAACAAAGCAACAAAACACTGTGTTTCCTCCTTGTGTTTCCACACAAGGAGGAAACACAAAGAGGCAAAGATCAAGACAAACTTTAAAATGTACACAGTTACTCACTGCTTTTAGACATTCAATGATTTATTCTTTTTTTCATCATTTCAATTTTAAAACTGTCCGTTTCCCCCACTTCTATGACATTGTTCGTCTTGGTAAATGTTTTTTGTGGCATTGGGTTAGAAAATAAATTAAAATTCATTTGTGCAATTAAATATTGCAAAAAAGTAGGTTTTTGTGTTTGGACACTTTTCTTACATGCTTTGGTGTATTTAGAAAAACCTCTACTTCATCCTTTAAGACAGTGATTCTCAACTGGTGGGTCGTGACCCAAAAGTGGGTCGTGGACCCTTTGCCCTTGCAAAAAAAATGTTAGGAAAAAAGTCATGTGCTTTTATTTTTAAGGGGATAATACTCTGTAACGCTAAAAGACACATTTCAATCAAAGGGTGTTTGTTATACATTCTATGAGTAGGTACTCAGCTTAAGCTACATATTTTTAATATTTTTCTGAAATACTCAGTACTCAGGACTGTTTTTTTCATGTTTGTCCATTAAAGCTCTGTGAAATCTGTTAAAAAGGCTAGAGTTACTTAAGTGTTTATTGTTGTGACAGCCAATGGCTTATTTAGTGCTACTGATTGATATTATTACTCAAGACCTTGTGTCCCTTAAGATGCATTATTTTTTGTTTTAATTAAAATGCAGCTAATTGAGTGTCAAAGGGAATATTTCCCTCTCTAGCATCGCCACATGCATGTCATTTTGGTTTCTCACTTAACTTTTTTGTGTTGGCATACCGTGATATTCTGTACTTTCCCAAGTTCAAAGTGCAGCATCTTTTTATTAACTAAATGAGAAGTAGAAAATGGTCATTGATTTGGGCCACAGCTTGAAATTAAGGGGTGATGGTGGGTCCCAAAGCCAGATCAGTTGAGAACCACTGCTTTAAGAGAGTTAAGAAGTGGTGGGTGGATGGGAGGCATGATAAATAATAATCTCAAAGCAGGGCACAACAGAGACTAACTGAGAATCACTGATTTAAGATAAGATGCTGGGTCTTATGCTCAGTAAAAAGTTTGTCTGCTACAGTAAGACCAGCAGTCATGTTTCTCAACCACATGAAAATCAACTGGAAATGTATCTATCCATTGTCTATAACGCTTTTCCTTTATGGGGTTGTGGGGGGCTGGAGCCTATCCCAGCTGACTTTAACTCCTTGATTGTATCAGATGAACCTTTAATTTCTCACCTTTTTCACAAACAGGTAGTTTATTTTAGAGTAATTTCTCTACGTACATGTTGACATGGTGCAACCGGCTGTTCATTAAAGTGCCTGTAGATCTGACTCCATTATTTTTGTTGTTTTTCAGCGACACAAAAAATTGGGATGTCTACAGTGATTTGACTTCTTTTTTTGGCCATAGCGCCAAGACACAGTCAAAGCCGAAAAGCTGTCAGCCTTTAACAGTGAGGTTAAATAAGCAAAATAAGCAAAACATTAATGTTGTAACATTTATTTAGAGGAACATTTTGATGAATGAATACCGGACCTGTTTTCAAAGGTTCAGGACATGTCATAACAGCGGCTCTGATTCAGCCAGAGTGAATCTTTGTGCAAAGTCATCTGTGTTTTTTTCTCTGAATAGTCTACGCTGGGATAAATTCTGAAAGCTGCTCACACATTTGTACAGGTAAAGAGAAAATCACTTCCCTTTTTTCAAACAGAAATGCTTACACCAGATTGTCCCCTTTGTGATCGCATGTATTAAGAAAGAAAAAAAAAAAATTATGTTTATACAAAATATCTTTGCATGTCTCTACATTACTGGGGTACTCTGTCCTCTACTTGATACCAAAATTAGGCAACATAAAATATGAGTTGTACAAATCAGCTTTTGAATAGACCAGGTCCTTTGGCTGTTAAACAAGTAAAGATTTCCATTATACTCAAAGTAATCCAATAGACAAGCCTTTCCGGTATGCACAGAAACACACCATTATCACAATCCCTGTAACCTCATCTGAGGATCTACTGTCATAGACATGTACAGCAGTGCCATTTGTTATTACATTCTGAATTTATAAATACATATTACAAGAACTGATTATGAACCATTTCCTCTAAACCAATCTCTCAACCCTCTAGGCTTTGAGCTGTAAAGTAACATTTTATAGACATTCATAAAATGTTTCCATACATTTTATGTGAATCAACTCATTCTAACACTCTGAACAAAGCTGAAACAAACCTAACCTCAGTCCTTTTGAAACTAGAGTGAGGGGACAAACCTTGTCTTTGTTTAATCCTGTATTATTTCTACTGATGTTGTGACTGTTAATTTGTGGAGAAAAACATTGTTCAGGTAAATTAATCTGAGACTGAAATTTTCTGAGTTCAACAAGCATAATCAGAAAGGCAAAGATGTGGTTCAACATATTCCTTCTGCTGACTTCAATAACTTACTAATTCTAAGTTGAAAACATGAATTTAACCAAACTCATCTTATTAAATTGTCTCATTCTTCTTCTTTAAATCATTAGAATATCAAATTAATCTTAAACTCATTGTAAATTCCACCATTTTGGGGTCACACACTTTACTGTGTTCTTAAAGTCATACTGCATTTCAGGTATTTGGTATTTATTATAAATGCAGGCAATCTCACAAATCATGTCGAGTTTTCATTTTTTTTAACAAAGCAACTGTTATGGTTGTGGATAGTGAAAAACAAGGGGGCACTTGGGCCAAATTGCTAGGTAAAAAACATGTTTGCAGACAAATTATCTCCCTAAATAAACAGCTACTTTAGCAGCAGCCACCTCTCAGCTAACAAAAGTATTAACTACAACGTTCAATCTTTCCTTAAGCATTGCAAAACAGTGTTAATTTTGACAGCACTTTTTAATTTAGTTTTAGTTAGAGCCTTTTGCCTAAAATATATTTTAGTTTTGGTCATAATTTAGTCATCTAAATTGTTTTAATTTTAGTCTAGTTTAAGTCAATGAAATCTACTGTAAATTTAGTCAACTAAAATATGAAGTGTAATGGGTAAGGCATTTTTTATGTTCCCTTGAATTTCTGAAGTCATGTTTTACACTTGGATAAAATGAAACATCTAATAACCCTTTACTGAATGCTAATAAAGTTTGAGTGTATTAATTAACAGAAATTAATTTAACTTTTGTGTGAAATGCTGTCACCTTTATTTAGGCTACCTGGCAGAGCATCTCAGTTACAATACCAGAACTGACAAAGAGTGAACCTGCTCTACATGAAAATATAAATTCATAGAGAGAGTAGCTCTGATTGGATCGCTCCCCAACGTATCACACCACCATGAAGCTAAAGCAGCTGTGATTGGATGTCCCTCTTTACTCATCCAACCTTTCTAAACAACCAAAGTAGCTGTGATTGGATATATTCCTCACTCGTCCCTACTTTCTACATGACAAAATTAAGTCTGATTGGATGAAGTCTGTCAAACATTTCGGTCTAGTTTTTATTTGTTGACGAAAATGTCAGTTAATTTAGTTTTACTTTTGGTCCTTGTGCACTTGTTTTTATTAGTAACTGCCTCTTTTTCGTCAGGGGAAAAAATGTTGTTTACGAAAACATTAATGAAAATAATTAGTCGACAAAATTAACACTGTTGCAAAACCATCAACAAATTTCATCAGCTAAGGCTACTATCAATGAGTTTATAGTAATATGGACAGAGATGTTACTGATGTCGAGATCAGACTACATGATTTATTACAACCCGACCTGACAATGATAGAATTTAGGAGGCTGTTGGTTATGCAAAAACTGTCATTTCATGTTGGGTTATGTGTCAGTATGATGAAAGAAAAGATCCATCAGACACCTCATGACTTAAGACAGAAAGTCTTGCATGTTTACATTTTGTCCTGCCTCCTTTGATTTGTTCTGTCACATCAGAGCTATTGTCCAATGACAGCAGAGAGTGCTCTGCATGCACAACAATCACTGATGTAAACAAACCAAATCTGTTGTCCGGAGATTAAATTATGGGAGGGACAAAAAGCATGCAAGCCTCTGAAAACATCTCTACCTTTATGATGTTTTGTAGAGTGCAATGAAATACTGAGAAAAGAGAAACATCAGAGGCATCTTAACACCTCAGTGTGTAAATGCTAGCATTTAGCATCAAACTAGCATGATGATGAGAAAGACAAACGTATGGCACTGCAAATTCGGCCAAGTCGCTGCATGATTTAAGGGTTCTGTGACCGCCTACTCTGACGAGGCGACCATGGCAACAGACAAAAGTTTGTGTATTCTGACCTCGACATAAAGGCTTGTAATAAAGGCAGAGTTGGTAACTAGAAAATGAACAAGAGCTCTGCTGCCTTGCAAGCTGAGCTGTTACAGGTAAAATTTGTCAGTATTGATAGTCCGTTGACCATTTCTGGTGACCCCAGGTGTAATGACGCAATCTGACTCCAAGTTAACACAAATCATGAGATGTGTAAAGGAAAAAGGAGAGATTTGGTTAGCTGTTTTCAACAAGGTCAAAATAAATCTGAATAGCATTACCAGCCCTGCCTTGAACGAGTGAAGGGACTGAAACAGCCATGTTTCAAAGACTTTCTTAAAAAGAGAAGTCTAAAGAAAACATCTGCTTCCACCATGCTTACCACGGCCTTTTCCTCTTTGCCATACAGCCCTGACTGATTCCCCGATAAACATGTTACCTGCCATTAGAGTTTTAAATCAAAGATGCCTTATTAGATTATTCAATGGTGCATGTTTTTCCTGGCACAGCTGTACAGATGTAATGTGTGCCACAGGTGATAATGATGTGAGATAAAGTGCATTCAGAAGGGAGCATACAGCTGTGAAGCTCTATGCTGGTGTCAGTCCTCTTCGTCACTCCAGAAGTTCTCCTCATCATCAATATCCACACCCTGGAAAAGCCTAAAACAGACAGGAAAACATATTACAGCAATGTGCTTAAAGGTACAACAAAAGTGTTTGAAGCTTCACGACTGATGCTGTGAACAAAAGATGAGAAATAAATGACTTACTGGCTGTAGCATGGTGAACTTGGGTTGTTGTAGTGACTGTAAGGGTTGACTTTGCTGAGCTGACTCAGACACAGCCAACAGAAATACTGCTTACAGGACGTGCAGGTCATCTTGTTACAGCCATCTGCTTTCTACGGACAAACCGACACTTGAATTAGATCAAGAGGACACAAGGAAAAGAAGTCAGCAATAGTAGCATGAAAACACAACAAAGAAGATTAAAGATTATTTGGTCATTGGACATGTGGTACTTGTTTGGTCTTTTTTTCCATCTATTATGATTTTTTGTTGTTTTTTTACATAAATGTTCGTCTATCGCTTGCTCCTTGATTTGCAAATCAGTGTAAACAGCATTTTAGTTCAATGATTGTATGTGTAGTAAAGTGGTGAGTAAACAGTCGATAGTCATGAACTCAATATCTATTAAAATGATTGAAATTGTGATTTTTGCCATAATCAAGCAGCCCTCAGAACAGTGACAGTAGCTTTGTGGTTATGTCTGCACACCTTGGTTCTGCATTTGGCCAATGGCTTCTTTCCCACACACCAATACCCCCTCTCTCTCTTCCTAGTTTCTAAATGTATATGCTGTCTTAACCAGTCTAAATGAAGGCTTACAATAAGTCTGAAAAATAGAAATAGTGAAGAGTATAGGAGACTTTAGCATTAATTCTGATAACAGGTTATATATTTACTGAAAAGCTGAGTTAAATTTCATCCTATCATACTTTGAGATATTTTACTTCATGACTCCCTTTCGTATGTAACAAGACCCCACTGCATCCAAAATATTTAGACAGTTACATTAGTAAACCATTTACTTGTTATTATTATTATGTTTTAAACTGCTTGAATATTTTATAAGTCTTTGTTTTTGATAACTCTAAACAACTGTAACCTGATTTGGATCTTAAGTTTTAAACAATGCAAGAGCCAATGAAGTGACGTGGACAAGGTCAACAGATAACTAAACACATCTCAAAATGAATTAAAAAAATTGAAGCTAAAGAAAATCAACAGTCAGTCAGGCTTTGGTAAACTAAAGCAGGGAGCGAGTAGAGATAAAAGAAATGGAAAATAATTTGGGAGGGAACACTTATATAAGGTGTAGATGGAGAAAATGCCTGTATGAAGTGAAGAGATCTGTTTTTCGTCACAAAATCATAAAGAGGTGCCTATAGGACTTGATTACTTCTGTCAGGGGACCTTCACATGAGTCAAAGAACTGTTTTCATTGCCCTGATTTTTTTTTACTTTATATTTTGGACATGGTCAACTCACACAGGATTAAAGACACAAACATCTTTTGCAACACATTACCAGTGGTCCACAGGTGAGAAGGTGAGAAGTGAACCTCACTTAAGCACAGCATGGAGTATAATATCTTTATTTTGCCTTTATCAATTTTTAATATTTCTAAGACCCTACTGACAATCTGGATAAGACATATGTGATAAAATATGGGCTGTTTAACATGAGTTTTCACGTTTATCATGAGTACATTGAAACATATTATTTTTTCTATACTGTTCGGGACTTCCATCATATGTAACGCTGAGAATTAAAAAAAATGCTGTTCATCTTTTTGACTAACAGTGGAGAAGTCAACGCCTGTTGTTCTGCATTAGTACCAGCAGGTGGAGCCTCACCTGTATGTTGGTTCCACAGCGAGGGCAGGATTTGCAGTTCTCATTGAGCCAATCTCTGCTGAAGGACTCTTCTACTGCTTTCTGGATCACCCTCTTCCCAAAGCGCTGCTCCATAAACTTTTTCCCTTCGTTTGAGGCCGACAGGTACTCGTCTCTGAGGTTACGCAATTCATCTGTGACACAAGACGTGAACAGGGTCAGTGCTTGATTTAGCTGGAGGAAATGTGATCAATACTGAAAAAGTATGCTATCAACTAATTAACAGGTAAAGCAATTAGTTCCAAACTATGTTTGGGTTATAAACTTTAAATTCATCAACACAACTTGCCAGTTTCAGTTGGATGTATTTTAAAACAGAGTTACTATTCACATAACATAACATCACTGGGTATTAATACCAGAGTTGTTGCTGCAATTAACATTTAACACAGTGAATGATTGCATTTTATAACCATTTTAAATACTTGCTCCACAAAGAAAAGCTTTAGATTTTAACAGCCTTATTATGATTCTGAAAAATCGTTTACATAAACTTGGTGGAGACCACAATCATGAGAATCATCAAGAATATTTTGAGCTCTGTAAAACCACCCCATATGAGAGCTGGAAAAAGATGACGTTGTTGTTCTTTGAAAAATTATTCTTTGCCTATTATTACAATTTAAGCTCTTTCAAACTTAATCTATTCTAATAATCCATATCAGTAGTCTTTTCAGCAAATCATAATGCACCTTTTTGTAAGAAAACTAAAAACAAACTTCAATTTTACAATTTTTGTTTGAAAAAAAAGGCTGTTGTTTTCAGCAGAAGTACCTGCAGGGAGTTTACAGTTGGAGAGACCATGATAGCCCAGCTTGCACAGTGTGCAAAAAGCATACTGGCAAGCTGAACAAATGCCCATGGTTGTGTCCGGCTCCACCATAACGGCAGTGCCACAGGACTGGCGGGGACAGTAGACCACATCGGCCATGAGGTCCAGACTGGATTGAAGTAGCAAACGGTCATAACGTGCAAACAGCTCCTCGTCAACCAGCTGCTTCACCTGAGGGGCAGCAACAACAGATATAAAAGGAAAGAGTTCAACACAGACAAGGGCACCTTTGTAAGAGAGAGTTCTTTACCTGCAGTGGTGTGGCTAAGGAGGTACATTTGGGCTCTGGGCAGTTAAGGCACTGAACGTTGCCATCCCGTATTTGGATCTGGAAGTACTCAGTCATGCAGGCGTTGCAGTAAACGTGCTGGCACTCCTTAAAGCAGAGACAGCTGGAGCCCAGCTTTTCCGAAAAGCAGATCCCACAGCAGAACACCTTGCCATCAAACACCCTCTGGCGCTGGGCCTCATCAAAGTCCAGAAGCTGAGGTAAGAGGTCAGCACGAGGGTCCAACAACAAGACAGCTCGATGGTCCAGTTGAGAAGATGACGACGACTGGATGTCAGACTTTTTCTTCTTCATTTCTTTTCTGTTCTCCTCTGAGTTTTCCAAGGTGCTCACACACTGTGCTGCAGCTAGACAACATTAAAGACATATTTATAAACACTCAGAAAGTAAAAATTGGTTGTCAAGTGACTCTAAACAGTTACAAAGATGACAAGTAGAAACTGAGCCGCTGTCACCTCTGCACAGCTTTCGTTATGTTTCTAATTGAGGACTATTGTACATAGTCCTAATTGAGGACTATGTACAACAGAACCACACTCTATAATGTGTAGAAACTAAACGGCAAAAAAGTTTCTGTTCTGTGGATAAATTTCTCATGAGGAGGAAAAAAAAAAACTCTTATGTCAAGGGCTGTAAGACGAGTTATACTTTCATTAAACAATCACTGTACACAGATACACTCCTGATCAAAATTTTAAGACCAGTGGAAAAATTGCAAGAATTTACAATTTACATTTTGCACTGTTGGATCTTAAGAAGGTTCTAAGTAGAGCTTCAAAATGCAAAAAGAAGAAACGGGAGAGAGACAAAAAAAATCTAATCCAATAACAAAACATACTATACCTGTGGTGGCTGGGTCATTTTTCCTGTGCTCACCTCCCCCTGCTTTACTTCCTCCTCTAGTGACCACCAGAGGAGACTGGATTCCCAAAAAGTCCAGAGCATTCTCCTTGAGGAGCTGGATCCAAGTGAAAAGAATTACACAGCCTTGGTTCTCCTCCCACAGTTCATCTAGTTGTCTGCACAGAGCACTCATCTGAGGAGGTGCCATTACAAAATAGGTCAAGTGAAAAAAATTCTTCTTCATGTGCGATATATATAAAAAACATCTTGGAAAAACTAAAGCCTCTCAGTTCAATAAAACTTTAATGTGCTAAGTATCAGCAGGTTAAGTTTTTAATGCAACATCAAATAAAATTATGTATACTAAATTTATATTATATAAGCTAAATTGAGTTTTACCTGTGTTCTGGTCATCCATTTAGAGCTGAGGGTGAATATCGGAGAGGACGTGGATGGGTAGTCTGCAGGAAGCTCAAAGTTGAGTGTCAAAGGAGGTAGGAAGCTGACGTCATATTCTATCTCTTTTTCTCCTGCAGCAAACAGAGACAATAATCTTAAAGGAAGTGGGACCAAAAAATAATAGCGCAAGAAAGGTAGAAAACAGCTGTAAAGCATCTTTAGATATGATGTGATGGTGATGTGAGGATTGAAAAGCTTGTAATGCAAGACATATTGTAGGGGAAAAGGGAAAATGAAAAGCTGATACCTCACTTCTCATCAATAAATCCTTAAGCTGTTTAAGAAAGAGATAAAAACGTGTGCTGAGCAATAGGGAGTACATTTCAGAGCTTGATATATTTGCGCTGAATAGCCATACATTACTAATTTTGAATATATTTACATTTTGTTCTGTAACAAAATCACAATCAGTTGTCATAATACCCGAGTCATGCACTTCGATATGACTTTAGTGAAAATCAAGTGATTCTGGTACATGTTTGGGACCATGGCAATAAAATTATAGAAGGTAACTGTACAAGGCTTTATATTTTTTTACACCTTTAGTAGCCATCAGGGAGCTCATTAACAATGTATGTTTGCAATAGAGGAAAAACATCAGTTTGCATGCTATCTTTAATGATTAAAACTGATAAATTAACCAGAATTGAGTGTCAAGGACTTTTAATTTACTTGCCAGGGTATCAAACAGGTAATACAAATTTTTTTGGATTCTACTTATAATATAAACATTCCTCAAACGGAACAACATATATGAAACAATCATTTACTTTTACCAGACACTGGCTGCATCCTGACTCTTCCACAATTAAAGAGTGGGAGGATATAGTTCATGAAATCTACGTCATGGAGAAAATTACTTTCTCCTTTCAATTGCAAATGGACAAATTTACACAGCTCTGGTCAAGATGGACTACATACAAAAATCGGAGACAGTTATTTTTCTGGATTTCAGTAAACTAATAAGATGGTTAATTTTGAGATGTAACCTAGATGTTTATCCCATAAAATTTACACAAATGCCCACAGAATATACATATATAGTGAACTGTATATTGTATCTTTCTTGTACACCAATTGTTTCTGAATTTCAGTCCCACAAGATGGAAGAAGAAAAACGGTTGAGCCGTCTCAATATTTAAACGTATGTTAATATGATTACACACTCCTCACTAAAGACTGTATACAGTTAGAAACAGGGATGGGAATCAAAAATCAATTCCAGTTGAGAATCATTAACAGCTCCATCAAAGTATCAATACCATGAGTCTTGAGGGGTTTTTTTTCTTCTTTGTTGGTGCTATGCGAAAACTTGACTGTTAACATGTAAAAGGCACCCAAATTTTCCCAAAATAAAAATTTAGGGATGCACGATGTTATCGGTTTGATATCGGCCGATATCAGCCTAAACTTTCTCGGTATCGGGAGATACTGAAATTTTTGCAGATATTTACAGCCAATATATTGGCCACAGATGTCGGAAATACATGGGCTGAAATATTGGCAAATTACACAAATGTACAATATTGATGCACCTTCTCATCGCTGCATCGGTACATTTAAAAATCAAGGGTTTCATTTGTACAAGAGTTAAATGCTGTTTTTCTTGTTTTATATCTGTTCCTCGCAATATATACTGTAACACTGAAAGAAAGAAGTCAGTTTTTGTTATGTACAGAGATTGTACTCTTGACCTGAAATATCGGTATCAGCAATAATGAATTAAAAAATATCGTCATATTGGATATCGGCAAAAATCCAACATCATGCATACCTAAAAACAATTGCAAAAAAAAGGAAAAAATCATTTATTTTTCATATGAGACATTTGAAGTTGATTATCTTGTGGCCAACATGCATGTAGCTATTTGAGGTTCTTTCTGTAATGTCTTTTTAAAGCATTTGGCCTGGCATTTTACAACATCATCACAGAGTACAATGACGTAAACAATATCAGCTTAACAAAGGTCTTAAGTATAAAACAAGATTTGATACCAGTCAACCATTGCAAGCCCGTCTGACAGCTTTACCTTTGACAGCCACTTTGAAACCAGGGGGGATCTCCAGGAGGAGCTGGATCTCTCCTCCCTGAGCAGACTCTGCCCGGTGAAACTCCTCTTCATCATAGATGCTCGCTAACGCAAGCAGCTCATCCTCCTGGGCTTCCCTGTCCTCAGACATTACATTCCTACAGTGACAACAAACGAGGCTTAAGATTATAAAAAGTTCATCGAAACAGTAACACATGGACAAACAAAGAAATAAAACAATCCACCTCCCCACAACTGTCAGCACAGAATCACCCATCAGCACATTCCGAATCATACATAAAAGGATGATGTGAAACAGAAAACATTACACATTAAGAACCGAATGCTACGTACATGACAGAATATGTGACTGAACTTAACTACCTCAACATGACATCAGTCTACTACAGATACGTCAGGCTAACACTGTAGCTCAAAGGTTAGCACGCTAATGCTCGCAAATGAGAGGAAACTTTATGCTGATTCAAAATGTTCTAAATGAAAACTTGTAAAGTGTCTAAATATGTTCCCGTTTTCACAGACACAGAAAAGCAGTTCAACTTCACTCAGGGCCAAAACTAACCTAGCCGATATAGTAAGGCTAGCAGTAAAGTATTCAAGCTAGCCGGTTAGCATTGCTAGCTGATGTAAACAGTCTTGGACTTCAGCACAAACTCTGCTCTAACTTTTCTCTGACGTGGCACCATGTTATGATTGTTTTAGCAAAACCACAAAAGCCAACACAGGGCTGCCGACACAATAATAACGCTGAAAGAGACTCCTTCTTACCTTTTCTGACCAAAGTACCAGTGACTCCTGCACTCTTACCAGTTCATGACTGAGGGCAGCGAAGGCGTCACAGCGCCGCCTGCAGGACAGTCACGGTACTGCAGCAGCACGATGGAGACTCGCTCAAAAGTCCACTTAACTAATCATTAATCTTTTGTTTAGCTTCTGCTTATAGCAAACGTTAGCTCAAGACTTGTAGATGAACAAACATAGAAGTGCTCTGTATTGAAGCCCATTATTTACAGCAAGTAGGTGAAAAACTTTCATGGTTATTAGACCCACTGTTTTCCTGAAATTTGGCAAAGCACTGACAAACAGCAACAGAGGGAAGACCTAAATAAATGCAACCAGTGCCTATTTTGAATGATTGATGTTCTCAATATCTCCTCCTCCAAGTTATGTTTATATGTAAACAGTACTGCTGTATAAAATTAGTACCTCCTTGCAACTGCCCTTCGCAAAAAGTAGTTTATTCAAGTGTACTACAAGTATACTTATTTTATACTTAAATTGAGGCAGTATACTTGAAGTTTAATTTGTATACTTGAGAATAGTATAATAAAGTATATCTGGCTTATAATGGAAAGTATTAAGAAAAGTCTAAGACTACATTAATACTTAGACTTACACTTGTACTTAAATAATAAAACTTATACTTGTACTTCAGTATAATAATTTTTTTTTTGTGGGACAGATATGGGCTGGCTGGACAAAAGATATTGAAAATGGGGTATTTCTACTTTCTGTGGTTTCTCTTTGTTACTTGAAATTAATACACTTTGAGTGACCCCATGCTTTCTATTCTACCAGGTTTTTTTTACACACCCAGCAGCCTTAGGGTGATATGAAGTCTAATTTAGAGCACTCATTATCCGGATTTGGTAATCATGAAAAGTTGGATTTGGATCAGACTGATCATGTGATCCTGATTAGCAAAAAAAGAGATTTCAAAATCCGGATAATTTTAATCCGGATTACACCTTTTGAACAACTGGGCCCAGAAGACTGTTTCCTTAGCCTGTCAGCACTTAGGAACTGGAGATTTGAAGGATGATATGGGCAGACAATCTGAGACAGCAAGTCAATCTCCATTTTTACTGAGCTGCCATGACTGCCCTTCACCGTCACGCCTGTTTGTGCTGTTGCGGCAACACGTACACTGGAACCTGAACATGTGGAGAGATGTTATGTTCAGTGGTGAGTCCAGATTCTGCCTACAGCAGCTGGGTCATAGGGTCAAAGTGTAGAGGAGTGCAGTGTGATGGTGAGGGGCAGCATCTCCCTCACTTGAACAATGAGGCTTGCCATCACTGGAGGCAATCTCAATGCAGAGAGATATTGAGATGAGATTCTGCATCCTGTGACAATCCCATATTTCCACAGTCCAGTCGGGGATTGAACTCTGTCCTCCAAAATGACAACATTCGCCCTCACAGAGCGAGACCTCCAGAATTTGTGAGTGGAGAGGATGGAATGGTCTGCCAGCAGTCCTGACCTCAACCCTACTGAACACTTGTGAGATTAGTTTGTGTGCTGTTCATGCCTGAGGGACCAACACAACCACACTGACTGACTTGTGATAAGTGCTGGTTGAAGATTGGGATGCCATCCTACAGCAGTGTGACCAGGCTGGTGGCCATCATGAGGAGGAAATGCCAGGCTGTTGTGGCTGTATACGGTTCTGCCACACACTACTGAGGCTCCTGTTTGTTAAACAAATAAAAGGTTAAATTGCGAATATGTTTTGTTTCTTCAGACTTCAATCATCCAATCCATTAACCCCTTTATGCATGAATTATTAAATCACAAAGGGATACTGTTTTAAAATGTTTGATTTTACTTTCAAACTACTAAAAAAAATCAAGTTCATTTTTTTTCAGTGTTATATTTTGAGGGAGTTACGCATGCAAGCATGTAATTTAGTGGAGCTTAAAGATCCACAAACACATCTTTGACAAACATTTATAAAAAGTAAATAAAAGAAAAAGCAAAATCTTAAGTATATGTATTATTGCTGCTTAATCAAACTATTCACTTGTGAATCACACCAAAATTTAAAATAAAAAAAATACAAATTATGTGAAATCTGAATACAGGCATGATACCAAATTTGCCCTTCGCTGGCCATTTTGGATTTATGACGCAATATCTTGATATGGTAAAAATGTGCAAAGATAGTATTGTTATAAAACTTAAGACAAGGGTTTGGGAATTTACCACCTGTTAGTTGGGCATGGTACTGCAACCTAAAGGGTATAAAATTTATACCAGATATCTATTGTAGTGGACACCATGCATGAAAGGGTTAAACAACACCAAACAACAGTCAATAGCAGAATAAGCTGTTTGGCACTGGCAGATGGGAAGGAGAATAAACAGGCTTTCCAGTGGTATCAGATTTATTGCCAAGAAGCATTGTTACAACAAATAAATAATCTACCAGACACAAATTTACCTTCATTTTGTGCTCCATTTAATGATCTCTACTCTATAAATGAAAGACTTCACACATTGCATTTGTTTTATTGACAATTTATTTTTACTCTTTTATGGTGATGTGGAAACAACAGCAGCACCCAGAAGGCATTTTGTTGGACCAACATTCACACCCTTAAGTAGAAAAAAACACAATACAAGGCTACCAGAGAACAACCAACGGAGCATTGCTTTTGGATGAGCAAAGCCAGACGATGAAACCCTGCATAACATTGAGCTGCAGAACCTAGTTTTAACATACAGTACAAGTAAACTAAACCGTAACTGCTTCAACCTTTTTTAATTTAAAACATCGTACTCCAGCAGTATCAATTGTCTGTAGTGAAAAACTGCTCTACTTCTCCTTGTACAACTTAGATGAATCTATGTTTGTTTACATATGTAACTAAATCTCTTCAGACATACTGCATTATTTTACATTTTATGGATCCTGTGTATATAACAAGTTTTCTCCTGTACTTTGCCTACAATTTTGAAAATCTGACATTCTTAGCTTAAATATGATCAGAGGAAGCTGAACAAAACAATCTTTAACAAAATGGCCATTAAAGCAAGACAGAGCAAGAAGTTTTCATCCCACACGCATGTTTAGGTCATAAAATAGTCCATTCAATATCAATATTAAGCAGTATTTTTGTGTTCATCAGAAAAAAAGATAAATAACATGCCAAGAAGGCTGATGGAGAAGTTCTATTGAGAGTTTGCTGCTGTCTGTGCGAGTGGCTACTGCAAGGTGAATAATGAACCCGGAAGAACAACAGAGTCGAAGGGCAAGTTGCAGGACAAAACAGAGGGTAAAACTCAGGAGGGACGGCTGCAGCATTTAGTCGATGTCCATTTCAGGGAGCTTATTCTCTGCTGTTCCCTGTTCTGTGCCTGCTGGTGTGGCTTTGTCTGGGTTCGATGGCTGGTTCTCTGTTCCTTCCTGCCCATTCACTGGCCCGTTCTCCATCTTTTCCTCTTTGGGGGGCTCCACCTTGGGCTTGGGTTTGGACACCACAGGATTGCAAGCTGAATAAAGCTCCTGGAGAATAAAAATACGTTAGTTGAAAGACTTTCTTATTATCAGACAGTAATTTCAGTCACTGATAAGAGTTTTGCCAAGAATACAAGCCATCTTTACACCTTCTTTGTACAATCATGCCTTTTTTTAATTTCACACTTGTTAGGAGCAACCCCAAAGGTGCAGCTGGACTATGATATCACGGTGCTTTCTTTCTGGCTAGCTGTTGCTTCATTACTGGCTATGTAGCTTCCATCAAAAATTTCATGGTAGGGTGCTGGTTTGATGGAGCAGTATACCAACTAGGCATGTCGCATATATGCTTCTGCCAACCGGGGTTTGATTTCCACCAAGTCTCTACGCTCTTTGACCTCCTTTCGGAAGTCTATCCACTGTCTCTCGTCACTTAATATAGGTTTAAAAATGCCCCAAAAATACTTAAAGAAAACTTCATGGTAAACTGTCTGACTTATTGTTTTAATTTCTAGGCGGTAAGCCAATAATTTATAGTTATTAGTTTCTTTTTTGGACCTTGGATTTTCACTTTCTTATCTTTGTGGTTCAGATTGTAACCATGCTTTTGTAACTTTAAAAACTTGTGCTAAATATCATTAAACTGCAATTTGTATATAACTGACACTGTGTGCATGACCAGAAAATTACATAAGAGGTTGGAGTTTCATGTGTATTCTTTAATTTGCCAATCAAAGTCTACAGTCAAAACTAATGACTGGTTGCAGGGGTGTCATCCATGATTGTTTGTCACAGTCATACTAATATATGTGTGCTGTTTGCAAGCTTTGTCCGTCTCTTCCTTGTTACTGCACGCACAGTCAAAAGAATGGTGTCCATCTGCTTGTCATGGACTCGGGAGTGAGGCAACAAAGACATGAAAAGAAAAAAAGGTAGCGTACCCCTTTATGGCTGTTACTTCATAAATTACAAATTAAAGCTCATTACTTTAGTACAGTGTACTTCAGTATCAATAAAAAATTTGTATTTGCAAAAAAAGTCAAAATTGTTCAATATCAAAACAGTTGTATCAACAAACCCTTTGTTAACAAAATATTGTCATCATAAATGTGTTAAATAAAATTCAGACAGCTTGGATGTAGCTAGATACACGTTATTTTGCTGTAGCTTAACTTTCTACCTTTCTACAGCTAGCTCTGTAGCTAACTATCAGCTTAGCTGTGTTAATTTTGTCAACTAATAATTTTCGTCATAGTTTTCGTCAACAACCTTTTTCCCTTGACAAAAACTACACTATAACTAAAAAAAAACAAGTGGACATTGACAAAAAATAAAAGCAAATTAACTGACATTTTTGCCAACAGATTAAAAACTAGACTAAATTGTTTGACAGAGACTGAATCCAATCAGACTTAATTTGGTCATGTAGAAAGTAGAGACAAGTTAGGAATATATCCAATCACAGCTATTTTGGTTGTGTGGAAAGGCTGGATGAGTTAAGAGGGACATCCAATCACAACTGCCTTAGCTTCATGGTGGTGGGATCCAAGTGTAAAACGTGACATCAGAAATTTAAGGAAACATAAAAAATGCCTTACACTTAACACTTCATATTTTAGTCGACTAAATTTACAGCAGACATTGTCGACTAAAATGTTGTGAAATTTCATCAACTAAACTAGACTTAAAACTAAACCAATTAAGATGACTAAATTATGACTAAAACTAAAAGATATTTTAGGCAAAAGACTAAAACTAAAACTAAATTAAAAAAAATGCTGTCAAAATTAATGCCACAGCTTAGCCCTCTACATTTCTCTGGTGCCTTGTTATTGAATGACTGAACCCAAGTACCTTTGTCTTGGCCTTGATCTCTGCAACTTTGACCACAGGGTCCAGAGTGAGGTCCTGATTATTCTGCTGGTTAATCTTGCTGTTCATCCACATCATTGCATCGTTCACCTGCTTGTCCGCCCGGGTCACCTCCAGTTCATCCAGGTGATTGTACTGCTCTTCCTGTCAGGAGAACAATGGGTAAGTTCTAAAAACTATTTGTTGATTTTTGCTTATTAATAAAATATACAATTTATCCTGGAATACAAGGTATGTGACTTAAAATGATCTAAAACAGAAAGGTATAATACAAACTGGAATATCAAAAATATTACAGGGTAAATCAAGCCAAGCAGTTACTGAAATATGCTTAAAAGTGTTACCTTTGCTTTGTAAGCTTCGATGATCTTCATGTACATCTGAATCTGTCTGCCAAGCTCCTCAAATGCTTTCGGCCGCTCCTCTGCCTCCATGTACCTTTCATGAATTGGCTGTCCAAATTTCTGTAATGAAAATGTCCGGTTATGCAATTATGAGAAAATAATACATTTGAAGAGGTCAGGGTTATTCAACACAAAATGCCACAAATGCTTTTACACCTGTTACCTTCAGTTCAGCCAGCTTGTCAATGTAGACTTGCTTCTGTTGGTCCTCTCCATCCTCATACAGCCAGTTCTCTGTGTCCTCCAGTTTTAATGAGAATGCATCACGATCCTGCATTATTATGGAAAAGATGAAAATTATAAATTTAAATGTACAACCTCAGGGCTTTAATCCACTGAGGTTCAAGTCTGTGCTGCTTATCTGTAATACCAAAAGCTTCTTTTAGCATTTAAGTTTTGTATCTAAAGAGAATCAAAAAATCATTCACTCACAGCCTCGTTCACAAACTTCTCCAGAGCCCCATGCAGTTTATCCCTCATCTCGTAGACGTATTCTTCAACATTGTTCTTTGCGTCGTTTCTCTCTTTTTCCAACTTGTCCTGCATGATCATCTTCCCCTGAGGGGAGCAAAAAAGAGTGTTAGCGACTGTTCAGAGGAAGGCTTTATGTGAACACAATCAAGCTGAACAAGGGTCAACAACCCATTTAAGAAAAGATCAAGACAGCATTTATTTAGTGGTATCATCAATATAGAGTATTCATGGTAGCTTATAGCACACTGAAAATAATGCAGGATGAAAAATAGAAATCCCACTAGCCTCTACAGTACACTTTAAACCAACAACAAGGAAAAACTTTGATAACTTATAATCCACTTTAGTTTTAGAATGCCATATATAGAATGTAATAGCATAACATACAGCTTCAGTAACTAAAACACAACACAAACAAGTCTTAAAGCAAACAGACGCAGCACCAGAACATCTCTCAGGCATGCTGCTTTTATAAACACTGAGTAAGTGCATGCTGGACATTCCTGTGATTTTTTAGCACATTACCTCATTCTCCACAAACATATTTAGTACATCGCTGGACAGCTGCCAGTGCAAATTGTTCTCTATGGGCAGCTCGATGGTCTTCGTTTTCACTTTAGGCTTCTTTGCCTGAGGGGGCTGGTCGTTCTTCTTCTCCTTATTTGCGTCCTCTGTTGTTGTCTGAAAGGAAAGGATGTAATTCAGTCTGTGCAAATACAGCTGCTTTCATGTATGTTGAATTATATTAACATGTGTGCCAATAAAATCAAACTGCTACACTTATTTCTACTGATTACACTAAAAACTGAGGCCTTTGATAACCTATGATTGTGATTTACAATATGGAGGTTACTGTTGGAGATGTATATGTCATGATTGAGGTAAACATGGAAGTAACAAATGCTAACATAATTCTCTAGATGTCTATAAATATCTATATATTTGTACCATGTATGAATGCGGATTACCTATGTGCTTAGTGTAAAATATGTGAGTCTAGAAGTCTGTTTCTGCAGTTAGCTTGATTCTTGTTGATATAGTTGAGACAGAGTCATTATTCTTTCCACATCAAGCCAAATCAAATAGTTTTATGTCATGTGACTATATGTAACCTTGCAGTGCAGATGGATCAGCCTGAAGCAAGGGTTTCAGTAAACATACTCAGACTTGATTTTTAGAAATATTTTTATCTCCCAATATTTCCTGGATGAGCAATCATTTCACACATTCTCTGCAGAAAACACAGCACCGTCTTTTTCTACCATCTAGGCGGACATGACTTGTTTTAGATTTCTTCTTTTTCACCACTAGCCAAGCTCTCTACAAAATTTATTTTTTGTACATCTAATCAAAACTATGCATGGACTTCAAGGAAACACTCACATTAAGCCCAGTTGTTCTGTACCATGACATAAAAGAATTGTCCCCCTTTGCTTGTCCCCCGCTGGCCTGCCAGCACGCTATAGTTACCCCTGGTACATGCATCATAACACCATAATACAGCACATGAATGGCTTTACCTCCAAGTCCTTGTAGATTTATTACAGCTGACTCTGTGTATTCATAACACCAGTGTGAACCATTTGCAGTCATTGTTTGATGATTGTTGAGAGAAACATCAAGGTTATACCATGTCCACGCAGATCTTGCCAAAGCCCCCCTCTTCCAACAGTGTTAGTGCACAGTACAGCGCACTAACATCTGCCATTATTTAGTAAACTCGAGTACATTTGACCCTCAAATTTCAGTTTGTTTGTGTAGTGTGAGCATGCACCGTGGCATACACAAGCTCAAGTGTGATACGTGAACAATCAATGGTAAAGTGTTTGAGGGCTGTATTTGATCAAAATGACTCAAATAGCCACGAAACATGTCAAGTATCATTTACGCTCTCTGTGTTGCTCTCATTATGCATGAATCACTACTTCATATCAGTAGACTGAAAGTAATATGAACATGTATCTGCTCAGCGAGTTTTCATACATGACTGTTAAGGTACAAACTTTTACCCTCCATGTGGTGTTTAATCATCTGAGATTTAGCAACCAAATGGGAAATTTACCCTGATTTGACACATAGTAGGTGTTAGTTTCAGACCCTGGTGAGTCTTGAGGTGAACTTTTAGGGCCAAAGATGTTTAGGTTGGTACAGATTTCCCATTGAGTGTGCCCAATGTGTCTGCCATGTTCCCTAGCACAAGGTTACCTCCATCTCCTCTGTCTCTGTTTTCTTGTCTCCATCCTGCAGTTTCTGATTGTCCTGATCCACCTGCATTTTGTTCTGACACAAGATAACAGAAACCAAGACTGTGAAACATGAAAGCTGTATCTGGTTCTATACAGACGCTGCATTTAGACAGTTTCAGTGGGTAAAGACAGGTGTTTACCAAGATACAGCCAGAGGTTATGTTCTAGATAATAGCTTAGAAGTAGTCAATTGGTGTGAACAATTTTTGTTTTTCACTTCTATGCTGTTCTTGTCTTTCTGCTCGTTACAGGTTGTTTTGCTGCTTCACCAGCAACCTTGATGAGTCCTGACTCAGTCTCAATAATGGTTAAGCCTCTCAGTAGGTAATGAATGATCACGTTTCTGATTGTGCATCTGACTTTCAAGAATAGCAGTTAGGATATAGTGCTTAAAACAAAGACTGCAGAGTGTTGGGGCTGTCCGACAGATGGCTCTGAAGAGCAGAAAGTGAAGTGTCACGGAGAGATCGAGGCAGCCCCTCCGAGCAATGTCAAACCTGTTAAGGCAAGATCATTAAATTCCATAATGATGACATGACTACCTATTTTACAAAAAGGTGTGGCTTTTCAGTCTCTATAAGAGAGACAGGGTATCTTTGTGTGTTTTATGTCCTTCTCTGTCCTACTCACACTAAGTCTTTCACATACATACAACGTAAACACACAAGGTACACACCTCCTCCTCCTTTGCTGTTTGCTCTGTCTCCATTGGCTCCTCTCCTTCTGCTGTTTTTAAGACCTCAACCAGAGAGGCGCTTGATACGCTGAAGATGCCATGAACATTGACCCGCACTTTTACCTTCACCTTTGCACTCTCTCCCGAAGCCTGAGGAACCACATTCTGGATCAAGAACTGACCTGAAGGGTGAGAGAAAAGGATCAGAGGTTAAAATACATAATTGAAGATGGATGATATGTAAAACATAAGCAAATAGAAGAGGAAATGCATTCAGAGGGCAAACTCATCAGAGCTAAACAAAACAGATATTTTAAAATATTCCGTAGGTTTTATAATTTAGAAGTATCAAAGTGCTGGAAAAAATCGGAGGCATCAAAACTTCTTGGTTGATTCATAATATCATGTTTAAGGTTGGCATCATTCTTACAGCAAAGTAGCAGCAGCCACTAAAAATCAGCTGACAAATCGTTCACCCAAGTCATGAATTAACTCAGTTATGAAGTCATCAATTCTTATGATGAGCTCTAGTAAATATGACAATTCTTAAGGGCTGTGTTTGTTTCTTTTTTTTTTCCAAACATTTGTTTATCATGCATTTTTCATTTAACAAACAGAACAATACAGAACACCACAACTAGGCACATATATATATTTATAAAAAGAAAAAACACAATTAATTAGTTAAAAAAAAAAAAAAAACTAATTAATTGATTAATTAAATAATAAAGTAAAATAAAAAGTAAAACCCAACCCATTCCAATTTTTCGTCCATCCAACCATCAACATTCATGTAGTTATTTTCAAGAAAATTATGGAAAATATTTCATATTTTCCAAAACTTCGTTTGTTCTTGGTTGTGTAGCTTATCTTCTCTAAGGAAAATAAAAGGTCATTCCCCTCTCAGCCATTGTCCTGTGACACAAGGTGTGTCTGACCTCCATGAGCGAGAAATACATCGTTTGGCTTCTAAAAAACAAATATTCAGTCAAGACTTTACTTTTTGGCTTGGTAATGAAGTCCTCCAGGTCAACATTTAATATACATAATTTAGGATTGAGAGGAACTGTTTGTTTTCTTTATTATTATCAATTTAATTTGCATGTTTTGTTGGGACAATTATGGAAAATATTATTTGTCCATTAAATGTTATATCATCTAATTAATTTGCACCAAATATGGAAATTTGAGGTAGGGCTGGGATAATAATAATTATCAAAATTTGAGCCTTTCAAATAAACACATTTAAACAGTCAAATCAAATCAAATCAACTTTTTTAATGTGGTACACTTTCTCGGCATAGCCATCTGCTTCACACCTTTGGTGTAGTCAGATGAGGCTATATGCCACTTTAAAATTATTTTAAAAGTGTTTTTTTAGCAAGTTTAGAGAAGAAAATGTTTCTGGGCTTTCTAATGAGTCAAAAAAATGTATTATGTATCTGCAAGTGTTGTATAAAGCTGGTAGAATAACAAAAGCTAGGACACTAAGTAGTAGTTTATAAGCACTATTTATCTTTTGTTAAATTATCATAATCCCTATTTTCACTGCCACAATGAACAAAGTTATCTTGCTGGCTAAGTTTGATGCATACTGCCAACTAAAAAATTAAAACACATATAATGCCTTGTTTTGTGCATCAGTGTATTGGAGTCATTCAAAACAAAGGGACAGACAAGCAACAGTTTAGCATCTAGAAAAAACAGTTGTAATGTTTGACATCATGGAGTCATAAACTAATGAGAGAAAAACGTAACTCTTTTGTTTTCGAAGTCTTAAATATAAACTTTATAAACTCAAAGATTTTGTCTTGCTTTTGTCAACGTGAGGTTCTGAGCTAAAAGAATAAGCACTTCTCTTTAATTCCGTTAAAGTAAAAAATGTAATTAATCAGGCGTACAACTGAAAAACTGACACTAACTAATTAACAAGAAGCACACTTTGAACTTTAGCTGCAACAGAGAGGATACTTAATTGATACATTAATAAGCAAGTTCCAGAAATCTTTTTGGTAACTAAGACAAGAATACATGAAATATTCAACACTTGCTGATCTGTTTTTCGAATTACAGTCATTAATGAAGTTGAACTCATAATACCAATAGTGCTGCTGGGGTAGGGTAGCTCTTTTAAATTGTTGTAGTAAGCTTCAAGGGAGAAGGGCTCTTTACGGAAGAAGGTCAAAACTTTGGAGAAGGGAGCTGCATGGTTCTTCTGGAAAACCTCACAATCACTGTTGAAGGACAAGAGAAAGAACTGGTGAGACACAAACTCTAATTACAAATGCACACATCATCACATATTTGAAAAAAAAAAAAGCTTCATGAAAGTGACAACCAGCACAATTTTTCATAATGACCATGCACAGATGTACTGGGTGTGTGGAGGTGTGGCAGAAAAAACCAGCAGGAACATGTAACAAGTGCGTGAAAATAGGCAACAGCAGCAGGCAGACGTTGTCTTAAAACAGTCCTATTCAAACTACTTATCCTGTATTACAGTAGGTTTTGGGACAATAGAGACAATAAGATTTATTCAAAACAAGACACAAACATGCAGTTGAGACCGACACACAATACTGACATGATCAGGGGATCTTAGACATATTAATACTACAAAGTTTCAGGTGATTAATTATTCAACCTTAGATTTCCAGTCTACTGCTGCCCATGACACCACATGAAACTGTTTCAAAAACATAATTTTTAGATTAACGGTTGGGATCAACTGTCTCATTCTTCCTATGAGACACTGTATGTTTACTTGCAAAGTTAAGTTGAGCTATAGCTAATGATTGATCAGACAATTTCAAATTCATGCTGATCAATTACTGTGTCAAGTTTTAGTCAGGAGGCTGTGAATCATGCACAAAATGCTTAGCCCAACTATGATGATATAATGCAAGAATTACTCCGTCTCCAACAACAGTATTTATTTGGGCAAGTCGGACAACAAAAAATCAGATGTAGTAGCATCTGAAATCTAATTGACCCCCTGAAGTGGCCCCTGTCCTGTCACTCATCTGACCTTTGGCTAGAAAGTGACAATGAGATTATAGGTGAGTGCAATTCCATGCCCAGCCATTGGTGGCAGTAGTGCACCAAATAGGCAGGTTCACCGTCAATTAAGCTGACATTCACTCACTCACTATTCCCTATATAGTGTTAAGGATATGATATGTGTTAATGATAATAGTGAACTACATAAGGAATGACTGAACCAGACTTCAGACACAACACTGAAATTTTCTAAACATCATTGCGTCAGTAGATGCGCCGGATATTCCTGTGACGCAGGTGGATGCGCCAAGCATCACATAAACAAACTGAGCACTCAGGAGGATAACAATGGCTGTATTGATGTCAATAAATTGTTGAAATGTCAGTGGTATGGAAGGTTGATTTTGTCATCAACGGTTTTGTGTCTCGATTACGAGCTGTAGCGGCCCACAATAGCTCACGAGCTAACTACAGCTACTTAGAGCGAGCTAGAGAAGTAACGGTTGGTTGTAGTTAGCTTACGAGCTATGACTTAGCACCCCTATATGGTCACTGAAACTGTGAAGTTTTCAAAACGAAAATGGTTCCTGTTGTTGTTTGGATGCTGCTAGCACAATTGCTGCTTCTCAGGCACAGGCGGAGAAGTTACTTAAGCGCCAATTTGTGCTGTAGCAGCCATATTTCTTTTCTTCTTCTCCTCTGGAAAAACACGACTGCATTGCACTGTGGTATATGGGAGTACAATATAGGGTACATCATATCTACACTCACATTTGCTGCACATTGTGGGTATTTTATAGAGCACTATATAGTGAATGAAATTAACCGCTGAGAATTCGAACAACACTACAAAATGGCGAACACACTATATAGTGCACTATATCCATGATAGGGAACAACTTATCATTTGAACGAACATAACAACGATCATCCACTGTGTGAGGGAGATGTTCTCAAACTGACTGTGTTGGTGATTTCTCTGATCAACAAAAAGTAAGATCAGGTTATATTTGTCCAATGTCAGATTAAAAGTGCAAGTTTTTGAATACGAAACTGTGAAACATGGTTTTGAATACTATTTATTTCCTTTGAAGTTGCTCACATCCTCAAATGTATAATTGAAAATGAGTTTTACGGTCTACACTTTAATTAAAATGTTTGAAAAAGGTGTGACTGTGCTTTATCATAAATGTGACTGCATGTATGCATGTTGGACGAATACTTGGCCCCTATGTGTCAAATGTAGCCCCTAGATGGCCCCTTACTTAAAAAAATCCTAGGTCCGCCACTGTTTAGTAGCATAATTTCAGTCAAACTTATACATTAAATTTCACTTTAAAAGTGTAGTTTCAGTCAGACTAGTACAATAATTCAGCTTTTTCATGTGCATGTAGGATTATCTAACTAAAAAGTTACATTTCAGTAATTTGTCTTGACATCAAGAGATCATACCTCAGTCCTTCCTCTGCAGCTGAGTTCCATTTCAGAGAGATGGGGTAAGGGACAACATCTGTGATGGAGAACTCTCTGACTTTAAAAGCTGGTGACAGGATAGCACACTGAGGACGAGAGTAGAAAATTACATGAGAAATCTTAGAAACGGCTCAGAGACTTGAAATCATTTTCCTTATGTACAAGTAACAAGAAATCAACAATCCACTTTAAATCAGATTTTTAGACATAAAAAAAATTGGCTATTAAATGGGAAGAAGAACAGGTTTGGTATTTTTAACTGCAATAATCAAGAAAAAACTGGCTTGCCACAAAACATTTCACACGTTTTAACACTTATTTTTCAACATCTCTCCCACTTCACCACCACAGCTGCCAGAAACTGAGCCTGTTTTGTGAGTCACTAACAGGTCTAAATGCTATTGCTGGTCATGCCAGGTGAGGCATACCTGCAGAGCGCAGCCTCTGGCCACAGCCTCGTCTGCATTCAGGGTGGTGCTCAGCTCTTTGCCGAAGAATTTGCTGATTCGCTCCTTGATGGCAGGGATTCTGGAGGCGCCTCCAACAATCTCCACAGCATAGATATCCTCCTTTTTCAGCTCTGAATACAGAAGACAAGGATGATATAAACCAGGCTTGTTCTGAGTTTATAAAGTCATAGCTCCACTTTCCAAAATTTAAATAAAAACATTGTTCAAGGAGCTGAACAGCACATGCATTTAAATAAGCTCTGTCAAACAATACAAAATTATAAAGCTCAATTCACAACTGATTTTCGCAAGTTGATTGAGGTAAATCATGGTTTCAACTACATGATTAAATTTGTATTATTTTTGCAAAACAAGTTTGTATGCCCTTATTGACTATGTGAAACTAATCTTAACATTCCCTTGATGTGGGAATGAAATAAATTAAAATGTGTTTTTCTTATGCTACAAACTTTAAGATTTTTTTATTAACATCAATGTGGCAACATTATGAACTGAAACACAACCAAGAAGTAGAAGACAGTTTCAAAGTTCTGATTCTGTGATATTTAATTTGTTCTGTCCTAAGCTGGAAGTATCTTATTTCTTGGGAAACATTGCAAGTCATGAAACTAGTCTTATCAAAGAAAAATACAGTTGGTTTAGTTAAAAAAGTAAGTGGAAATAGACAGAGGGAGCAGTTAAAAAATAATATGTCATATCACAAGTTGCATATCACTTACAACTTGTCCACAAAATTGTTTGTAAGTTTAATGAACATAAAAGAGACAAAGGACCAGCGGCATCCTTACAGTTTATCACTATGAAAGCAGGCAGTCAATAAAGAGAGCAGCATCTAGCTGCTACCCAAAGATAGGAGCGGAACTACACAGGGTTTCCACTCTTTTCTAGAAATCTTTTTCCAGGACATTTTCACTCCTCCTTAAAATGTATTTATTTCTAACTCTCGGGCATGAACATTGTTTGCTAGCTATCTTTTTAGTCTGGCTTTTATGTAGTGTCTTACTATTATAAATTTATGGTTTATACTTATTTTTCATCTTTATTTACTCTGCTTTTTACAAATATATTTTGTTGATTTACTGTTAAAGTAGCCTACATTTATTTTTCCATTTTTCATTATCTCATTTTGTCATCATTGTTTTGAATTTTTATATTATATTCCTTAACTTGTATTATTTTATCTACTCATAGTTTATGGCCAATTCTAGCTTTTACAGGACATTTTACTTTTTCCTCATTTTCCATATGCTTTCCATGACTGGAAAATTGGTCAATCATTTTCCAGGTTTTCCAGGATGTGTGGGAACCCTGCTACAGTGCCCAAAAAACTGCAAAATAGTGAAAGAGCATGAGTGATTAATGTCAATTATGACCTAATACGAGGGTCAGACTACTTGATTTATACCAAAATATAGCCAAAGCCAACAGCTGTATGTTTTTGGGACCAATCAACCACATGAATCAGTTATTTCATCTCGTGTAGCATGCCATGGTGAACAAATATAAAAGATCCATGTGGACGTCTCATGACTACCCTACAATAGTCTTACAAGTTTGATTTTTGTACTGCTGTACTGTCTGTGTGCGCAACACTTATGAATGGAAACAAAGTTGTTGCCCTAAAGTGGAAAAATGAGTCAAACAACAACCTTGCATTTATGATGTGATGGAGAGGAACTGCTTTGACAATATGGTAAACAACAGATAATATTTAGCAGCAAGCTAATGTTCCACTTAAAGTAAAGTTTAGAAAGGCAAACAAAAGTACTGCAATTCAAATTCAGTATGCTGGGTTTCTGTCTCCAGTGTCAGCCCTCCTTCAAACGTGATCACGTGAGTTGCGAGGTATTGAGTACCATGGTATAGTTTGTCATGCTTGTCAGCTAAGTCTGTTTCATGGTCCTATGCTCATCTACTCTGACAATGTGACCAACATAACAGACACACAATTACGCAATCTGACCTCTGAATTAATGTTTTCCTGAGTAACACTGACAGCCCTCATGAAAATATGGTTTACCGTATGGTAAACTTTGATTAATATGGTTAATCAAAGTTTCTCCATATTTTCTATACATTTCATTTTGCACACTGGCATGTTATTTGACAGTCATCAGAACCCATGGTGTGTCGTGCCAAGAAGGAAATTGGAATTAAAAGTCATCTGAGAGCAGAGAAGAGAGGGGAAAAATACAACAGTGAGACAGCGGGAACACGGCTGTGCAGCCTTAGGGAGGAACAAACGACGAAACCTCATCTATGTGAGTGTGCACGTGCTAGTGTGGGATAGTCCAGCTTCTTTTTAGGTCAGGCGCACTCACTGGCTTGTTCCATGACGCTGCGAAGGGGACCCTCTACTTTGGCCAGCAGCCCTGCACACATCTCCTCAAATGCACCTCTGGGGACACACAGTCATAGATTATTAATAGACTCACACACAGTCAGGGTCTGTGTTGCAACTATTGAGTAACAAGTATCATTATTGATATAGCTTTGTACCTCACCTGTTAAGTTTACCGGAAACATCAATGTCATTCATGAAGCACTCAATGTTCAGGGGCAGGTCTGACGAGTTGGCGCTCATCAACTTTTTGAGCTTCTCACACTCTTGGTAGAGTCTGCCGAGCGCTCTGGGCTTAGCCTTGACGTCTAGCTTGTATTTTTTCTTAAACTCCTCACAGAAATGGCTGACAAGGATGTCGTCAAAGTCTTTGCCCCCAAGCTCTGAATCAAACGCTGTAGCAAGGATCTGAGGGCAGAGGAGAGAAAGTAGGAAAGCAGGATTGGAAACATGTTTCAATAATATTAAAGACCTCATTAGGCCTTTTAGGACCCCTCAAAACATGGTTTGCACACATGCACACACGCAGTTTTATTTTTTCATTGTCCCAGGTCTAAAGGCATTTTTGTATTTCTAAGTCAACAATCCTTTTTTACCAAACATTCTCTTTCATTTTCATCATGAGGCCAGATTTCCTTGAACTTACACTTCCTTCTCTCTTCCATCAGCAGTTTGTGCAGTCTTAAGTAGGCACCTGCCTTAAATGCTATCTTTAATGCTTTCTTTTTTCCCTTAAACACAATCCATTGGTGTACTAATATATGTCCAAAGCAAACTAAACAGAGTAGATTTGGTAAAGTAATTAATCAAAGGAAAAATACAAGTCTCAGTCAATATCCTACCAAAAAATGTAACCAGATATTTCAGTATTTTTGAAGTTTTGGTTCATCAGGTACTTAACAATAGTCAGTAAAGAGGATGAAAGGGCTCGCAGCAGTTCATACCTTTAAGGAGGACAAGCTGAAACTAACAGTGATGTACAGTTATTTCACATTATTGTGAGAGTTTATGTAAAAATCAGCCATCAAACTATGCGAAATACACAATTGGGTGAAAAATTTCAGGGTGCTTTATTTCTCCTCTCTCTGTTAGGCACAATGAAGCAAATGGCTGTGTTCTTCTGCCTGCGCGCACTGATCCTGCCTGCTGAATCTCATTCATACTTTGGTTTCTAAAGGTAACCCTGTGCATCCACAGTAAAGGGAACGTCATTGTCACTTGATTCAAAACCACTCACATTTGGTTCAGTATTAGTTTCCTCTGCTGTTGTTGTGTCTTCCTGAGACAGTAGAGCAAAACATAATGCCAAACACTGAGACTTCCTGTCTCAGCGCTCTGAAATTTTTCACCCAATGGTACATCTGACCTTATACAGTTTTGTGGCTCGTTTTAACACGACACTAACACAATTACAAGAAATTACTGTACCCATCAACAGCTTGTTCTTGAGCTTGTTCTCCTTAAAGGTGCAACGCTGCTGGGACCCACTTCACTGGCTGTTGTCAAGTACCTGACACAACCCAGCTTAAAAAACACATTGAAGACCTTTATGATCTCTGACAAGTGAAAATAAGACTTTAAAGACATTTTCTGATCTTTAATTTTAAAATCTTAATTCAAGACTTCAGGGATGAAAATTATAAAGTGGCTGAGTGACTGTTTTAGACTGTGACAAATCTTGACTGCAGCAACATAAACTATGTAACTTTATGCTCTTCATTACAACTTATACAGATATCTTTATGTCTCACTTCATTCATCTGATTAACTTTATCTGAAATTAAGGGGAAATGGCTCTGGGAAATCTGTTTATCAAATCCCATTTCTAGTGACAACATTGCGATTAAAAAATTGCAAAAAAAAAAATAATAGATAAACAAAAAATAAAAATAAAAAAAGATGATAAGAAAGAAACGGGCAGCATCCTTTCCCCTCAAATGAATCATAACTCACCTTGAGCTTTCCCTTGTTGAAGGCACACACTGACACCTGGTAACCTGAGTGGCCCAAGTCCACAAACACCACATTCCTGGGCTTGTCTTCTGGACCTGGTAGGTCCTGCTTGTAGATGCCATATGCAAGAGTCACTGCAACAAACAGGCAAAGTCTGATGTTAGTCTGGACATAGCAGTAGACGCTCTGTTTATTTAGTCTGACCAACAGTTTCTATTACAATCCTATCCCCCCGCTTGTTTGTAAAGTAAACCATGGAAACTAAATGAAGCGCATAAAGACAGATATAAAGCTGACAAATATTCAGCAGCAGTTGTTTATACCCCAATTGTTGCAAAGAAGACAGCGAGTAGACATCAGTGGAGATTAAATGCATGGCTGCTAGTTGAAGAAGGGGGAGGGGAACTGTATCTTTGCCTTTCAGCCACTAAATGGGACATCAATGACAAAAAAAAAGATATTCTAATATCACAGTAAGTACGGTAGAAGAAGTTTGAGCACTTGATATGCTGTTATATGCTGTTGTATACAAAAATGCATGCTGCTCTTTAATTATAGATATGTATGGACATCGTAGACAATTGCATCAATTAAATATTTTGTATACAACAGTACTTTTAATTTAAAAATAAAATTTTAAAAATTGTCCTCTTTGGATGGATCCCTCTGACCTGTCAGGACCAGGCCACTGCCCTTCATAGATAAACTGAGGAGAAATTCTGCATAGACAATGTTTGACATTTGCCTGGATAATAGTAGACAAATCAACCCTTTCTCACCATTGACTACACAGAGGTTACTGCTAATGGAAAAGTAAAAACATATCTCATACAAAGAAAGATATAGATCCAAGACAGGATAAATATACCCGTGTTCTACATAGAGAGCACTGTGTTGAGCTGTACCTGCAGTGGTCTCATTCATTAGCCGCAGACAGTTGAGACCTGCGATCTGAGCTGCGTCCATGACAGATCTTCTCTCAGCATCAGTGAAATAACTTGGGACCTAGGAGAGAAGACGACACAGTTTTCATTATGGAGAGGTTTACTGAGAGAAAACACTGGCGTCAAAAATACCAGAGCGAGAGGGCAAGGAGGGGGCAAGCTTCAGCTAGAGGGGTCCTTTCCCTTAGGGCGAGGAACCTAGAAATTCCCATATTAACTCTCATGGGTTCTTGTGGGTACCAGTGACAGGTAGCCAAAGTTATTATGATGGTTCCAATAACATGTCTAATGAAGGGCCCTATAAAATCTGCGATCACGGAATTGCGGACGGAATCATGGAATTGGACATTGAACGCAGAATTCAATACAAACACGGAACATCACGGAAATGGCAGAAATTTTACATAAAAGCTTTAGCCTGAGCAAAGCTACAAAATCCTCAGGCTTTAATGGAAATGTAGGAATCCATAAATCAGCACTGTTGTGTATTTGTCTGTTAAAATCAGTATGTGTGCATGTGTGTGAGTATGTGTGTAAGAAGGCATTTATATTTGTAATTGTCTGGATTTGTGTATAGTGGACAAGCATATTGATATTTGTGATAGTCAAATAGTCTATGAGAGTTATTTTAGGTAATCGTTTCATAAATGTTAAAGAGCATGACAAACAGGGTCTGTTAAACATCATTTTACTATAACAATCATTTTGAGCCAATTGAATGTACTGACTTTATACTAAATATCCATAATATTACTACTGTCGCTACGATTAAATATTGTATTAGAATAACACATCGGTCATGATGCAAAGATGTCCCAAACTAATTCCCTACATCACAAGATGTCTGGATAATGTTACCATGTCAGTTACTCTGGGTGCAAAAACAAAACATCTCCTTGTGGAGAAACTTGCAGGCTAAATTTAGTTATTGGACACGGTAATACAAACATGTTATTTATCTCCAGGGCTGATGTAAACTGTAGATTTAGGTCTAGTGAGTGCAAAAGTCTCTCAGTGTGAGATCTCTGACGTTATGTAACAAGTGCCGCTGGTGAATTCAAATCCTGAATATTGCAGGAAAGACTCTCACTCATGCCCGCTCAAACACACCTCTCTTTACCCGACAAGATGCAGAAGAGGAAGAACAGCTTCAAACATGACATGCGGTGATCTGCTCGACGCTCAAAGTGCCACATGAACAGGTGGTGATACATTTTACACCTGGGAGAGAGCTTTCACAACACATTTTTACACCTGACATGAGGTGAAAATGCAAGATTGCTGCTACTCAAAATAGCAGAGTGTCAAAGGGAGCATTGTGATAGTTCAACACAGTCTGGACAGGCCCCAAACCGCAAAACGTCAACAATGTGATGAAATATCTGTTCAAGCAGTTTTCTGGATTTGCACATTCTGCTGAAGCCGTTAAACTGTTTCACGTTTCTGCACTACTGCTTACCGAGATGACACAGTCTGCGACGGGTTTCTTCAGTGCACTTTCAGCAGTCTCTTTCAGCTTGGTCAGCAGCATGCCAGTGACCTGCTCGATGCTGAACACTCGCTCCTCCTCCATGTACATCACCTAGATTCGACAAGAGTAAAAAGAAAATCACTCAACAGGGAGACAGTTGGAAAAGCTTTGAGAACTATACATAAACTGTTTTTCTTTTTTTACTTTAGAGGAAATAAGCCTTTATTACACATGAAATAGACAGAGATGCAGTATTACACGCCCCCACAACACCATGAAAAGCAGTTAATAAGTAATATAATATGTTAAAAGGTAATCAGACAACTCTTTGACTCCAATAAATATTCCTGCAGGCAACAGCAGGATGATTCTAAGTCTCTTAATTTGTTGTTTCCTCTGTCTTTATTTTGTCATCAGGACTTACTTTAATTATTTCCACTGGGACACAAAAAGTTGCCAAGCTGCGTGTATGTGTGTGTTTGTGTGAGTAAGCAAGGTATTGTAATTTGTGTACTTGCAAAAAACTCTGAAGATGTTTTCTTTTTCTCCCTCAACATCAGCTTTTCTATGATACCCACTGTATATATGTCTATAAAAGAGCAGAGGCAGCATAATTTCATAAACTTACTTTAATGCCGGTGGCTCCAGAGGGCATCTGTGCCAGGTCGTACACCAAGTTAGCCTTGGCTGACTGGACATAAGGATCTGAAAATGCCCTGCCATGAAATCGCTTAAAGCCCTGCACTGTGTTCCGACAGTTGGTCACGACCTGGACAAGAAAGAGGACATAAAGAATAAGGGTGAGAGGAAAACTGAGCACTGAAATAAAGTGTTTTCTGACCATTTTTGGTGTTTTGTACATGGGCTTTACAGGATGACAGATTATTTTACCTGACTCTTTGCAGCTGCTCCTATAGATCTGTTTCGAGGTCCAAATGATACAAATGACCTGGAGGACAACAGAAGATGTCAAGCTACCAAAGCAAGAGGAGCAAAATACCTTAAGGAGTGAAGATCAACTCACAGCTCCATAAAGACCCAATCCAGCATTTTACAGAAATTAAAAATCAGAAGCATTCAAGCTCATCAATACTGCTATTAGAGTAAGACACATTTTCTAAATTCAATCACCAGAGCACAAAGTATTGCCTCATAATAAGAGTTTTATACCACATAATCCTTTTGGGGGGTCACAGGGGCTGGAGCAGATCCCAGCAGACATTGGGCAGGAGGACCAATCACAGGGCCAACACATACAGACAGAAAACCATTTACACACATACTCTTAAGGGCACTTTGATTAACCAGGTAACATAACACGCATGTTTGGTGTGTGGGAGGGGACCACATGCCTGGAGAGAAACCTACATATGCAGACAGAGAACATGCAAACTCCACATACTGTGGAAAGGTGTGTATTGTTTGGTTTTATACCTGTTTTAATGCACTTTTTATTTATACTTTTTGTAAGGTCACGGTATTATTCTCATTCTTATTCTTATTATCATTATTATTAAGGGCCCTGACTGAGATCTGAAGCAGCAGCTTTTTGCTGTGAAGTAACAGCAATACCTGCTGCACCACCTTGCAGCTTTTGAGCATCATACAATGCATCAAATCAAGCTGACAAGCAGCACCTTCAACAGAAGGCCTGAGAAAAGCTTTGACAACTTGTCTGCTGCTGCTGGTCAGTTACCCTTCCCTACTCAAAGCTGCCAAAGTAAAACCCCTAAACTTAGGTATGTCTTGTTGGACAAAGCCTGAGTTCAATGATGAAAATATATGTTGACTCTGGCAACATAAAAATTACATAGTAATTTGAATAAGGTGGTATATGGGTACAACAAAAAGCAGCAATTCAGGAAAAACATTAGGGTATGTCCTAATGTGATCATATGTAACTTCAAGAAAGGAAATGTCAGTTTTGTTGAGAGACTTGAATAGAGTCGGGGTAAGAAATGATGGTGCCTTTGCTACATGCCTGCCACTGTAGGTGTTGGATTAAAAAATGTACCAGTCACTTACTGTATTCAAGATCTGCTTTATTTAAATGTTTGAATCATATTAAGTAACTACCACTGGAAACACCCCATTTCCTGATATGGCTGTAACAAAAAAAGGTGCTTTAACAACATACTGTATAAACTGGGTCCTTTTCTTGAAAAGAATGTCTCTAAACTGTTCCAGCACTTAAAATATTTACATAGACGCTAACATAAGGAGGATGCAGAGCCCTGTGATCAGTCAGCACATGACTATAAGTCAGAGTAGAAAACTGGGATTCAATGAATATTTTTTTTCAGTCAGAAATTTTGAATTTATCTATATCAAACACCATAGCGGGTAGGTTGAGCAAGTTCACTGTACACTGACCAAAAATGCACATATTTAGCTAGTGCTTATTTCCAACCCTAAATAGAGTTGTCTGGAGGTTATATTTGTTTGTTCTGTTGAATAGAAGAGTACTAATATTTTCCTCAACTCTTGGGCTGTTAAGAAGTATAGCAAAAAGTATGAATATCAGAGAAAAATATAATACCCATACAGTACTATCCGTGTACATTTACAACCAACAAAATGTATTTGGTAGCCATTTTTTAATGACACACATCAACTACGGGCAACAAGACAGACATCCATTGTACGACCCTTCAGAATATGCACCGACTGAGATGCAATGTCATATGTTGAAAATTAAGCTTTGTATGATTGTGGTTCATTATTTTCATTCATTTTTTTTAACAGTAAAACAATCCTGAACTCCTTTAGGATGACCTCTGAAAGACACATCTTTGTAAGTCTTCACACACAGAGTGCACCTGCTGGGATTGCAGGATACTGAGTGATGCATTTACATATACACATTTTATTATTTATGTTTCAACATATATGACGTATTTAACTGCCGTTAAATATCCAATTAATAAAAGAAAAATGCTTAAAACCTCCACATCACAGATGCCCTTGCATCCTGTGGGAAACACTATATTGTTGATTATTTTTGTGAATGCATCCTTAATCTAGTCAGACTTCTATACTGACTAAGAGACTGAAAGGCCTCATGCCTACATATCACATCACAATTCAGAGCTAAACCCACATAGAGCTGGACAGACTTTACAATGTGTGCACCAGCAACACGGACATTTTGTTATGATGGCATGAAAGAAAGTATTGCCAACAATCAGGGTTTCAGTTTTCTTCAAAATGGATCTATAAACAGTGGCTAACATCAAGGGAATCCTTCATGATGTCTAAAATAGACTAAGGAGCCATCTGTTGAAGTGCCATATAAACCCTGTGGTACATCAACTCAGTCTAAACATGCTTGTCATCATCTTCCCCAGCAAACAGAGGTGTGAAAGCTACAGTCAGTATCTAGGCACAGTCCTAAAGAGGCCTTAAAAACGTGAACTTAGCCCAAACAAAGCCAGAAAGATCTGAGCTAAAAAAACATTATTTTCTTTGCTCATTCTTGGTTTTCAACAGGGCAGCAGACAGGAACATTATGAAACAAAGAGAACCATGCCATCAACAAGTTCTTTATATTAATATATATACACACACATATGGGAAAGATGCCCATTACCATCATCATATTTCTCCCTGAGAGGGAAATTACATTTTTCAAAGTAAAGTTCTCTTTAAACTATAATTAACATGGTAAATATGTATTTAAACCTCAAGAAGACTGCTTAACACAGAGTATCATTCAATGTTTTTAGGCATACTCTTGCATGTATACAGACAGGCATTATTACTGACATTTTCTTCATTTCCAGTTGCAGTTATACTTGTAGTTGAATTGACTTGGAAAAAAAGAGATTATCATATTCCTAAAAGTCTATTGAAACACATAAAATCCAAGGAAATGCAAAATAAATAGAGGAGGTGCATACAGTATTGGCTCCCAAACAGAACCTAAGTACTTGTACCCAAACTGACAAAGCACTTCTGATACTATTCTTCTTTAACAGCCTGATAAGTCTGTCAGAATTGAAAGAGGTAGGAGAAGATGAACACATGTCGGCACTATGGTGATATTTTCACATAAATAGGGATGCTAAAAATAAAGTAGAATGCATCCTACACGCTGCAAAAAAAGTAAATAACTGGATTCAATGTTGTGTTTACTTATATGAATTTAGATTAAAAGTTGATCGGGGTGATAAATTTTCATGAAATTTTTTTTTCTTTTTCTAATATAATATAATTTATCATATTAGTAATCTAATTAAATAATGATTAGAAATGGACATCTTCATGGAAGTGTCCTTCAGATGTGATTTGGCCCTCTACCAAATAAATGTGTCACTCTTTTTCATTATCTTTCCGTTAAAGTAATCTACTACATTGAAAGAGGCGATCAATGTAAAGTCATAGGAATTCCTAACGTTAACAACACCTGCGGGTATGTCATCAACAAATTCTGTCATACCCACAAAAATGTTTTATTTTTTCTATAAATAAAACATTAGAAACCGGTCCAACAGTACCTCATCGTTGGCACAGTACAAAGTGTGCTGCATCAGGCCTTTAATAGACAACCATGACAGATTTTTACTTTTGAATGAATAGTTCTGTCAATAGTACATAAATGACATTTAAATGGAAACTATATATGTTTTAAAGACTAGACATTAAACTCGAAAGCATGAAATTTGCTAGAATATTCCAACAAGCGATTGGCTGGTGTCGTCACCGTACAGAACAGAACGTCAGGCGCTCGGTTTGACACATGGGGTACACCGGTTGGTCGGAGCTTTCACCTCAACGGAGTGGCAGATTAAGGGGAGAACACCGCCCGTATATATTGGCCTGGCAACTAAATCCCAACTCCAAGCAGTGCAGAGTCGTTAATAAGAAAAAAAACGGAGCTTAGCTCAGTAGCTACCTCCATGGTCGATATGAATCTGAGATTTAAGTTTAGGATGCCTTCAAACTGGTTCAGTGTTCTCCGTGAAAACAGTTCCACTTAATTCAGTAGTTGAAAGCTGCAAGTAGACTTAAGATGTAAATGAATCGACAAAGGAGATAGCGGTATAAGTTAAGCTAAAAGCAAGTGAGTCAGTGTTTCGGTTTATAAAGTGACCGTGTCGACTTGTGACTTCCGGCCAAACATTTCTCTGGTTGTCGTAATTACATCAAACATGGAAGACTGTCGGGTTCCAAGGATTGCCTCTTTACTTTACTTAGTGGCACACGGTGAACTTATATTCATTAATATATCTAAACCTGTCTTGTGCGAAACAATTTGCGCTATACTTTCCTTAACAACCACTGTAACCAAGACAACGGCAGACACACTTTGCGTTATGTCATCAGTTTACACGGTCACTCGTCACACCAGTACACCAGGCAGTAAAGCTGCATTCACGTGCAATGCCCTGACCACCAGTAAGACAACAACCGCTGTGAGTGAACGACAACTCTCCCATGTAGTTGCTACCTGTGCATAATATACATGTTAAAGGTACTTACGGTGTGCATCTGTCGCTGTACTCGTTAGCGACTGTCTCTATTCCTCCGGCTCGGGCTACCGCTACATAGCAGCTTTGAAAACCCAAGTCAAATCCCACCACTGACATCTTCAGCGATATGACTGTCTTCCAGCGATTAGGTTACCGACAGTTTCACTTATAAAATTAAATTAAATAAAACAAACGCACAGCTCCGTTTTGAGAGGGGTGTTTAAGTCAAATATAGTAGTAATGTTGTTAAGCGGGGCTTCTTATAGTCATAATCCACACGCCGCTGATTATTGCCGGTGTCTCTGATCTGTGCTGGCAGGCTGCAGCGGCAGCGAGGTAGTTACAGACTTCTCGCGTCGCCTCCCCTTTTACCGCGAGATTTGCACTTCGAGATATATCTGGACTTTTCTATAACCATGTGAACAGATCTCCAGGCTTTGGTGGAAATATCTTGAAGTTTATGTCATTTTCGAGATAGCATAGGGGCTCAAGTCGCTGAAACTTTTATGACAAACATAAACCTGCGACTGTCTGGTCTTTCAAATTTCATGGAGCGAAGACTGAAGTAGGTGGTAAAAGAAAAATAGACTGCTAGGACAGAGCACACCTATTGGACGCATAAAATCATTTTTCATGAGTCAAAAATACATTATGTAGAGACTGAAAGCCGCCCACAAAACGTTTTATTGCTAATATTTAGGCTAATATACTCTTTCCCCCACTATTTTACCTTAACTATTTATTTTTATTTTTTTAATATAAAACTGATCATGACCATTTTTTACATTCCTTTCCTTTTCTCTTGCTGATATTAGATATGTTGATATTTCCAACCCTAAATAGATCATTGTTATACTGATGATTTATATGATGATAACAAAAATAATGATTTTAATAATAAATTAAAGGGTGGACACAATAGGCAAGAGAATGAAAGTGACTGAGACAGCAAACAATAACATTAGAAGATAGGAGAAAGAAAAATAGAAAAATAGAAAATAGGCCATAAGTGAAAAAAAAATAGAATAAAAAGAACCAAAAACAAGTCAAGGAAATAAAAACAAAATGACTAAAGGGAAGAGTAAAAGGTTAATGAATAAAGATATAAACCTCAACACAAGCAGAACAATAAAAAAAATGTATAATCTATGTATCATCAACCTGATGACACAAAATGTGCCTTGTTTTTAAAGAATTTAACCTTTAACTAATAAATAGCTCCCTTAATTTAACAGCAGGTTTGCAGAAACTACACCTCACAAACTCCACAAAAACTTGATTCATTGATTTCAGCAGTACATATTGAATATTTTCACATCTGCAACATGATAATCAGCTTTCAAAGAAATTATCTGTTGACTCTTATGTTGTGACAATAATTTCTTGCGTCCCTAGCTGACACGTAAAACAAATTCAGTTCAAAATAAAGAGGAAAATATGTGCACATTGTTTATGTCATTTCTAGAAAAAAAACATTTCCTTTTTGTTTAACACAACTATCCCATATTGTGTCACCTTGATGACCTAAAATTACATTTATTTTTCTCTTTAAAGTTGACTGATATTTACCATTGTTTGTCTCAACAAAATGGTTGCCCAATTCATATATTGATGTATTTGACATTTTTCATCAACCATATGTGAGAAAGGATTCAATTAAATCTTCTATTACTGTCTTTTGACATGAAAAATAAGGACTTGTAATGTAATTTTATTTAAAATACTGAGATGAGTGGGGATGGCATAGTTATTCACCCAGTAACAAAAGTAAACACTTGTGTGCAGCAACAGTTTAATTGTGGGAGGGTATGTTATGGTGATGACACGGAGGGCTAAATGTTAAACATCAGCAACCATAAGTAAAATCTCTCATTAATCAGTGCACCTGTTGTTTGGTATTTTGACCATTTCTGTCATTCAAAGAAGAGATCTTGTATTTTATTTTCAAAAAAAAAGAAAATGAAAGAAGTAATAGAATGCAATTGCTGTTAGCTTTAAGACACATGCAGTATATAAGGAGTTTCATGGTCTTTTCGTGTGAAAAATTACGGAATGTGGAACAAAAGCTATTGCAGTCTGTGACAAACATGATATGACATGACAAGTAAGTTGATCAAAATCGCAGGATCATGCCTTACCATACTTTATACTGTGTTTATTAGGTTTCTGTTTAATGTATTAAGTATATTTACACAGTTTCATTTACTGTTATTGTCATTGTCTTTGCAAAATAAACAAAGTTTTGCAACTGTTGACTGATTACAAATCAGCCATGTATAAGGCAACCCAAAAGTTTACATTTCCATGAGGAACCTTGGATTTGGTGCCTTCAAGGGTTTGCAACTGGCTGCCTGGGGTCCACATACAGCCCACCTCTCTTATTCAGCCCTAAAGTCAGTCTTAATTTATGATAAATTTGTCACTGAAGCAACAAAAAAGAACACAACATGCCATGAACATGCTTTTAATCAAAGACATAATAAAAAAAACAATATTTTTGTAAAATATAAGCCATGCTTTAGAATAATATGATGATAAGTAATTTCTTAAAATGATTTTTAGATATGAGTAGCTGCAGTAGTTTTTATTAAACTAAACAAAAAATAAAAATAAAAAATTACTAAAATATGTTGGTCGAACTAACTATGACAAAAGCTCTTGTGCTGAATTAAAGTAATTACATAATTTAAAGTGACAAGGTAGCGCAACAGGTAGTGCACATGCCTCACAGTATGAAGGTTGCTGGTTCAACCCTGTGTCCATTAGCCTATCTGTGTGGAGTTTGCATGTTCTCACCGTGCATGTGTGGGTTCTCGCCAGGTACTCTGGCTTCCTCCCACTGACTAAAAACATACCTATTATGTTAAACGTTGTCTCCAAATTGCTCTGTTCATTGTTGTAGGTCTGTTAATGTGGTTCAAGGTGAACCCTGCCTCTCACCCTGTGTCAGCTGGGTTACGCTCCAGCCCCTCGTTACCCCAAAAGAGATAAGCAGTATAAAGAATGAATCGATATATACAATTCCTACAAATCCTGCTTTTCATAACCTTGAAATTATGGTGGCCCTCAGAGCTGCTTATCTTTGCTGTGGAGAAAAACAGAAAGTCTTGTGTCTATGCTGATCTGGACCTGTGACATTCTCAGTCATTAAAAAGTATATCCCTCTTTTAGTGAGCACTCTGTTTTAGTCCAAATGGGAAAGAAAACAGTGTAAAACTGTCAGCATCTTAATAAAATGTTTTTGATCAAAAAGCAAAAACTATTTTTCCTTTCAACTGTGAGAAATGAACTGGCGAGAAACACAGATGCTGTGGCTCATAATGTCCACAAGGGGCACTACTTTTTTATTGTTGAAAACAGCGCAGCTTTAATTTCAACGAAGAAGAAAAGTAAACTGCAACATGGCGACTCCCATGCACAGAATAATAGCAAGAAGGCAAGCGTAAGTATCCTTAAACGACGTGAAAAATATTCACATTATTTTCCTGTTTTGGAAGTACTGTTCTGTTAAAGACAAATAACTTGGAGTGATTCAAGACTGGAGCTGTAGAAGAAGTGAACACCGAGTCTTGTAGGGCTTGTTGGGCTACAAGTGCGGTGCGATGCATTAACACAGTTAAGACCAGCTGTAATTTAGATTTCCGTCTATTTTCTCTGACTTTACGCGATAAGCTTATTGTTATAATGTTAAATGATCAAACAATAGAAGACTTCACGGTATTTTAGCCGAAAACATCGTCTACGTGCAAAGACCGAAAGGAAACAGACGCCACCTTCACGTTTAGTATTTTCACAGCCTGAATGAATACTACTGTTATTTAGCTCAAACTAACGTTAGTTTGATTTAATATGTCTCTATTCTATTTGCCTTTTGTGAACTTCTGTTATTAGTCATGTATAATCATTTATTTATATATTCAAAGACAATTCTTCTACCTTTCGAAGTAGTCTTTTAACCTACGGAGAGCAGCAAGCGAGTGTTTTTACGTAGTAAAAAGTCACGTTTCTCTCCATTCCGAAAAGTCTAAACTGTTCCAAGGTGTCCCATTTACACCTTTTAAAGGTTCTCAGTTTTATCAATATTGGTTTTCCAATTAAACTCTCTGCTCAACCCTGCTCAGAATAGACTGTTCTTGTGTATAGATTCTGGCACTGCGTCTTATCACACCCCTTGTAATAAGATGTGGCTTGGCTTTCCAATGCTGTGCTCTAATGTTTACTGTGACTACAGACATGTCCTAACTTGTTCCTTGAATTGAATTCAACTGTCGGCCAAAGTAACTCAGCTTAGGTAATGTCCCTCATCTGAGGGATGCGGTATCTCCCTGAATGACATGACACTATAAGGGCAAAATTTCAAAGCTGTCTATTTGAGAATGAATTCTCTTAAAGGAGGAGGAAGCAACAGAGGCAAAGGGGTTTTTTCTCGTGTTTTGAGCATTTATAGATGGACCATAGACTTATGTTTTTGTATTAAAACTATAAAGATGTGTATCTGAACTGTTGCTTTGGTATGTAAATGTAGATATACAGTATCGCTCTTAGGAAAACACAGAATTATTGTAAGTTGATTAAGTAATCTGACATAATTTCAGTGCATTAAACTGATAATAATGCAGGTAAGAAACTTAACCAAATAATAACAGAAATTTTTGGTAGCATGTGACAGTTTCGAGGATAGCTTCATGGGGTTTCGGTTTTTCAGATAGGGGCACAGAGACCTGAGCTTTGTGTATGTACATCATCTTACATACATGCGTTATCATCCATGGCATATTTGCTTTAAAATATTTTACAGGCTTCTTCATTAATAAGATTTCGTAGATTCATAGTTGCCGGCCTTTATAGAGAAAAGATTATCTATCAACAATTTAAATGAACTGACAAGAAACTGTAGGTGGAACTTGGAAGATTTATTTGTTATTTGTGTCTGTCAGGGTATGTTCTCACATTTTTCTTTTTCTGACAGAGAGGCCAACAAACAACATGTACGTTGCCAGAAGTGTTTGGAGATGGGACACTGGACCTATGAATGCACAGGGAAGAGAAAATATGTGCACAGACCCACACGAACGGCTGAGATGAAAAAGAAACTAAAGGAGGTTGAAAACAAACCTCTCAGCATCACAGGGTCAGCTCACTTTATCAGTTCAATTTGATTAACAGGGGAGGCAGGTTTTTGCTTTTATAAAAGAAAGATGGTCATCAAGGGCCTGCAAGAGCATAAGACCACTCTGTAAAGACAGTATTATATATTTTTTATTTTTCTTACAGTCACTTTGGTGACTGCTTGTAAACCAGCATTTTTCTGCTACTTACACACATACCAGTTGGTAGAAAGTGATGACTAATGTAAGTTTTAGTTTTTCAAGTCTGAGTTTGAGACTGGCTTGGAAAGCATAGCAGGATTCACACTTTTTGGCTTTTAAGAAACCTATCTTTTCGTTTCTTCTGGTTTGGCTGTTTAAGAGAAAGTAATTGTGTAAATGTCTTTTATTGCCAGAGTATGAAATGTTACAGTAATATGAGGAGCTTAACTTGTTGTAAATTTGTGTCTTTTTAACTTTTTCTTTTACAGTAGAAGTACCCTTCCACATCAATGAAATATTTACTTGCAGATGGTATTAAAAATACTTGTACCGATAAGTATATTCCGTAAAGAGAAATATGATCATTTACAAACCAACCACATCACATCCAACGTATAAGCAACTAGCAAAAGACAGCACTGGAAAGAGATGAGCAGCCATGACAGAGCAAATGTGTAGAGGATGCTATTTCACAGTTTTAGTTAGATCACTGAGTAGAAGAGATAAAGAGAGGGTTTTAATGCAAGAATGCAATATAGCAGTGATAAAAGTAATTAGGGATGTACAATATTTTGGCATAACAGCTTTAGTGGCAGGTAACAGCTTCCAAAGTTAAACAGTGTTTCATTAGATATTAAAGAAATCTGTTAATCCACAGCAGATCTTCATGGCCATCCATATTGCTATAATGTACGAAGATAACATATTTCACATATGAGGTGGAGCATGAAATTTGTTGAGGTCCATGTAGAACCAACTGGCTAACCTCGACTTATTCATTTTATTCCTTGTCATCCATACTCCTCAGAATTAAAAGTCTTAAGTTCTATTGACTTAAGTGTTAGGTCTCTGCTACTACCAGTGTAGATTTTTGCACTTAAGAGGAGCTGGTGTCCAAACCTTTGCTTTGAGGATTCAAGTAAGAAAATCATCAAGCCAAAATAGTTGCAAGATTCATTGTAGTCTTAGATAGTCAGGGACTCATTTAAGTAATATTAAAAGCCCTTCAGCTTAACTGTGAACCCATGCTTAAGGATTGTGGTTTCTCAATTTTACTTCAGGTATGAAACAGACTAATCAAAACAGTAAAACTTGTAGTTCTTCCAAAACTGGCTGTTCATTGAGGCCAGTGCTTTGCTTTTATTGCCATCTAGAGGACATGATGAGAGTTACAGCCACATGCTTAAGCTTTGGTGACTCTCATGTTGTCCTGAAGCAGCTGTCTGTCTAGTTTGGACCAGCAGCTTGAATGGATTTTTTTTCTTCCTCTGGGTTCTTAAAGATAAATTATGTACATGAGGCTGTTGTATTTGAAAATATGCAGGCCAATGCTAACCATATCTCATGTTGTATACCAATAAAAATGATGGGTTAAATCCGGACACGCAGTATTGCTCTCAAATAGATAAGGCTGACTTCTTTGTGATAACCTTTCATATTATGAAGAAGGAAAAGGCAACTGCTCAGGCTCAGCTTCTCAGCTATAACACTGTTGTCTTCTCCTTGCAGACCTGGAAGTGAAGGCTCCAGTGAAAAGAAAATCAAAAAGAAGTAAGTAAGGTTAAAGGTCTATATACTTTGCTGGATGTTATAAAAAGCACACACTTTAAGTATCGTGCACATGAGCATTCTTTGACCGCAAGCCACTTTATCAAAGTAGCAATCCACTTTACCATGAAAATGCCAAATGATGAATTATCCTTGTAGATTTGCAGTTGTTGTGGTCATCTTACATAAACATAGGTTAAGAGGTACAAAATTAAACAACTGCAATAGTGCCCAATGTTTCCTTTTTCATCCTAAAGGTATCTAACATTTAAAAGCATCTTTGGCATTTGGTTTTGAAGAATCAGTCTTGACAACTCAGACCATTCATAGACAAGATTTTTTTTCTTTTCTACTCTGTTTCCTGTTGGCATTTGCATTTCTTCTGCTCATTCATCACGTGTGAGCTGCTGGAGTCACATGAACATCCCGTGAGAGCTGTGATCATGGGAGTTTAAGTTCTGATCAGTGTCAAATATGTTCTTCCTTTAGGAATAAAGTCAGGGTGGTTTTGTGACAAAGGGGTGTGATTGTGGCTCCTCTCTATTTAGGGACTGTAGATGACCCCCCTTTGCAGCCTCACTGTCCCTTACTCATTTCAAAGACTCATCTGTGGATGGGCATTCAGTGTTATTGATAAAAGTGTGATGAAACAGCGCCTTCTAGTGGATGCTTTTAAAGTCAAACTTTTTTTCTCACTCGACAGTCCTCCATTTTTATTTTCAATTAAATAATATTAGAAGAAGCCCATGTTATGCTTTTCTGTGATTTATATTTTTACAGTGTTTGACATGTCTTCTCTGCGTGATAGAGCACTGATATGAACAAGAAAAAAGTTGCAGCATCAGGACTTCTTCCTTTTCCCATATTTTTAGTGCCAGCAGCAGCTTGAAATGTCTCATCCTGAGTTTTTACAGCTGTTCATTCTTTCTACAGTCCTTGCTGTGCACTGGGCTTGCTACCCCAAGCCCAAGCCAATGGACTTAACCTTCAGACAAAACACTGGTTTGACACCACACTAAAAACGTGCCCGCAGAAACAGCAACTACCACTGTAGTTATATACTATACTATACCTATACGTGGGCTACTTGTCTTGTGCACATTAGTATTATGCAGATGAGACATGTAAAACACACTAATGGGCATATTAAGCTGATAAAGTTCACATAATATGGATGCTTTAACAAAGACATGCGAACAATATAGTGCCATAACACCTATCAAGTCTCAGGTGCACTGCTCTTCATGTTTAAGTCAAAACTAGTCCATGAGAGGTTTTTACAAGTTAAAATTAGAAATATGAGGAAAAAAAAGAAAAGTACTTCGAAGAGTACTGTACAGTTCAAGTATAGTGCAGTCATACATGCAAAATGTATGTGTATGTAAGATGTAGACTAAAAGAAGAAGGCCTTAAACATGGTTCTTGCTGGTGCTTGAAATCCTTAAAAGTGCTTGAGTTTTTTTTCCCATATTCTCATGTTATAAACATAAGAATAAATAGTCTACACTTAACACTGGGTAAAATAAAAGAAGTCACAGCTACACCATGATTATGTACATGGAACTATTAGGTGACAAATTTGCCAAACAAAATGTTGCTGCTTTTTCCTGTAATTTGTCATTCCTTTGTCGACTATTATTACAGAATAACATTTGAGTCGAGCAAAATGTCATCAGTCATATTATGATCAAGAAGTGTTGTTATCATCTTGATTGTTTAGTTACAAATTTGTAAATTAAACGTTTTGAAAATGAAACTTGAAAGTGCTTGATAAGGGCTTGAATATGACCCTTGATGAGGTGTTCAAACCTAGTATGAAAGAATACTACCTCATTATTATTATTTTTTTATTGTAATTGCAAAACAAAAAAATGTATTCATTGTGAATCTCACAATTTTTAGTGCCATGCTACAGTGTAAATTGTGTTGTTAGTCTGTTTTTATTGGTAAAATATATTTGAGGCAGATGATTTCAGGGAGCCCAAAAGGTGTTGTTATCCTCATAAAACAATCAGTCATTTCTTTTAGCGTGACTTAATGGGTCAGTTCAACAACTAAATGTGTAGAGTACAGGGCCTTTGTGTGTAGTATCCTCTATTGTAAGTATAGAAAAAGCCAAACTGAAACATGGCAGTTATGCACTGCTGACCTGTGATTTAACAATACCAGCACTTTAAAGAAAAGACATGATGCTTATAAAAAATAAACAGTGACTGAGACCTGTTATCTTGTTACAGGTCTTATTTGATTATATCATCTATACTGCTCCGTGGAAATACCTGTTACATCTAATTTCCCATCAATGCATCATATTGTATATCCTATTACTTTACATTGCATTACATTACATTATATTATCATTGCTCTTAACTTTTAATTCTATGTTATGTACATATTCATAATATGATATCTTATTGTTCTGAGTTGTTTTTCAACACATAAATGATCCTTTGGTTGGTCACCTGTGTTTACTTACAGCCCCTTAAGTATATTTGCAACTATTTTTCTTTATAAGAAAAAAATTCAGAGGCAATCATCTTAAGCCTCGAGAGAGATGTGACATCCACTAATGATAATTAAATAAACATTTATGTTATTACAGTAATTGGCAATTGGTTTTAATACTTTAGGTTGATTGTATATCAATAATAAAGAAAATTGTTAAATGGACAAATAAGGTTTCTGCTGGACAGTAACAGTTTCTCTGTCAATGGCAGTAAAAAGCAGGAAAACCACACACCTTTTTAGATATTTGCTCTTTCTCAACAGTCAGATGGTAGGAGTTACAAAGTGAGACCTTAACACCATCACACATTATTTTGTTTTTGACATTGTGATTTTCCCTCTGTGCTCTGCCACTTGCTCTTAGGGTTAAAGACTCCAGCGACAGCAGCAGTGATTCAGATGGCTCCTCCAGTGACTCATCGTCAGACAGCAGCGACTCCTCCAGTTCCTCTTCAGATAACAGCGACAGCAGCAGTGACAGCGACGATGACAGTTCTTCCTCATCTTCCTCTTCCTCCTCCTCTTCGTCCTCCAATAGCTCAGACTCAGGGAGCAGCAGCGATTCAGATCAAGGACCTCCAAAAAAGAAAAAAAAGAAGAAATAGATAACTGAATAGATAACTTTTTGTTTTTAGTTCCGTTTCTGTTACCTGAAGTCATTTTTAGCTGTCCACATTTTGTTTTCCATCAGTTTCATTGCACTTGTTTGGATGTGATGGGACAGAAATCTCTTTGGGCTGCAGATCTTACACTTGTGTAATGCTTGTTTGGTCTTAAAAAGCTGACATCAGAAAAAATATTTTCATGCTGTTTCATGTTTTTTGTAGGATGTTATTTCCTCCTTACTTCTACTTGTGATATTTTTAAGTTTGTAGAGCTGCAGAGGATTTAAATTTTAAATACCCGAGGCAATTAAAGTGCATTTTCATGTTCTATTAGTGATTTTTGTACTAAAGTATATTTTAGTCAAACTTGCTCTATACAGCTATCAGCCTCAATAAAATGCAACATATCTTGCATTCAAACTTCAATATGATAATTCAAATTACCAGAAAAAACTGTTTAAAAAGATAGATTAGTTTGAGGATAAACAGTTTTTGTTGCTCTGAATTTGTTTTTCCTGTCAATTAAACTTCTCTCTGTTTTTAAATCTGCGTTATGTTTTCTTTTATGTATAACCTTGTGTTCTCAGATCTTTTTCCATCCCACCAAGGTCCAAAATTTGGATGGATGTACAGTTTTTGAATGGTGGTTATAGTTATAAGGTTTTTTTTTTTCAACATATCCTGACTGGAAAGATAGATATACACAATGGTACACCAAAATTACCACAAGTTGCTAAGTGAAATTACTCGGTTGCAACTATGTTTGTAGTATGTTTTGTCTGACGCAGTTTCTGTGTAGGAAAAAAAAACAAACATGGCAACTGGATTCAGCAGTCAGGTAATATCGGTATTTAGTATTACTCCACAGCATGGCATAAAGAAGTGCTCACAGTGATATTCGTCCTTTTCTTGTTTGTTTATTTTGATGATGTTAATTTACATTGTAAACATATTTGCAAACAAGAAAGTCCAACAAGAAATCACAAATGACATCTCTCCTATATGCAACACTTTTAGTCCATGTAAAGATTGGTGCGTAGTGCTTTAATTCTATTTTGAATTTTACTTTGGGGAATTTTTCATGTCAATTTACATTTGTAAATAAATGTTTTCCTCACAAAATAAATTCAATATGAGCACTTTTTATTGTCTGTTAAATCCCTCTTATATATAAAAAAAAATAGATATGTTTTGGTGAAGTTAATCCCCAAACCAGTGAATGCATGGAAAAGTACTCAAATCTAACCAATATTTACCTGTTCTGAAGCACTCAAAATTTAAATGACATATTCCCACTTTACAAAAGGCACAGCTGAGATCAATGTCTTAGATTGAAGCTGTTACCTCGTTTACAGGACGTTAACGCAAAATTTTCAAAAACACTCCTTAAATTTTGTTTTTGAAAATATTTCTGATTAAAGTTCTAAACAGACTGTCAGTCGACGGAGACATCCGTCCTGGACGTCAAATCTGTGCAACCTGTGCGTCACTGAAATGTGGCGTTTAAGAAATGTAGGAACTCCCACGATTATTGATTGAGTCTCGCCATTACTGTATAGTTAGATCGCGGTTTCTGTTTACTTAGTAAGTGGCCAAAAAAAATAAGTCCTAAACTTGTAATTCTTATGTAAAGTCTGTGGTGCGTTGGTTTGTGATCCGTCATCTTTGTGATTTTTGATCTATTTACATGGTTCGCGTATTTTATTTTATTTTTTTCGCGAGGAGGTTGGGTTAAAGTATGTCCGACAGCAACTGAAGGCAACACCGCTTGCTGCCATACATGCACCCAGTCCTGTCTGTGATACCTGCTGGCTACTTAACTTAGCTAGCAGCCTTACCTATAAGTCACTTCTGTCCAGGAATAACAAAATGAACGAAATACGAAATTATTTATTTGCCTTTTCCGTTCGATGCGCAGCTGCGTTTTAAGGGAGAGATGGAAACCATTCCTTTGGTTTTAGTATTTTAGCTGTTATTGCGTTTTGTTGGGTCCATTTTGCGTGTAACTGGAAGTGGAAAAGACAAAGAGAAAAGAGCTTTCCAATAGCTAGAATGGTTTGGGCCTAAAAGAAGACAAGAGGTAAGGATGCTTAACACCACGAAATGTTTCGTTTGGTTATTTTACCGCATTCGGTCTTCATATGATGTGTGATGACTGTTAATTAAAATTTCAGAAACGAAATTCAATGGTTGCATTGCTAGCCAGCCGCTAGCCTAGCCTCAGACGCTACTAGCAGATTTGGCTAGCAACATTATGGTAAAGGACAGGTATTCCTATAGGTAGTTAGCCCATTAGCCTCCTACTAAAGCTGCAGACAGTATTTCTCGTTTTTAGTCTGTTCTTTACCGAGCATTGTTAAATGCAATACGGGACACACGGCAAGGTAAGGTTTATTCGTGGATTGGCTGTCTGTTAATGACAAGGGAGACGGAGCATCACAGTGATAGTGTTCATGTTCCTGTACATGCAGTGTTGGCTAACAGGTCATGACGTCTAATGTTTGTGTTTCTCTGCTCAAACAGAGTTTTAAACACCAGACATGTCTCAGTTTGTTAGTCGTAGATAAGATACGGTGATAAAGTAAAACCTGCATTTAGTCACGGAGTAGAGGAGAAATTGAAGTTGCACGCAGTTTGTTTATCATTTATTCACTTCATTTGCCTCGTGAAATCCGCTTTACTCTTAAAACAGCGAAAAGCTTTTAAAGCTTCAACTACGAGCATTAATTATTGTCTTTACTGTAGTTAACTTTCTATAATCGACACGTTATTACCAGTCATTTGACGGTAACAGTGATCAGTTTTGTCACGATGATTTGCAAAAACTTTTAGTAAGTTGGCCTGTCGCCTGATGTCTTACCTAATATCGTTAGTGTTAGAGTATTTTATGTGCCTCAAGCTTTGACCAAGCCAATCTCTTTTTTACTTATGATGACTGTTTTGCTCCACAGACAGAGCCCAGTTTTGTACTAGGCAATAACACAGATGATAAGCTTAACTAGGAAGCCATTTTACGTGCCACAGTTGGGGGAAGGGCCAGAAATGCATCACACGTCCAGAGTTATTGGTGATAATTACAGTTGTGTTCGTATCCATGTAGTAATATATATATCTGACATGAAAGTGGGGACTAAGCTGCTTCCTTGTTTATTTTGGGTGACACTTAGTCGTGGGGGTAAGCCTAAGGTCATGAACTCTTTTATGGCAGGTAGCTGTGTGTAGACAACATTTGGAGTCAGCTGATAGACTCAGGTTTTAGACTGTTTCCTTTGTGGGTGTAGTTGCTTATTCTTTACACTGTGTGTAGAGGTGGAACTCTTTACTTTGAAGAGGACTTACAGAAATGAACATAGTGCTTTTAAGTATAAGAAAGAGATATGCATCCACTGACATGAGCTACAGTTTTTACAAGATAACAGAATTAACATTTCACATTTGTAGCCTACAGAAAATACATTTCTAGGTCTTAAAATATTCAGACTCAAGGATTTTAACTGCTGCCATCCTACATACACATTTTTTAGCTTAAGTTTAATAGGGTACTTTGAGTTTGTCCTTATTTTAGCCCGTTATGAACTTAGCAGTTTGTTTTAATTCTGCTTATCTTTTCTCTTACACATTTAAGAAGTTCATCCTGCTCCCTCTAAACAATCAATTTTACCCACCATAGTGAATCCCCTCCTTTTGGAGTGGTGAGCAAAGGAATTTTTACTCTGCATGTTGTAAATTGCCTTATCAGAATACTCTGTGGCACCAATGACAGACAATAGTAAATAACTTAATTCAGATCATCCATCTGTATCATGGACTTATTGGCTTTTATAGGTCATTAAGAGTAACAGATATTAATTTCAGTCTTTTAATAACTAGTGAAAATTCCTTCAAGAGGTTTAACCTTAGTATCTTTTTTGCTCTCATATGGATACTTCACTCACATTGGCTAGAAAGCTAATCATTTCAGTGTACGGTATTATCATTGTGCTTAATCAATCATTTCCATATCCTAATGCTTAATACTTAACAATAAGCATAACTTTGAAAGGGTAAACTTTTTCAGAGTCAACAACAGGTTGCTATTTGAAAGTCACCAGCAGTTTTCTCAACAAAGTTTGAGGATCCTCCTCTGTCCTTCATTTCCTTGCTTTATATGCAAATAAACTCAGAGCCTCACATACCATCATTAACCTTTAGAAACACTTAATGATGATTACAAGTATGATTCAGCACAGAGTGCAGGAGATTTACATAAACGTCTGCACATATTATGATGTTATAAGGACAAAACAGAGTGCAGGGTAAAAAAGCAGACAAAATGATCAGCATGTTTTATTAAGATACACAATATGAAACATCAGTATCCTAAATGTGCTAAAATAAACACCACGGTTGGAACATGATGGGATTCATTAACCAATTCCAGCTAAAATTTGTCTTTTTGCTTAACAATTTCCACTTCTTTGTTCTGCGTGACTTGCAAAACATGGACATCAAAGTGCCTCTGATGGCACTTGTATGCTATTGACAACTGACACCAATGCTTTCTTTTATATAATTTAATAGTAGCCAACAAACAGTATTAAGATGTTCCACGCACTAACTCTTTTGTTAGGATTGCATTAAAACCAGGCATCCTAAAATACTGAGAAAAATATTTTTTCAAAGAAATAAAAGTTGCTTGAAATATTCAAATTCATATCAAACAATAACCAAAAATATTGGAAAATCTGTGTCCAACTCTGCTTGTTTTGCTAGTAAATGCAAACAGTCTCAAAAAACTTCTCCCACTATTTACCCTCTGTTATAAAATTCATTTTGCTATCTTCATGTGTAATCCATTAATATATGAATGGGGAGGGTTTTTTGATGCCATTAAATAACAGGTATGCCTTTCACTGGCTTGTATGTACTAAAGCACGGGCATCCGAACTTCGTCTCGTGGTCCGCATTTTGTTGGCCCTCAGCTAATTCTGAAAAATAAAATGAAACATGATCTGGATTAGGATATGAAGTTTGATCTTAAATGCTCTCCATTTCCTAGTAACATCATTGGGCTGAAGGTGATGGGAATTATGAATAATAAACATAATTATTACAATTGTGATAAAATGTTAATGCTTCGGTGAATTAAGACAATTATGGATCATGGCAGCATAGCAAAATAAATTGCTACTTACTTGCTATTGGCTCCTTCTTAAAATCCATTTCATTAATCACATTGCCCAATCATTCTTGAAGCACCAACAGCCACATAAATGTGTCAGCGTTTTGCAGTTTGTTCTTGTTTTGTGTATGAATATTGAAATGGGAAGGGATCCAGAGAAAGCATGGCCAAAACAGGCCCTCCGAAATCTGATTGACTGCTGCAAGTTGTTCAATGATATTTTTTTTATTTTTATTTTTATTTATTTTTTCCTTTTCAAGCCACAAATGAAAAGCTGTGACGCTGAATGTTCTTACATGAGAAAGACTTTACAAACTTTACTCTCTGCATAAAAGATCCCATAACCATGTGTTACAGACTTTTGCTGTGACACACCAGACCACATTTGATAGTATTGCCTTTTTTATTTTGAATAAAGTAGTACAGTGGGTTCTTGTGAACAAAGTTTTAGCTAAACATGCTCACAACCTCTTTTTTAAAATGAAGGGGCTGGACAGAGGTGCAAGTAGAAAGTATGAGACTACAACATGGCATGTTTTTGCCATAGGTTAAAAATAACTGAAGCAAATCCAGAAAAGTTCTGTGACCAAGAACACGTGACCTCCAGTGTTTAAATTTTAACATTTTGGAGTTTTGCTCTTTTTTTTTTTTTTTTTTTTTAATTATGATAGTGTATTTCATTCACCATAAAACAGCATCAGCTTATATAGATGTGGTCATTGTGTTATGACAGTTAAAAGTCAGCTTCTCCTTGTTGTGCTCCCTGTCATGTAGCTTGGTGTGAAATCCTCCTCACTTCCTGTTTAGGTTTTGCTCACTGGCTTCAGTGTAACTGTTTCCTGAGGCCAAGCAGAGAGCACGTGCACATGTTCTGTTGAGATGTTATTATGGTCACTTGTTTGTTCGTTACAGACAGGGGAGTGGGCGTGTATTTTCTTTGGCTGGGACACACCTATTGCAGATTGCTGCAGTAGGACTGTGTGGCTTTGCTGACTGGATGTTTGGAAATCAGAAATACCTCCTCTTAGGCTGTAACAACTTCAACTTTCCAAAGACAGCCATCTTATTTTAACTAACCAAATGCTCTACAAAACTCATTTTAGAGCTGCGTCTTAAATATGCAATGGGGTCCCTCTCTAAAAGGCGTACAGTTTGATATATGTGATCTCCAGCTCTCCATAATTTTTTGGCCTGCGTATGTTGTTTCCTTTTTTAAACATTTGTCACGGTGTCTGATTGCCACAGTTGGCAAAACAGATTATATTTCTGGTTTATCTTAATACAGTAACAATGCTCCATTAGCAGATAATCATGGATTGTAGTACAAGTCATAGCTGTCATATATCAGTAAACAGTGATGTTTTGTCACACACTTTGATGCTGCATTTTTAACAGAAAAGGTGGGATAACTAAGACCATTAAAGATGTAAAACAGAGCAGCTGCACTATATGAAACCAGCTTGTCTCAGATGCTCTTTGAAAGGCCAATGAATTGATCAAAAATTATATTTAATTGTCTTTGAACTGTGGGATATGAAACCATTTTCTGCTCTTCACTTCACTTTACCCTCAAAATTCTTCTTATATGTGTCTAATCTCATATTTCTGTAAACTTCTTACTTTTATTCTGTTTGCTTTATTCTGTTTGCTTTATTCTGTGTCTGGTGATAAGCGACAGCATTAGGAGTTTGACTTAAGGATGGAAATCAAGAACTGATTCCAATTGAGAACCTCACTACTACTAGTTTAAGAAATCAATATCATTTTTCTGTTGTGCTTTTTTTATCAGTACCTTCTCCTTAGTTCTTTGTGTCTCATTAAATAATAATTTGACTTGACCATTTGACTTTCTATCTCTTTGTTACATTTATTATTTTTTTTCCTCTTTCTGTCCCTGGGACATACAGTTAAGTTTATTTATGTTGCATGGACAAAGCATTTTCTCAGTAATACAGATTAGAAACTAGGTATGTGAAAAGCTAAGATTTTATGGATACTAATGCCATTTATGAAAAGCTTAGATACGTATCAAAAGATCTTAAAAAACAGGTTTATTGCTGTTTGGAATTCTTTCATATTTTTTTTTTTCATTTTACAATGTATTTATATAACTCTATTAAGAAGTTTAGCTTTCATGTAATATCTATACAGGATTAATTGTGGTAGAAGTAGTGCATCAGTAGCTAACAGATTTGATAGAAAAAGACTAGAGTTCATTAAAGAATCAGAGCAGTCATCCATTCTTTTTGTTTAAGAAGAGTATGAAGGTGTCCTCAGCTGTGTCCTGCAAGTTTACATCCATCCAACATCTATACCGCCAGCCTACAGATGACCATTCACCCAAGCATGCACAGGGAGAACATGCAAGCTCCACACAGAAAAGCCCTGACTGACACGGGGATCAAACCAGCAACTACATGCTACGCCACCATGCTGCCCTGCAAGTTAACAATCAAATCTAATTTCTTCTACAAAGAGAGGATTTTCAAAGAGTTAGATGTTTGAAGACGTTTCCAGAGTCTGCCATTTGAACTAGCACCATTCTAATCAGACATCCGCAGCTCCCTTTTTTACTCCTCTGTACAGTCGCTCACACAGCAGAAAAATCTGCCTCTTGCTGTGTCCTGACCTCGTGCATCTGCTCCTCTTCAGCTTTTGTTCTTTAGGATGGGAGTTAAGCTCTCTTGTGGCTATCTAGTCCAGTGGAGGTGAACTCATTAATGCCATTTCATTTCACAGATCTGGCATACATCCGCGCGGTGAAAACTGCCCTGTGATGTTGGCCTGAAAATTAAAACATCACTCCTGGCCTGCAGTGGTAGTAATATTCAGAAAAAGTGAACAAAATCCTGCCACCATTTTCTAAGCTGTGTAAAAGCACCACAGGCAATAAATCAATGAAGAGTAAAATTTGATGAAACGGACCCAGTAGAGTGAAATGACATGCACAACTCAACAATTTATTTTTTTATGATGCAGTTTTAAGGTTTATATTTCAAATTTTTTATGCAAAAGCTACCTTATGATCACAAAATGAATCTGTAATCATCATCAGGTGTCTCAGTTATTTTGGCAACTTGGTATCAAAGTGCTGCTCAGTAGGGAGAGCAAAGGTTTGTTCAAATGGTCAGTGTAGTGAGCTATAGGTTAGCATGTTTCTATTCTTAGGCTGGAAGATTTTTCAGTGTCAAATGAAACCAAGGCTGCTCGGTAAGACTAATGTGACTGATTTATATAACAAACATAGCACAGTAGGTCTCCTGTCTTTCTGTATACAATGCATTGCTGTCTGTCTGTGTACTGGTTTGATATGGTCAGCTTCTCTGAACTTACCTACGAGAGCGCAGAGGTTGTTTTTTTTTTTTAATTCTTGTGTACCAGTTACACCACAGTAGAACACATGTTTTGACTCTCCTTGCCATGACATGTAGAGGTGTTAAGGTTTCAGAAGCTGGTAACCTCATGGTTATGTCCGAGGTCCTCGTGTACAGGGGCTGATGTCCTCAACACGGGTAGCCTAAGATTCAATTTTGATTCTGTGGTTTGTTCCCTGTACGACATCTACATGCTGTTTTTTGACTATCCAGTGTCCTGTCTCGACAGTAGAGACATTTAAAAACTTAACAAAAACAAACTTTTAATACAGAAATAACACAGTGACATTATTTTGAAATACTTTATGTTCTATTACGTGGCACGATGGTGCAGCAGATAGTGCATGTGCCACACGGCAAGAAGGTTGCTGGTTCGATCCCTGTGGCGGTCAGAGGCTTTCTGTGTGGAGTTTACATGTTCACCCCGTGCATGCGTGGGTTTTCTCTGGGATCTCCGGCTTCCTCCCATAGACCAAAAACAAAAAAACATGCTCACTAGGTCAATTGGTGACTCTAGATCAGCCTTAGGTATGAGTGTGAGCATGAATGGTTGTCTGTCTCTCTGTGTGGCCCTGTATTTGACCAGCGACTGGTTCAGTGTGTACCCCGCTTCCCGCCCAATGTCAGCTGGGATAGGCTCCAGCCCCCCCAACCTCGAAAGAGATAAGCGGAACAGATAACGGATGGATGTATGTTCCATTACCCTTTCTCCAGCTTCACCCGCCTTGTTTGCTGAGAATAAATGAAAAATAATTTTTTTGATTGGACAAAAATTGATGCTATTGGTTGGATTCTTATATGATCATGGACTTTGTGAAAATTAAAAGCAGCAAATCAAATCAAATCAAACTTTATTTATAAAGCACTTTTCATACATTCAAAATTCAGCACAAAGCGCTATACAAGAAGCAACACAGTAGGGTGCCTGAGAATAACTCAATATCTCTAGAAACTTGTTGAAACTTGCAGTGAGGACACAGTCAACCCAGCAGTTGACACAAACTAGGTGAAGAGTTAACTCATCCCACTGCTATAGTAATATATGCAGCAGTAATAATAATTGCACTGCAGCTTCCAGGCAACCATGCTTAAATCAAAGTACTACTTAAGGATAATGTTTTGGAACATTTCTTACTCTACAGCACATTATTACAAGACCTTACAGCACTGACTGATTCAAAATCTTGTTAAGATTCCCGGACTGTAGTCCAGCTTCTTCAAGCAGGTGATTTTATTCTTTTTAAAACTGCTCTCTACTTTTCCTGCTGACAGTTTCTACACAGACGCTTCCTTTGGTGTTGCATTGTACCAGGTTACCATGCTATCTGGTGACCTCAGTGGTCCTCTGTAGGTATCGGCAAAGGTTTAAAGTTTGTCAGCACTTAAATCAGAAGGCATAGAACATCTAACCTTCGCTTATAATCAGTGAGAAGTGGAAAGGCTAGCCTGCTTGCTTCCATCCCATAATTCACAGCGTGACTTTTAGTCTCAGCCTGAACTTGGCCTTTTGCAAAATATTGTTGTGTGAACATTAAACCAGCCAAAGGAAATATGCAAATTTGCCTGCCTTTTCCAATCACTTTCTATGGTCTGGTGCTCAGTGTTAAATGGATGGGAAATATATCCCATGGATTTGTAAAGCAGTCTATCGGATGCATCAGGTTAACAGGAAATTAAGTACAGCAGAGTAGGGGCTTCATACAATCAGCTGTATGTGTTTTGTTTGAGTTAAGGATCAATATACTTACCAGCTAAGTGAACAGTCATTTATGAAATACCACTGAGGGCTTTTTTTGTACTGTTCACAGAGGCAGCATAATATAAGAAGCATTTTAATCACTGTTTCTGCTCCTGCTGTTGTAGTAGTGCTTTTAAACAAATAGTCAAACAAAATTTAAGCCATAGTTAATTTTATTCTGTAGTCATATTCAGTTATGTGCTTAAAGCAGTGTGGGAACTTCACTTTTGCAGTGTGTCAACAACTGCCACAGTGATTGTTCAAATTAACCACAAATTACCTCAGTGGCAAATTATTGTTTTGAGTCTGAGAGCAATTTTCCCATTTAAACGGCATGTTGTAACTGATGCTTATATCCCACTCAGGATGAAAGGCTATACTGTAACATCATCTTTTGTTCCAGATATCAGCAAGGTTGATTTTATTGTTTCAGTGTGGGTTCAGTCCTTGTATAAAGTTTTACTGTACATAATGTTGCAGCACGCTAAATCTAAGCTGCATCATGCTGAATATTCCCTGAATAAGTACACAGACTTGTGTGAAGTTGTTTAAAGTCCTACCCCAGCTCAGATATGGGTGAAAAGAGTCTTGCAAAAAGAAAGTAAACACCCTTGACAGGCTTGGAGTGCACATTCAGAAGCTTGAATGACGCAGGTTCTTTGGAGACCGTGCCAAGATAATGGGAGGGTTTTGTGTCGTGTTTCACAGACGGTGAGGCTGAAACAATTACCCTGAACATTGTGTTTTCTTGTCAAAGCAGCAAGTGAACATTTTTTGCAGAGCTACTTCACTCCAGAGGTGGAGAATAAGCCCTGAACCTAAATTTAGTTTAGTTTTTTTTTTTTTTTATTGCTCTTGCTTTTTCGGAATAATGGTGTACAATATGGTATTAAAAGGGATGGACCCCCTTAGTATCTTGTTAAAGCACTACAATTCCACTTCTCTTGTGTGGAGCTGCTACGAAAAACAGCCTATTTCCTGATATGACTGTCATATTTAAATATTAGAACAACAGAGCAACTGGGGGCGCTTATGAAGAAATTTTTTGAAATAACATGTTTATCATTAAATTAACTTAAGTTCAGTGGAACTACAATTACTGATCTGACATTTGGTTTGTTTTTTGTATTTTTCCCATTTTGGTATTGAATTCTACTCTACTCTACCCTTCTCTGTGGTTTTGTCTTTGCATAAGAGATCATACCTAGTACCTGGCACAGTTTTTTGTGTCACCTCTAGCAAAGCTCTTGGCAAGCTGAGCCAGGATTAAAAGGTGAAGTGGAGGCACTGCCGGCCACTGAATAGTCAGAGCATCGCCACAATAATACGTGGGTGACCAACATGTAAATGAGATGCCTCCTGTTGTCTACTCTGTAATGCAGCCTGCAACTGACTCTGAAACAAAACTTGTCTCCTTACTATGACGAAAGCCAAAACTGAAAGGGACCAACAGCTCTATAACTTCCAATTCCTTAAAGAAGTACTATGAAGGTATACTGTAAAATTAAAACGCAGGTTGTGCCCTAACGACGTAGTAAAGAGCCAGGTTGAGCATATACTATAAATACAAATACAAGAAAAAAACATTCGAAGATGTTAAAACCTAGTAGGATATAGTTTTACAGAATATATTAGCAAATATTAACCTTATATTTGTTAATAGTCTTGCTCCCATTTTAATGCAAAATTAGATGTAGCTCCCCTTTGTTATTAAAGTGAATCATGTTGTGTTCACCTAAAAGGTGTTTTTTTAAGGTGCACTAATGTTTTTGTTTTTAAAATACTTAAGTAAACATTACTATTTCACATTTTGTTTGCACCGCAAACATCTTTTACTGCCTTCTCCAAATTTAAACTAGAAGTGCTCCAAGAGCTTAGCAAAGAGTTCTTATCAAAAATGTGGAAAACCGCCCCATCATGCAATGTTAACAAGTCTTATAAAATATCAATCACCACCTAAATATAATCATTCCTACCTTGGGCCATGGCCAACATTCCCTGAAAATGTTTAAAATCTGTTGAGAACTTTTGAGTTATAAGTGAAAAGGTGGAAAACTGCCCTATTTTGCAATGCTCACAAATTCTTTAAAACATGTTCCTACATCTGTTTTGAGATCACCACCAAAGTGTAATTAAACCTTCCTTGTGCTCTGATTGACATTCCCTGAAAATTTTCATCAAAATCCCATGTGACCTTTTGGAGTTATCTTGCTAACAGACGACGGACGGATGGACAGATAAATACATGCAAAAACATGATGTCTTTGGCATACGTTATAAATGCTCAAATAGTAAAACTAGGACAAAAGTGGGAATCTCTTTAAAGAAACGTGCTTGCATTCTCTTCCAGTCAACATACTCTTAACCAATTCATCTCATTTCTCAGAGATCAGACTTTTACCCCTTTCCCGCTGGCTAAAAAAACAGTTTAAACACGGTAACAATCGGCTCCTGTCCGCAGTTGGAAAGGCTCTAATCGGCATTTAGACGCGCATCGACTGACCCTGCAAGCAACACAGGTTTTCATCGACTCATCTTTGATCAGCTCTTGTGGGAACATCACACCCGGGTGAACGCTCTAATTCATGGGATGACATTGGCGTAACGTGCTTACAGCATAATATTGTGCCTGTCTCCTCTGTCTGTAACTTCTGGGACTCTTTGCCTTCTCAGCAACAAATTCCATCCATCTTGGTATCATCAACGCTCAAATGTTGTTCAGTATGCACTGAATTTGTACATTTTTAAAGACGGACAAAAGTACGAAGTATAGAAAACAGTTGATCACCATGTCCATGGCTTCCATGCTCCTTTTTATTGTTTACTTGGCTGTGTTTTGGCGTGCTGCTTGACACACCAGAGGGAATTTAAAAAAGCCACGCAGCACATCAGCTGGCGATTAGACCTGGGTCTGCTGGCAATGGGAAAGGAGTCACTTGCCGGTTGTTAGCGGATTTACACATGTTGAAAAAACCTGCATTTACACACTAATTTTAGTGGGAAAGCGGTACTAGTGCCAATCATTTCAAACTATCTTAGAATACAGCCTTCTTCCCACAGATCAACTTTTGGCTCTTATGTAAGTCATGAAGTCATTAGTCTTTAATTGAGGTTGTTTCATAACCTCTTAGAAACTCCTCATTGTTGGTTTTATATATCTTTAATTAGTGTTTAAATGCCGAACAGTCCCAGCACTGTGCCCTGATTGGTAAATGCTTCCAGCTCTCCTCTGATTCACAGAGAGCTCTCCTGCTGAGTGGAGGCATTCCAGCCTGTGAGTCACATGAAATGCTTCAAACCTGCCCGAATGAAAGGATGTTAGCAGTTGTTTAGAGAACATGCCAATCAAGACTTAGCGGCTTGTTTTGATATGTTAATTGGACCTAATCTGAAGCCACGCGGAAATATTTAAGGCTTTTTCTGAACTGGAAGTGGAAACAAGAATGCAGAATACCCTGGCTTAGTCCTTATTTGACATGGTCTTTTAGGAATCATAAATAAAGTATGCTTACCTGTTTTATTTATGATACATAAAAGGCAGTCATCAAATTACGCGTAAGTTCGTAGTATGCTGTAAATAATGTCTTGTTGCTGCAATTCTGTAGATTTTTCTTTTATCATTTGAGATATCACAGTAAGAATTTACTCACTTTAATCACACAAAGATGCAGTTTAGGATTGTTTCACAATTCTATCAATCAAATTTATCTCAAAAGTATGACTTAATAATGGCCTAAAAATGTGGGGGAAAGACAGTCTTCCCATCTTTCTAGAGCCTCAAATGGTGTGTGTCCTCTTTTGTTAAACCCCCCAAAAATGGTCTAATTTGATTTAAATGAAAAACAAATGCCGCATATGCTTGTATTAAGAACCTACCTGAAATCAGCAAATGTCTGAAAAGTCAATAAATAATTTCATATCATTTTGCTGTTCCTTTTCCATCCATTCAAAAATAATTAAATTTTTCCTCTGTAAAATGATCTCAAAATAGAGAATTGTTAAAAAATATATATTTTTATATAAAATCAAAAATCTATATATTTCCAAAACATGAAACAATTGTGCTAGAAGTTACATGCTATATGTGGTTTTGATGGTCTTCAAACAGCTGGTTATATGAGGTGGGTTTGCTCCATTTGAATAGTCACTCCCCTGGAATTCCTCATGTCAGCAGGTTTTCTTCAAAAGCACCAGAGGAGGTGGTACAGGCCAACCATCTGTACCCAAAACTGAGAGCTTTTTGTTCAGACTCAAAGCAGTCACCTTTTGTTTCTACATTTGCATTCATCGCAGGCCAGTGAGTGTTAAGATTAAGCATGACAAACCACATATTAGACTATGCCGTTCAGCATTGAAGAAATAAGTTGTTTATTTTGACTTGAAGTGCAGCTGTAGAGCATCAAGCTTTAAGAAATCAGTCTGACCTTAAATACACCATAGCTCAGTTACAGTTTCTTCTTAATGATATCTTTTATTGATCAGATCAGTCAAGGGCATTTGGTTGTCCATGTGTAACAAATTGCTTAAAATGACCAATCACAAAAGAGGACTTAAAAAGCCTGATTTTCTTCCAAATGCAGGCATGAACTTAAACGCTTTAATTGTTGGGACATGCAGTTTTTGTAAGCGGAAACTTGACTTAACGCAGAGTTGAAATTGTGTTGGCCAAAGTTGCACAATAAGAACTAGGGACTGTCTAGTGAGTCAAAGTGAGTTTCCTAAGCTCTGACTTTTTCCACCTGCCTTCGTACTTGGCATTTTCCCCAGAAAGGCACTGTGATAAAGAAGAATATAGTTGATCAGAAAGTTCACAATATGTCTCTCAATGAATAAAATGTATCCAAACATGTAAAACCGTTTTAGTGCTGAGCATAATATATGCAATAAAATGTTAAAACAGTGCAGCTTTTAGTGTTAATGTATGTAGACAGGCGAGCCAACGTCCCAACTACTTAGTATGCCTTAGATCAAAAACTTACAGCCTGCTCTTTCACTCTGAGAGGAAAATTCTGTGTAGTTTTTGTGATATAGTTTGATAAAATTAAGGCAAGGCCTGTTTGGTGGTATTTATGTATCATTCGTAGTTCTTTTACTTTTAGAGGGTAAAATCAATAAAAATCTGAAATCAAGTTTTTGTCCACAAATACAGGATTTCATTTTGTGGCCATATCTTCCAGCCTTATTGAATGTCTTTCCTGTAAGTAAATATTTATTTATGAATTGAATTGGCTTTAATTTTCCCTGGTTTTCCTGCCAAAGCATTGTCTTTATGAAGGAGACATCGGCTAAGCCATGTTTTAATGAACAGCTAGTTGTACAGTGTCACCATATTCATGTAAACTATCACTGAAATAAACCACCTTTTGGTGGAAGCAGGTATCTTTATTTTTACAAGCATATTTTTATGTATTGTCTGTTATTTAATGTTCAAAAAATAATGTCCATGCATATACTGTATGTTTAATGAAAACATGTGGTGCATGTTTTAAAATCATTGAGTGATCCTGTTTCATAACCGTCATCCCAATATCTGTTAAAATAATACCAATTATGATTTTTGCCATAATTGAGCCACCCTAATCTTAACCATAGTGTAATTTCTTCACCTTATATGTATTAGAAAACATCCTGTATTTTCAGAAACTTGATGTATAAATATATGATTAATCGGTACTTTATTGGAACAAAGCTTTATTGGACTAAAAGTGCTTAAAAGAGGAAGATTTTGAGGCTAAAGTGAATGATGGGATGAAAAGATTCTTGTACAACCCTAAACGTTCAAAAGAAAAAATGAGGAGTTATCAAAAGTCACTATAAAGGTCATGTTGTCAGTTCTTGTGCACATTGCAACATGCAGTGATTACACATTTGTCAGCATGTGTCATCATATTTGCCCGATGTAATTCTCCTGTAGTTGTACATCCCGGCTGCCGGAAACAGCGCTCTGTCTCTTTAAGAGGGCTGCTCGGGTGCTGTGCCCTGTGCTCAGGGCATGGTGGGGAAAGAGAGGGAGGTTGTTGTTGGAACTGCTGCTCTGATTGGTCAGGCTGTACTAAAGGCAGTGACATCACACGGAGGAGATGTCCTATGGTGTAAAATAACATGTCCTTATATGGGAGGGGGTGGGCTGTTCCATTTTCAGAGAGAGGTGAGATTCATTTCCCTCTCTTTGCTCCCACAGTGTTTCTTAAAAATGCTCTCCCAATTTGCTTTTTTTATGCTATTATGTACATCTATGTCGTGAGGCTGTGTTGATAGAGCTTATGTCACCTTTGGTTTAAACTTAATTTTTCAGTGTGAAACTATGGTAACAGTCTTTTTCCGCCTGGCTGCCTCTCTTCTTTTAGTTTTGATATGTGTAAGTATGAGCAGATGAATACATTTCTTAAACTGAAGCGTTTATCAGAATCAAATTAAACTTATCCTTTATTGTTATTGTTGTAGGAAAGAGTTGGATCATTTGTTTTTCTTGCAGTTAGATTACCTAAGGCTGCTGTGGTTTAAATTTCTCTGCTGACTTTTTAACATTTTGTCTTCACAAAATATTAAAATCTTCACTATACTTACCCCAACCTTTTTTAATTAAGTCTGGTTGTTTATTTATTAGTCTTATCAATGAGGTAGGAATCATGTTTAGTTTCTTTTTTTTTTTAATTTTTCTGTGAACATCTGACATCCTGTTTTTTTCCAGATTTCTTTCAGCCAGGATCGATGTATATTTATAACAGAGAGTACATTTTTTTTCTTTTTATTTCGCCCAGGGTCCAAAATTAACATCTGTCAAGCGCTTACTGCAGGCAGATTTTCTGTTTATCAGGTACTTCTCACAGGAGAAGTATCATACAGCTGGTAAAGGTTTGTACATTCTGAATTATGCACAAAAATATGCAGAGTTTTAGCCACATTTTCTCACTTAATGCAATCAACAAAACCAATTTAAAATTTCATCATAAATTCAGTTGATTATAAAAAACGTGATTAAATCTACTATGAAAATATGAAAAGTAGAATACTTCTGTTGTAATTTGTTATTCTTGGATTATGTTTAGCTCTTTAAAAATAGAAGAAATTTGTTTTTTTTTTTTTAAGGAGTCAAAGCTACTAAATAAATTACCAATAAAATTATGCATCTTTATAATAATGTTGAGGAACGTAGTCTGCAGGTGCAGATCTATGGGCTGGAATGGGCACTGTATGTGGCTCTTTAAGAGAGATATGCCAGAAGATGATTTCATTTACTAATTTTATTTCCTAAACCATGATATAATGATTAAAACGGTATATCTAATACTGAAATCAATAAAAAGCACTGGACCAAATGTATGTCATTCAAAACACTTTTATGGTTTTTGCTGGTAAAAAAATGTTTCCTCTGTCATTTTTATTTATTTTTTTATCTTTCTATCTTTTTATCTACCATCCACGCTCGTGAATCAATAAGTTAATTTCAGAATCTGAATACTCTCACATTATATGCATAATATATTTTATCATAAAATGGTGAATCAATCTTTATTTCCCTTTTTAAGAGCTTCAAACAATGATGGAACATCTGGAAATAAATTGCCTTGTTTTTATGGAGCTTGTACTTATAAATTGAAGTTAATTTGCTAAAACTCAGCCAACTTAATGATGATATATAAGGATATAATATTAGCAGTAAATACCTACAGAAATTTTCATATCTGCTAATATTGATAATAACATTTTAAACAATTACCTGGAAATACCAATACCCTTTTAGCTTATACATTTTCACTGTTGATTACATGGCGCAGAGTTTCATAAATGTTTTTACGTAAAAGCTGCCCCAGATCACAGGGTTACAAAAAGTTAATTGAATTTGAGTACATAGCATCTTTTCTAGACTGTCAGTCATTCCTTTGGTCCAAAGATATTTCAAGTGCCTGCCTGTTGTCCAAAACCTGCATCACTTTTATTTCTTAGTGTGATAAATCACAACACAAACATTAGAAAATCTGCTCGCCCAGACTTCACCTCACATGTGACCACCCCCGCTGCTTGCCCATATGGTATCTCCCAAGCACGAGCAGTCACCTCCCCTCCCTGAGTCAGATTTGTCTCCACTCCAAGGAAATACTCTGTTACCTTTCTAGTCGAGTAAAGAAACTTCAGCTCCACTTTTTCTCTGTGGACATTCAGGGACATATTTAGAGGAGAAGAAGGAGCTTAATGTCTTCACTTCAGGAGGTTTGCGCTTAAAATGTAGGGTGACAAGTCATGACGAGAACACTTTTGAATCCCTGGGAGATCCTCTGAACCCTCCTCCCTCCTCCAATGTTTCAGTGGTTGGGGCCATGGCCTCTCAGTCAGGGTAAGAATTGCATGGCTAGTTGGCTGTTTTCTTTTGGTCTCTAGACAAGGATTTAACTTTGTTTTCACTACCTCTTATACTTAATGTTATAGACGGCCTTATATAATAGCTGTCTGAAAGCCTGTCACTCTCTTCACTGCTCTGAGATGACCATCAGTTCTTCTTTTCTGTGAAGTATGGTACAGAAAACAAGGCCTAGCTGTTGTGTTGTGAGTTGCAAGGAGTCAGATGAGCTGATTAAATTAGGTACAGAGTGAACTGCCTTCTCCGATCTGTGGACTTTGACCTTTTCATCTGGCACGCTCCACAATAGTTGCATTAAATGTAGCAGGCCATCACACTCTCTCAATGATGAATGTTATTCAAGCTCATGTTGTGTTATGGGCAGTGTGCATGTTCTTTGCTTTGAAGCAACCTATGTCACCTGTCTTTTGTGTTTAACCTTAGATACAGCCTGCCAGAAAATCAAAACCTGCTCCTGTATGATCTACGCTTCACACATTTGCTTTTTAATGAGAAAAGGTCTGTCTTGATAAATAGAGTAGGTGTGAGTAAAACTTTGTAACTGTGAACATGAGGCTGTACAAGCTGCTTTGTCTAAAGAGGTGACTTGTGCATTGCATCAAAAATTCTTCATAATGCACTGATATATTTGTTTGCTATCAACAAAGACAGAAAATAACCCTTTTACAAGACACTGGCTCGTTGGATAATAATGGTGCGTGCCATTTACCTTGCAACTTGCATGTGGGAACTGGGAATTATGTCACACTTCAGTGAAACACATTCCAGTTAGGCCCTGTTTACACGAAAGTGGACCAAAACGCAGAGTTTTCATTGTGTTTTTGCCTCCCATTTACACGAGAATGGTGCCCGGAGCGCCTGAATCCACAAACTTTTGAAACCAGGGTCCAGAGTGGAAAGTTTTGGAAACTTATCCGTTTTTGGCTCCATGTAGACGACATTCAGCGTATGAATCGCTGACGTCACTGCATGTGCAGTACTCTTTCACATGAAGGCTGCGCGCACATACCAGGAAGAACAATAACAACAAGCACCATGTGTGCTGCTTACCTTGCTCGGTTTGTTATCCAGACAGATTTGTGGTCCAGATAAGAAACTCCTGGGTCTTTGTGTGTCCACTTGCCATTGTTGTTTTTGAAAAGTTTGTCTTCACTGGAAAGCGTAGGCGTGTTTTAACACGGCTGTTCCTCTACAAACTTACATCATCATCTACTGGCCTGTTATGAAGTTTGTAAACACGCAACAGCGTTTTCAGTTGTTCTCACATCTCATTGTGAACGGGGATCATTTTTGAAAACGCAAAGGAAAAACCTTTCAGATTCTGGTGAATGTTTTCGTGGAAACGGGGTTTTAGGAGCTGGCAAAGTCGAGGTACCTGAAGATCGCCGACTTCCTGAATAGAAATTCTGACCAAAAGGATCAAGTGGAAGATCAAGTGGTATGCACCAAAGTGTCATGGCGGAGGAGTGGAAGTGGTGATGCAGTGAGTCAAACTGGACTTGAAGTTTGTTTATAGCAGTACTGTTTTATTGAGACAACTTTATTTGGTGAGTTAAAAAGTCAGCAGACACACAAATCAGTTGTTCAGGTAATATATGAGCCAGGAACAAATTTTTGGAGGTAAAAAAAAATTGCAAGACTGTGGCTCCCAATAATAAAACTTTTACTTACCTAATGTATTGTATTTTAACAGACGATAGACAGTTTGTTACCTGATGGTGAGCCAGGTAAGGCTGAAAACATTGTTTTAAATGGATTAGGTAAATAAACAATAGCTGTTTATCTCTGTGCTACAGTGTTCTTAGCATGGTCAGGTATTATCTGGCTGTTTTCAGATAATAGTTCTATACCAATACTTTAAATACCAGTGCTAGTGCCTCAAAGGTCCATTAGTTGATACTTTCAAGATATTTTTTTTACAATGTTTACTTTTGCTATGGGCCTTTGTGAAAATGATTTTCTTGGCTAAAATGACAGTGTTTTTGTAATGCAGAGAGGGTTCTGCATAAAAGGCTCTGACATCTATTGAATGGTCTTAAATGAAGCAACAAAATCTGTGTTTTGATTTGGTTTTGCATACACATCCCTAATTTCCAGTGTGTTTTCGCATTACATCTGTATGTACTTGTTGCCTTATCTTTATTTAATATTTGAAACACAGTTAACAAAACAATTTATTACTCCTTTGATATATTGTTCCAGTCCAACTAAGCAGTACTAATTAAAGTAGGACATCTAGAATATAAACAATAGTGGCATCATTTTAAAAGGAACCATTGGAGTCATGATTGTAAAGTTGCTTTATTTTCCTGGAACCTGTTGAATTTCACAAACAATAAACCAGGAAACTGCTGAGACGTGCTGTCATGCCTGTAAGTGCAGCCGCCAACACCACATATTGCACAAGACCGGATGGGTTTGAAAATATGCCTCCATTCGATGTACATGGCAAGTGGACAGCTTTGCTTAGCATTGGGCTACTTTTAATAGCTTTTTACCCTCATTGGGTCATAATCCTGCATTTAAGAAACTATAGTTAGTCAATCAAGCCAATGGAGTGCCAGTTCGCCAGTCATGCTTGAATTTACTCAGCCACATATCGCATTAGAACTTTTTTGTCTCCTGGCTGCCATGATAGCTTCCTCAACTCTTTCATTGTTATTCATGCTGGTTGTCTATTGCCAAAGTGTGACTCAACTTTTTGGAAAGTCATGTGGAACCAAAGCCGTTTCCCACCAGGCAGTCCTGTTACGTTTGGCGAGGCACGGTACAGAATTATAGGTGTTTCCACTGTCGAAAATAGGGAAAGGTACCCCAATGACTGACCTATGCCGTCCCATATGGCACTCTTCTGTTGGAGCTGACCCCCAAAGGGTGGAGCTAAAAATTCTGCAGTCTGTTGATTGGTTGCAAGATTTGTCACTTTCTGTCCAACAGCTGCTGAAATTTAAACAAAATACCCTGGTATGTTTAATTTACCAGAGTGAGCAACTTTTCTACTCATTCTATGAAGAGTGGCTGCATTTAACTATGCTCAGCAAATAGCAGCAAAACCTGGCCCTCGCCATGATCTAACTTTTGTATATGTATTTCCTCATTTTTCTCAACAAACAAAACTTTGACGATCAGTAACAGATGAACTTAAAGGCACAGGGGAGATAGGGCCTTTTATTTTTGCAGATTAAGGATGATTTTTACAAGTCTGATCAACGCCCATCTGATTGTGCAAAGTGCTTCTGTTGTGAGAGTTTTAAATGCAGACGGGGTGAGGGGCAAATAACTTGAAGAAACCAAAAATTTGCTGCGCCGTGCTGGAGAAGTTTGTAAACAATTAGGACTTTACTAGGGGTGTAATGATCCATCGATCTGGATCGATACATCGATTGGTTAAGCAATGATCCAATCAAATCGATGGAAACTCAGAACATCGATCAACATCGTCATCTTCAACGCCTTTATTTTGAAATTCTGACCGGATATCCGTTTCACCGCTTCCGCCCAATAGTGCCTCGTTCTTAAGTTTCAACTTTACAGGGCTCTCAAGTCTCACGTATTCAGCGTATGAGACGCGCACCTTTTTGCTCTCTCACACACCACACCCGGTATTTCTCCTGCTTTAATATGTACTGTGTAGCTCCCACCGAGTAACACCGCTATATGTTAACGTGTAGCAACACGCTCTCAGCATCACAGAGCTAAACGGGAGCTTGACATGTCAGCCAATCAGAAAATAGCACTGCTGTATTCGGGTAAAATACGGTCGATCTGACAGCAGAGGATGCATGCTGCACACACACAACGGGAGTAATCACACGAGTACAGTAAGTTATCTCATCATTTGATTTTGTAGCGCACTGATTATAAAAATTACTTATTGTATGAAAGGAAAACAGTGAGAGCTTATTCTTATTCTTCCTCCACACCTACCATTAAACAGTGAAGCAAAGTCTAAAAACACCTGACTACTAATTAACCCAATTTTAATTTTAAACACCATTAGATCATACAGATGGTTATAATCCTCTATAACCTATCATACCCAAAGGTCAGCACATCGTTTCACATTTCAGTAATAAAACTGTCAAAACTTAGAAATTGCTTTGTATTTCTTTCTTGCTTTAGGTGAAATGTAGCTGATTGTGTTCAATGAGTACACAATATCGTCTTAAATCGATCGAAGGTCCCTGAATCGTATCGTATCGAAATTGAATCGTGGCATACTTTGTGATATCGGCAAATATCGTATCGTTGTCCAAAGAATCAATATTGTATCGTATCGTCATGAAACTGGTGATTTACACCCCTAGACTTTACTCAGTTTTATTTCTTATGAAATTAGAAGCTCTGTCCTGCTGAGCCCCACTGATGAGAGATTGCTACAGAAGTGAAATAAAACAGCGCAGAGCCGTAATGCAGGGATTGAGCCATAGCGCACAGAACAGGTGAAAAAAGAAACGAAAACTTTGTTTCATCATCTGTTCCGATGTTTCTTAGTTTATCTGAGACTGATCAGACAGGAGTCACTGATTGACGCCGTCTCGTAGAAGCATACGGTAGTGCACAAATGAGCACGGATGAGATGGACACCAGTGAACTATCAGTGATCTGTTAATTATAAAAAACTTAGGAACATGTCTGTATGAACCTTCACTGTGTTTTTTTTGTCTTTTTTTATGGAGAGCTGTTAAAAGCACTTTCAGCATGTATTTCCTCAATATTTCAATGAAAACAATGATATAAAAAAAAACTGAAAACTGTTATTTCCGCCTAATAAATCCCATTAAAGATGTTTGTGCAGTGTTAACAAACTAAGTTTATCAGATATCATATTACAAACAGTGTAGGGACATATCATTCATGTTTTTTTGTCTCTTATTCTGTGCGTAAAGGAGACACCAAGTGTTGTTTGCTGCAGTGCTCTCTCACTCTCTCTTGTCACGCTTGCTCTTTCTTCCTACCCTTTAAACATTATTTAATGCTTGCAGAGGCAAAATCAACTAAAATTCTTTATTTTAGGGTCGCATTTTTTTAAATAATCATCTCTTTATATTAACCTCTGATTATGTTTTTGCCTGCTATAAAGTGACTTTAAAACATTTGTCCCAAGGCCAAATTAATTGCCAACCCCTGATCTACACTATATTTTGATTTATGGAGTACTTCAGAGGTACACACCTTTCTTTGCCATTGTTAGAGAGAAGGAAGTGAAGAAGAGTGTTAAACATAGCTGGTGCAACCCTTATCTTCTGGCTTACTTTCATTCCCCCCCCCACAGATGAGGGTACTTCTGGCAGTGGAAATGCAAGAAAGCTCAGGGCTAACTGCTCCAAATCATACTGTACAGAAATGCAGCTCCAGATAAGGACTTTATCCCTTTATCCCTGTGTCAGCCAGGGCCTTTCTCTATGGAGTTTTCACATTCTCCCCATGCATGCATGGGTTCTCTCCAGGCACTCAGGCTTCCTCCTACGAAATGTTTATTAGGTCAATTTTTGACTCCAAATTGTCCTTAGGTATGAGAGTGAGCATGAATGGTTGTCCGTCTCTCTATTTGGCCCTGCGATCGGCTGGTGACTGGTTCAAGGTGTACCCCGCCCTGTCACCCAATGTCAGCTGGGATAGGCTCTAGCTCCCTGCGACTCTGAAAGGGACAAGCGGTACAGATAATGGATGGATCTATGGCTCTCAATTCCCATCCCACTCCTCTGAGAGAGCTCCAAAAACAGACTGCAACTAGAAAGCCCTTGGAGAGTCCAAACTTTTGTCAAGGTAGCTCACATATTGCTGTTACATCTATAAGCAATAGTTCCATGATAAAGTTAGCAACCTAACATGATTCCTTGCCCCACATCTAGCACTCAGAAGCATGTTGATATCATTATTAGTTCGACAGTTATTGAGCAAAAATGATCATTCGCTAATGGCGGTTATCTGGACCACCAGCGAAATCGAATCATTTTTAAGCTGGGCCATGACCAACATCTCCTGAAAATTTCAGCAAAATCTGCCAAGTAGTTTTTGTGTAATCTTGCTAACAAACAAACAAACAAACATACAGACAAACATACACAGGCAAAAACACAACCTCCTTGGTGGAGGTAATTAGTTCTAATGGGACTTGTGCTGCTTTCCAGTTGAGCTCAGAACTGAGATATTCCGAGATGCAAATTCAATACGTCACAGGGAACGCCCCCCTTGGTCAGAATTTCCCACTTCGAAGTCGGACGTCCTTCACCTATCCTGACTTTACCAGCTCGAAACTGGAATTTGTCAAGCTGGGATGTGACGTAACTTTCATTTCCCTCTTCCCAGTTCCGATGTAAGTGGAACGCACCATAAGAATTCAGATTTTATGTTAACATCCCCATCCTACTTGTTACTACTGACTAAAAATTCTCAAATTTTCTTGTACATCATTTGTGTGATCCTTGAAAAAACATCAGAGCAATTGTAGCCAATGTTCAGCCTTTTGTTGCAAATGCAAGAGACTTTTAAGTGGAGAGTAATATAGACTTGCGTTCAAAGGCCAATGCAAACTGTTGTTTTGTAAAAAAAAACAATATCCTTTTGTTGATGTTTTTCTTTTGTGCTTTATTACAGCATGACAGGGTATAACCCATTTTGTTTATTCCATGGAACCCAACAGATCAAGTCAATTAGTCGAGCTGAATTTGTAGGAGCAGTATTTAAAAAGGATTCTGTGCAGGATGCATTTAATCATTGAGCACTGTATTTACTGTTTCCCATTAACACACTCTATTCCACTTCATTCACATGCTCATTTACATTCAAAAATAGTAGCTTAAAACACTTGGCTCCCAAAATATAAAAACAGTTGTCTCTTTATCCTTTGTCACACAAGCCAAAATGGAGACGTCTTCATTTTAAGGGGAAAAAATCTGAGTCTATGAAAGACTTCAAATGATACGTGTGTTCTTTGCTTGATGGCAAAATGACTAACATGAAGCAGAATTTATGGACTGTGGCTTTGAGTAAATCTTCCTCCCTTCGAGCAGATGTAGTCACGCTGTTGCTTCACATTTTAACTCCTTCAGTGTCTGCGTAGTCTTGAGGTTGATTCTGTAAGTCAAAGAGGTGATAACAGCAGGCTGATGACGATGGATGTTTGAATAAGTGTTCGCCCAAACAATTCCTCTTCTTTACACCTCCTCTGATAAATACCAGGGTTAATGGAGTGTATCAGATGGATCTAAGTGATTATTGCCCTCTTGAGTTCTAGCCTAGTTTATGGTGTGTAAATCACGATGCCTGTAACGTGGGATGACTCGTAGTTTGGGGTTGTTGCTGGTGTTAAACATGCAGAGGTTGGTTCACTGTTTAGTCTTCCAGATAACCAGGCAAAAGTTGTATGAAACCTTAACCATTCTTCTATTTACTCATTTTGTCTTGAAGACAGCCTACAAAATAACTGGTGGATTTACCTGTGTGTTTTTCTGTAAATGCAATGTTAATTCTTCTTGGGAATTTTATTGTCAACTCTTCACATCTGTTATGACTTGCCCTTGCTTACCCTTTTGTGAATCATCTACCTTCTTTGAATGTTTTTCTCATTTACGGTAGATCTCAAGCGTCCTTGTATTTGCTTTGTTTATAATCTGGGAGGTGGCAGGGTGGATGCAGCATAAGATGATACATAATACCAGTCTGTCAACAACCTTAAAGTCACTGTTGTCACTGGCAGAACTCAGGCTGTCAACTTCAACCACGAGGACGCACGCCTGGCTAAAATGGGTTTAATCAAGGTTAAATTCTCAGCAGTTGTTTTCTTTGAAATCACAGATTTTAATCTTTATTTTTCTTCTAGGTTGGTAATTCTCACATACTTCCTCTGCAAATACCCATATTTTAATATCCAAACAGCTTCAAGCAGAGTGTATTGTTTATTTCTTAAGAACATAATACTATCTATTACCATACAGTGAAAAAGGTCTAATTATTGTGTTAGATTGTACTAATTGAATTGTCTAAAGTCAGACAAACTAACACATAATGATCAGTTTAAAACTGCATGTGCTCTGCCCTGCCCGACAGTTGAGCTGAACGATATTGGGAAAGCGAATGATATCAACTATCTTTTCCTTTTGTGATATGTATCTGAATTTTTCAAGGAAACTTTCTACATAAATTCTGTATCTTTCTTTGTGCATTTCTGAGAATGCCTCAAGTAAATTCTCGATCACCAGCCCTTGTCCTCTTCAAGGTCAACATTTTGCTCTGCCGTGCATCATTTAAGACAGGGGTGTTGGACCAAAGTGTCTCAGCATATGTCTCTTTGTTTAGATGTTTACCAAAGACACATACAAGCAGTAACAATGAAAAGAGGCTAAAGAAAGAAAAAAATCACCAGGAAGTCTTCATCTCACTTGATCTCTTTTTTTAACTTAAACACTGCTGTATCTGTGAAGAGTGTTGTTAATAGCTTGTACATTTCACATACAGGAAATACAAATAATAATGCAGTGTAGACCATTCTGATGGTGATATCAGAGAGATTTTATTGTGTTAAAGGAATAAAGAAAATTTTCAGTTTTTGTTTCCATCAAACAAAACACAAATGTCAGCATGCTGTGCTGACTCATGTGACTGGCATTGGAAGTCATGTGTTGTGACTATTGCGCATAAGCACATAGTAATTTTAATGTAAATACAATATATTGTTCACGGTGTCAGTGTTGGGCTTTTACCCATGGATTGATTGGAACATAGCACAAGTCAAGTTATCTGTGAAATAGACAGAGCTGTAAAGTCAGATAATGCTTTTTAATGTGAAATACAAACTTTTTTTCATTTCTAACTTGTTCACAAGATCAACAGGAAAAGTGTTACCACACTTGAAGTTTTCCCATGAGTTTTGAAAATAATGTTTAAAAACCTTTTGTTGAAGTATTTAAAGTCAAAATGACATTTTGGGTTTTAAATACATTTCATTTTGCCAAGAGCAGCCCTGCTTTGTTTTTTGTTTTGTTGGTTTTTCCTCATGTATTTCATTGAACCAAGAACTAAAGATACATTGCAGCTGGAATTTGGTCACTTTTCTTGTTTTTAAACACCAGCAAACATCCTTTCCCCTTCCCCATCATTGAGACCCAAGTCACACAGACTACAGACCTCTTATCAGGTACAGACAGTGGTAGAAAGAGTGATAAAAGTCACTGACTCTGTTTTTAATGTAATGATAGCAATTAAAATAATAGTAACAAAATAAATAAGCAAATATTCAAGTTAGTAAACAAGTAAACCAAACAAAACAAAATAGAAGAAATATCCACAAAGCTTAATTAATAAGGTTAAAGAATTATTGTTAATAATTAGAAAAATTAAAATGTGCAAAAGTTACTGAAATATCAGATCATTACAGCTGTCACCTGAGCAATTTAAAAGTGCCCTGCTTTGTTTTTAACCCTTTAACACCTTTTGTATCATAATTGATACATACTTTTACAAATTACTAAAAAAAACATCTGAATACAATCAGATAAATGATAAAAATGTCCTAAAATGGACTGAGTTGCCAAAAACACCTAATGTATCAAATGAGATACAAAAAATATAGGTTAAATTTTATGGAAATTTTGATTTTTTTCTTTTAGGATTTCAGTAGAAAGTGAAATAAACATTCCAGCTCCAAAAATTAGAATTTTCTGGCTATAATTTCTGTTTTCAGGCATTAAATGGTTAAGCCAATGCCAGCATCTTTGTCTTAAATTGACTAATGGTAAGAACATTAAACCCAGTATTTCAGAAAATGGACGTGAGTCACATTTCCTTCAGGAGACACTGTTGAAAAAGGTCTGTTGGTCAAAGTGAAAGTAGGTATACTGTATCCGAAAGTTGAGGGGACAGACATTCCTCCGTCAATGAGTCAATTCTCCCCATGTGCTGCTGTACCTGGTCAAAGATAGTGGTCCATTAAATTCCTGGATGAAGGTATACCCGTAGCTAAACTTTACTATGAAAAATATTTAAGGTAGATTCAAGAAGAAACAGCTTCTTGGCTTCTTTGTACCCCTGTTTCACCTATTATGAAGGGCAGCTCTTTGTTTGGAAAACAAAAAGGCCACAAACAGAATTTCCGTCCACGTATTCTCAGTATGTTTTTACACCAATCACTAGTACCTTGTCTAAGTTAATGTGGCATCATGTTTATTTTGTCAATTATGGCCTGTAAAAAATGAATAGAGCAAGACATGCTTCAGGACAGGTCTACTCTGTCAGTCCATAATATTTGCTATACTGTGGCAACTAATCATCATTCAGGATAGGTGTTTACTGCTCCTGTCCAACCTCTCAAGCACATTTATGCACTACTGGCACCGAATAAACCAGAATTGCTTTGATCAAAATCCAAAAGACAGAGGAGTCACTTTAAGTGCTTTCCTCCATGAAAGTGTGCAGAAATTCATACCAGGCACACAGACAAGTGCTTCATGCAGCCCTTTTTAGTAAAGGTAGCTGAACTGTTTCCATATTCATTCACAAAACACGCTGTGATAAAGTCGTAAACCATTACTCATTGTGAGAGGCATTGCTTGTAAAGGTCTCCCTCAAACACATTTCCCCACACTCCATACCAACCCTTACATTCACTTGAGAGTTCCCTGCCCTCAAAAAGCCCTCTACCTCAATGTTTGCACAACAAACATTGTGCTCAGAGAAACGGGGAGGACAGGGAGCAGTCAAGGCTTCAGGCTATAGTTTGGCAGTAACGGGTTATTGTTTAATCCTTAATTCACTCTTCTTGGCTTTTAATCAGACCCAGTAGAGGATGTTAATTATGGATGCATCTAACAGCTATTTCTATCGTCAACTAGTCATTTACTATTGGGTGACTAGTCGTTATTGCTTGGAGTGGAAGTAGAATAAAATACGTTGAGTGGGACTACAATGTAGGAGAAAGAAAAAGCACTGCATGGCTTTATTTTTGGATTTTTAAGGGACACATTGTGTATTCCTTCTCTTTTAATGCTTGTGCAGTTCTCTCATACCAAAAGGCTGCTAAACAAATAATTTAAAAATATTCTTTCACACAAGTTTGTTAAACTGTAGCCAAGTGAGTGCAGAGTGGAGATAACTGAGACTTATGTTGACACATACGGAACGTTAATAACATGACTTTTGACAGAAATAAAACCCCAAAAAATGTTAAGCTTTATCTGTGAGCAGCAATCTGCCCAGACTCCATGCTGCTGTATTTTGGGTAGGATCTTGTGTCTGCTCATGGCAGCTGTTAATAGAGGTGGGGTTCGCTCTTAAATTTGCCACAACTTTAGCCCCATTTGCTCTGCAACTTTGTCCTTGGAGCTGACAAATAAGGCCACGTTTACACAAGAACGTTTTCACCAGAAACGGAAAGGTTTTTCCTGTACGTTTTCAAAAATGATCCACGTTCAGACGGAGACGCGAGAACAGCCGAAAGTGCAGTAGCGTGCATGCCAGGCCAGTAGATGGCGATGTAGGCTTGTCAAGAAACAGCGGCGTTACAACACACGTACGAAGAAGACAAACTTTTCACAAACAACAATGGCGAGTGGACGCATGAAGACGCAGGAGTTTCTTGTCTGGACAACAAATCTGTCTGGTTAGTTTTGTCTGGATAACAAACCGAGCACAGCTAACAGCACACATGTTGTTCAGTAGATGGTTGTTCCTGGTATGCGAGCAAAGCCTTCATGTGAAAGAGTACTGCACATGCGGTGACGTCAGCGTTTCACCCTGAGATGCTCTAAATCCTGTCTACATGGAGCTGAAACTAATCCGTTTTCAAAACTTTCCACTCTGGACCTTGGTTTCAAAAGTTTGCAGATTCAGGCACTCTGGGTACCGGTCTCGTGTAAACTGGAGGTGAAAACGCAATGAAACCTCTGCGTATTCAGTTGTTTTCGATGCCGTGTAAACAGGCCCTAAATCTCCATTGTGCCTCCCAACATGATGGAGACTGATGTGAGGACGTTAAAATCATTTATTGTCAGTTTAGAGGATGAAATCGGTGAGAGAAACACAGGTTAAGGACATGACAGTATTACAGTGGCTACGTTGTTTTGTTATCTTGACGCTCTGTGACCGCCTCATTTTGACGTTCCTCCATCAAAGATTGGAGGAGTAAGATGACTCACTCCACTGACTAATACGCGCCAGGAAACAATTTAATGTCCATGCATTACACTAAAAACATGGGAATTTCAAGGCTATCTATGATAAAGTCCGTTTATGACCATTTATGTTGTTGAATTTTGTTGGCTTCACTGTATCTGTAATGTTATAATTCACGTTGTTTTTTTATGTTTACCTTTAGAGCCCTTAAGCTTTAGTGAGATGATTTAAGCTTTGTGACATGGCATGCATGAAGGGATAGTCATGGTCAGCAGTCAGGCTGAAGGATTTAGGAAAATTTTAATTGCAACATTTTTAACAGAATTTTCAGATAAATGCTGTGTTTTTTATGTGCAAGTATTAAAATGGACCTTTAACACACACGTTTCTTCAAAATCTTTACAAATCTACTGGTGCCTTGCAGTTGGTCACTTGTAGCCTGCATTTTTTAACCATTTCAAAAGATGTTGAATTTAAATCAGGACATGCCCATAATTTATCTTGGGAAAAGTCACCATTTTGCACTGCTGAGCATATGGGGTTTTCCTTTAAGAGATATTTTGAATTGCTGTCATATGATAGGCTGATTAGCAATTTGCTTTAGAGAGCAGTTTAAAAAGTGTACCTAATGAAGTGGCGGGGTTTTTTCTTGTGTAGTAGTTAAAATGAAATTTGTAAACAAAGTATTTCCTATAATTAGGTGTGGAGGACGTGATTTTTTTTGTATTGTTTTGATATCAAACAGGTTTCAAATTAGGCATAATTTTACCAATGATAAAAATGCTCCTTAAATAGAATAAAATAGAATTATTTACTCATTTTAATGATTATCTTGAGGTCAATGGTCGAAGTTTCTCACTGCAAACAGTCTTTCTACCAACCATTAGACCTGGTGTGTATGTGTATTTTTCCTGTATTCTTTTTTTAACATTGCATTCATCAATGGCCTGATTATAATGCAAAAATGATATGGATGTAAATGGTTTTGTCTTGCCCTATATTAGATTTAGAAGTATATGATCATATGCTAGGACCTACAAATATTGCCCAGCCCTTCAAAAATTGTGGTGGAGAAAATTCTCAGTGTATTCATCAGTCATTTTAGGTCCAAATCTACACTGATGACTTACAGGGGGGGATTATTTGCATTAGAAGTAGGCTGCTTCGCGTTGTCTAGACTTACCTAAGCCTATTAGGAGCGACTTTCTCTCACTGGTCATCTCATCTCTGCTTCTCCCCTCTGTTATTATGTGAGGAGTTCTGCCTATGAGAGTCCAATTAGTGGTTTACCAACAAACTGTGACTCAAAATAGAGAGTAGAAGATGGCAGCCTGTGCATGTTGACGATGTAAGAACTTAAACTGCACTTTACAACCTAAGAAGTGCAGTAGGAGGAAGAACTAGAGGGCAAAAGTAGCTGAGTGACGGTATGTTGCAGATTACTTACAGTTTTAGGTACATTTCTAAAACCTGTCTGGTGTGTTTTTTCATAACTTTCACAAATACAAAACCCTGCTTCCTCTTTTCTAACCATATTTGTCCTGATGGACATTCCTTGTTCAAGTCTTCTTACCATGGTTTTTGTTTGTGATTTTAGCAACATGAACCGTGAGGACCGGAATGTGCTCCGAATGAAAGAACGAGAAAGGAGAAATCAAGAAATCCAGCAGGGAGGAGGAGAGGCCTTTCCAGCGAATTCCCCTCTCTTTCCTGAACCCTACAAAGTGGTGAGTTTGTTTACCTCACATCCAGTCCTGGTGCGTAATGGATGAGTCAGTATAAAGGACTTTGTAATGCCACAGGAAGTGAGAACTGCACAGTCAACAAGAAGCGTTCATGTTGATACAGTAATGTTAACACATTTCTTTTAAGACATCACACCTATCCGTTAGCTGTTTACTTTGTTAGCTGCAGGCTTAAAGGCAAAGATTGAAACTGCATTTTTTTTGTGTTTTTCTTTGCACATGCATGTGTGAGGATGCTTTATGTAATACCTGTCAAACTTCATTACTCCATTCTCTCAGTGTAAGGAACAAAAGCCTTAAGCAGAGTGGAAATAAAGAAACTGAGATTTTTAACACTATCAGCTGTTTTATCCATGTATGCTGATAAATAAACAAAGGGAAATTATATATCTAAGCAGGATGCTGTTTGGGTTTTCTTTTGCTGTTTTATTCAAGCTAACAGTGTGACAGCACTTAAGTTTTAAACCTGCAAGTCTGTATGGATAGGAGATGTTCCTTGGTGAATTTAATCCAGCTAAACACAAATGTAAATTTAAATTGCTGCAGTGTTTATTGATTTTTCATTTGGCATGCTTGTTATTAAGCCATGTTTTTCAGGCTGCTGACTGAGCAATGCCTCGCACATGCACCTCATGTATAGAGAATCTAGTAGATAGAAGACTTGCCCATTTTTACAGCAAGTCACGTGTGTATTTTTTGGGCTGGAAATCACAGTGAAGCTCTGGATACAATATAATAAGCAATACGTGGTCTGCAGTATAAATATCACTATATAGTGATACTGCAGTGATAGATATTTTGCAAGAATATCAAACGATATATCAATTAACAAAGACTAAAGTGGACAATGCTCATGTTTTAATTTTTATATGGGCATATTATTGTATACGCTTCTTACAAGTACGACTAAAAATAAAATGCCAAAGTATTTTACTGATGAAAGCAACATATCGACTTGTATTTAAACCTATCAACATTCCACCATCAATTTTTAAAATTAAAAACCGATACTCCGAGACAGCGTGCGTCTAACTGTATTTCACATGACAGAATGATGATATATCAGGATATTGATATTTTGTCCCACTCCTGGTATTCAGACGATAATAAACAAACAAATTTATAGTAGAGACCCACGTCAGTCTTGTCATAGCAGATATTTATATCTTCACTGGTAGAGTATATCACAGAGAAATAAACATAGTATGGTTACACCTCCAGTTCAAAGTAAAAGCCCCCTTTAGCTTGTCAGTGTTAGGGATGAGACATAAGTTGATTTAAATGCTGCTCAGTTATTTCTCAGTGTCTCTTGAATGATAGTATTTCTGTTAATTCCCATCCCTGGTCTAATCTTATATACAGAAGAAAAAAGGTATCCAAATAACTTTTCCACTTTTTTTGCACCCCTCAGAAGGGATGTCCAGGTGTCTAACTGATCCTTAAAGGGTGGCACGAAAAACATTGCAGTCTGTTGATTGGTTACAAAAATGTTGAATTCCCTTGCGACAGCAGCTAAGGCTTCAAAACATAGTGCGCCATGTTCAAATAAGCTGTGGATTTAGATTGATTTGTTCGCTGTTGTTTCTGTGAAGAATGAAACAATGCTATGGAACACTGGAGTGCTGTAGGTCCATTATTTCCAGTGTTGCGCTCTACTTAAGAATGCTGCAATGTTTCTCACTGCCATAATGTTACACCATTATGTAGCTTGTGTGACCCTCTTTTCCTGGCTTACAGCCTCGTCAACAAGTGAAGATACAGCTGGCAGCGGAAACACAGACGAGAATATGGTTTACCTCTCCAAACCGTACCAAACTGTTCTGAACCATCCAGACAACTCGGTCAAAACGCACCACAAACAGCCTGACTGCAGGCTTTGCAACAGGGCATTTAAACAGGATTGCAGCTCAGCTTGTAGTGAAAAGACATAGAAATAATCATTTCAATTGACTTGTGTCAACGTTCAAGCAATTAGCCACCTAATTATGTGCACCCTTACTATTTTATTCTTTTTTCAATCCTCACTATCTTGAAGAAATGAGAGTAAAAACATATTTTGAAATTCTGTCTGAGCTGTTTCTTTTCGTTAGAACTAAATTCAACATGTCTGAACATGTTGTATTGACTACAACAGTTCCACTTTTGAGCATGCTGTAATTGGCTGCGAAGCAGTATGTAGCTGCATAAATAACAGTCATTAAAAGCAATATTGGATGCTTCCCTGAGAGCCTGGGCTTAAATTAAACCATGAAAGTCTAAGTTGGTAAGTAACTGCGCAAAAAAGTGGGTTAAATTGAAAACACCTGTCTTTTGTTGATTTTGTTTTGCAACTAAAGAGGATGAACAAACCTCTGTTCAGTTACTCCTCCTGATTACAGATGCATAAATGTAGGCCAGCCAACTCTCACCCAGTCGGTGTAATTGTAAAGGAGATTTGAGTTCTCCGTACTGGTCTAATCTTTGTCACTAACCAGATTTGAGCAGAGGTAAGTGGCTCCTCAGCTCCAGCGAGCCATCAAAGAGGCAGCGAGGAATGTGTCCTGACAGGTTGGGAATAGAAAGGGTACCAGAGGTGAGTGGTGCGTGCAGGCCTGTGTGTTTTGGACCACAACAAAGTGATCACTGACTTTGAAGAAGTCCTTGACCTTTTTTATTAAAAACAAAGAGGATTTGAAGGGAGGAGTTCTTCCTTCAGACATATTCTTCAGCCTTGAGTAACAAAAAAATTAGAAAAAGCAAATTGTTTAAGGTAATAATAGTTCGGAATTTTTCACAAGTTTTTACTTTTGTTTTGATGTTTTGTTTTCATTGTAAGTGCATTTTCATTTAGTGTATGCTCATTTTCCAGTTTAGTTTAATTTTAATAAGTTCATTTGTTTGTCTTTGTATCATGAATGGCACAGAGGAAGGATATGACCCTATGAATTATTATGTAGAAGAATCAGAACACCCTTTATTGTCATGATACAGAATGTACAACAAGATTGAAGAGCTTCTCCTTTTCCAGTGCCATAGATAGATAGATAAGTAAAAAGAAAAAGAGAGAAAATAAGTTAATGGTTACAAGTATAAAATGGTTGTAGGAAGTATATGTGCAAGATATATGTAAGATAAAATAAAATCCTACCGGACAGTGCAATTGAAACTCTATGTACAATATGAGATAGGAGGATAAGTATATAAATATAGATATTTCTAAATATAATTTCTGAAAGTGCAGAAAGCTTATTTAAAACCATGACTGACTACCCTACGATTGATTACAAGGTTAATCAACAGAGTGGTGTCACCCTTTGTCTTTCATTTAATTTTAGTTTGGAAAGTAATGTTAACACAGAAAATACACAGGGTTTCTACAGTCTGTGAGAAAGTCTTAATAGGTCTTAAGTAGTTTTTTTTTTATTTAAGGCCATAAAAATTCTCAAAAAGCGTTGATTTTACACATGAGAGGTCTTAGATTTTGGATGGCAAGTTGATTAAGAACGTCTGTTTCAGATCCATATTATATTATCCTATTTTAAGTGCTGAAAGATAGTCAGCCAGCACAAGCAACAATAAATAAGTCAAGGAAGGGATCATGGCAGAAACAGTCTAAAGTTTGGCTTAATTTGTAAACAATGCCAACTGAACAGGTGTCTGCAGCTGTATGATTTCTAACAACTGTGGAAACGCCAGTAACATGCCGTCAAGACAGTCGGGTTCACTGTTCCAGGTGCTCTGATGTACTCCTGAAAAAAGACTTGATGTCTTGTTTTTAAATTTATATTTAGGACCCTGGCTTTTCGTGGTTTGGTATCCCACTTAACTGAATCAGCACTTAGCAGATGAATAGAGACTAAAAAGTTAATATTCTGTACATGTTGATTTCTGGTTGTTCTGAAGTGCAGTTAAGGCAATTAGTATTTCCTGGGTCACGGTCCAAAAATTCTTGACTTTGATTTCTTAAGTGTTTAGAAACCTTGATACAGTTTATGACTGACTTATTATTACTCACTTATTATTTTGTAAGTAAAAGTTTTTTTCTCTTAGTTTCAGCTAATTACTTTTTCATGTTAGTTTTTGTAATTTGGTCCATGTTTCTAACAATAACAACCTTGAAGCCGTCTTAAAGAAAAAGTTATGTGAAGTCCAAGGCTATTCTACATGCTCTGTCTCTCCTTTTTATCTTATATAAGCTTCAGTTGGCTTTTCCCCTGCCTCTGTCATGCTTCACTAAGTGGAAGTTTACTGTGTTGTGCATTAAAAGGCCATGTGTGCACGCAGCTGCAGCTGTGGCCCTCCCAGATGTAGAGCGGCAGAGCAGTAACATTTTTATGGTGCAGAGTTCATGCACTAGTACCTCAGCTGCAAAATATGAAGAGCACCGACGTTAACGTAACATTTAAGTACTGAAATATTGTGACTTTATGTAATGGAAGAATAACAGCCTAATCTTTGTTTTGTCAAACAGTGTATACACTCATCATAAAGAAGAATCCCTTTCCATATCAAACTGCTCTGAATGCAGATGAGCCTTGTTAAACCGAAATGTGGTGAGATGTAACCAGCCAGACACATAAAGCAAACAACGCACTTTAGACCTGACCACATCCAAGAAACCACAATGATACACATTAGGCCGGGACAAGATCTTAAACTAAAAGCATAGCATATGTTTTTGGTCTGAGGACAAATGCAGAAGACTTTTAAAAGAGGTGAATCTTTTTTTCTGCTCTCTGTTACTCATTGTTTGCTGTAATATTGTGAAAGATAGTCAGTAATAAGTAGGCAAGTGCCAACCTAGCCTTGGACTTTTTTGGAGGCTTAAACTAAAGCTTAATGTTCCTCTGTTTGCCATGAAAAATATACTTTGTTAGTAGTTGTTGACATTCCTGAGAGTTTTTGAACTACAAACTGACTGTATCAAAAAATTTGACATAGATATCATCTCAGACTTTTGTTTTTTTGTTGTTCTCTTAGAACGTGCAGCACAGCATGCACAACATACCTGTTAGGATGTTGCCAACACATACACAGACAAGAGGGTGTTGCAATCACTCACCTCTTCCTCCAAAGAGTAAGCTGCAGACACTGAAATGAATCAGCTGTTCCTGAATCAACTCAGACATTTCCGTTTTTGTCTGTCTTTGGAAGAGACTAAAGTATTTAGTAAAATATGGACACATTATTAAGTTTTAATCCATCCAAGAAATACACTTAGCTGGGTATGTACTTGAAAGTGCAACAGAAGGAATAAAAAACAGGATAACTGTTGGATCTTTAGAAGTATCATAGGCTAGGTCAAATAAAAAAAAAAGTGAATGTGGCATTTGAAAGTTATTAAAAAGTCTTAGCTGCAACAGTGTTTATTTTGAAATTTTATTGCTTGTGTTTAAATTTTATTTTCATCTAATGAGAATGGTTTTAGTGTTTATCTTGAATTAGTGTGAAGTGAAGTGCGGTAATTTGGATGTCACATTTTTGTCCGAAATTGCATTGGCTTTGGATCCTTTTCTATTTTTATGCGTCTATTACAACATCTGGAGTAAGCAACAATAATATGGAGTAACAGTTTAGTTATTCCCTTCTTACCATCAGTAAGGTACATACCTATATCCCCTTTGTAACAGGTTAGAAATAAAAGATGTCTCCTTTAAAATGGCTTGTGTATGCTGTTGTTTTTTTTTTTTTTTTAAATCAGATGGTCTCTCTTTCTCATCAAAGATATTACAACCATGAAAAAGCATGCAAAAATGCCCCATAAAACGAAGAAAACCAAAGTACAAACTAAGACAAACAAATTATGCACATCTTGACCAACACCTCATATGTCAGCCAGGCCCAGCCAGCAGGAGGCCAGAGAGGGATCATGTTATGACCAAGCCTGTTACATTTCCTCCTGCATATAAAGGCTTGAGTTTCCACCCCCGCTAAATGAATCTGTCAAACAAAGTAGAGGTCTGAGGTCACGTGTGAAACTGGATATTTTGAACAGACTTGTGTCACGGGTTGATTGCGAGCGTGTCAGCAGGAATCAGCAGCCTCAGAGTGATTGATTAACCACTGTGTTAGAACTACAGTAGACTCTTATCTGGGCGCACAGATGGGTGTGGGCAGAGTTTGAACTAGCTGACTGTGTGGTCAGTAGATTAGACTTTTCTGTTTACTAGGGGTGGGCAGAAATATCGATTCATCAATGCATTGTAATATTTCTCCTCCCAATTCAATATCGATTCAGCAAATCTTCTGAATCGATTCACCTCCTGGCCAGTGGGGGGTGCTGTGCACCTTTTCAGTGTTTATCCAGCTGTCGCCGGTTGCAGAAGAAGACATGCTTTCAGAGTGGTAGGATTGAGAGCCGAAAATGAGAGGTTTATCAGTATTTTCTGTGTAAATAATGTAAAATATTAAAACAATAGCATGAGTATCATTCTGGAGTGTTTTCTTTCTGTTCTTTTGCCGTATTTACGACGTATTTCTCAGTGTTTTACCGTCTTGTTTTGGTCATTGATTGTCTATTTCATCATAGTTTGTTTTTTATGGATTCCATAAATAGTAATTTTAGAAATATTGGAGGAAGAAATGTTGAGATCTCTGTCTTCAGCTTGACAGGAACTGCTTCAGGGTCTACCATCAGTAAAAAAAATGCCTAGACATGGTCTAATATAACAGGCTGTAACATGGACACTAAATGCTGTAGGCAAACAAAAATGTTTTAGTTTATGTAAACTAGGTTAAGTTTATTTTTTGTTATCTCAGAAAATTTCTACATGTTCATTTACAATTGTATACGAAGATAATCCTGTTAAAAATTCGAATCTGTTTTTATTCTCTTGTACTTACACACTGTTTTAAGCATTTATAACATAATATTAACAAATACTTGCCAGGATTGTTTAGTTTTATTTCTCGTGAAAAACGGATGAAAACATTTATTCGTAGGACAGTTCCTGACACATTATTGACAAAATAGACCAGGTGGACATTTATAATAATAGTGTTAACTGTCATGTTTTTACTTTTGTACTCCAAATGCACAAACAAGTTATTACTGTGCAAATTTTTATTTTCTGATGTTTGCTCAAAAATATGAGGTGACATACCGCATATGTTCACATTGGCATCAAAATAAAAATTCAAATATTGTCAACAGGTACTCTAATTATTTGTGTATTTCTGCTTCTTACTGAATCAATACTGAATCGAATCGCCACCTAAAGAATCGAAATTGAATCGAATGGCAAGGTTCTTAACTATACCCAGCCCTACTGTTTACTCAATCGATTATTTTCTAAATGTTCAGTCAACCACATTGTAAGTAAAATAGGTGGCACGAGGGATGAAGATGTTATTTGTTCTTTTAAGACAAAAAATGCATTCCAGGTTTGCTAACGATGCATATTTTAGCCTTTTTCTTTGGATGAGTAATACATTTTCTCTCCTTTCCTTAAGTTTTTCATAGAAAGCAATTAACCCAAGTGTTGAACTTTGGCACATAATAACTATCCCTTGTCTTCATTTCTTTCTTTCTTTCTCTCTCTCCATCTCCTTTTTCTTGTTTTTTTCTGCCCTCTTCTTTCATTCTGTCTTTAGTCCAGCAAGGAAGACAAACTGTCCAGCCGTATTCAGAGCATGCTGGGCAATTACGACGAGATGAAAGAGCCGATTGGTGACACACTTCCAAAGCTCGGCGGTAAACCCTCCAACAGCTCGTCTTCCTCTGAGGAGAAATCAGGTCCACCTCTGTTTGGTGATCAGCGTGGTAGTGGTGGCAGCAGCCAGAGCAGTAAGTGGACTCCTGTAGGCCCTGCTCCAGGCAGTTCTTCATCCCAGTCCACCAAACGCTCAGGACTCAGTAGCCAGCGGGGGAACGGAGGCAGTAGCGGCAGCAGCAGCAGTAGCCAAAGACACGGAGAAAAGAAGTCAAGTAAACACAGTGGAGGGTCAGAGCACTCAAAGTCGCACACATCCAGTCCAGCCAAGGGCTCCCTCGGCTCCTCCAGCAGCAACAGCCACCTGCGGAGCTCGCTGTCTGCCGACCAGCATCACAGCAAAGAGCGATATCGCTCTAAGTCCCCACGAGACCGAGAGGCCAACTGGGACTCCCCCTCAAGGGTTCACACCTCGTTCCCCAGTGGACAGCACTCAAGTCAGACATTTCCCCCATCATTAATGTCCAAACCTGGCTCCATGTTGCAGAAGCCCACAGCATATGTGCGGCCTATGGATGGCCAGGAAACGGCAGAGCCCAAAAGCTCACAGTCAGAAAGCTACAGCGGACAGTCACACAGCAGCACCATGGGAGAGATGAAGTCCAACAGCAAGGCATCACTCTCTAAACTCAAGATCCCCTCTGGGCCTGTAGAGGTATGCTTTGCTAAAGTAGCTTTTTATCTGAACACTGCAGTTTATGTGTACTCTAAGTATGTTCATGTATCAACCTATAACATGAAAGTTACCTGTTCAATAAATGGACTCAGAATGAAAGAGCAGGGCGTATGTTTACGGTGCCCTAATTGGAATAACAAAACTTTACAGCATGTCGCACTCTGTCTGGCTGAACTCCCATAAAATGCCTTTAGTGTGACTCATGTTCCTTAAAATGGAAGCTCACCTGTTGCACTGCCTCCATGTTATTTCTGAACATGTGCTGAACTTGATGTGTCTGTCTCTAGGGATCTGGTGACGCCAACTGTGTCGATGAAATTCTGAAGGTATGTGTATGAAGTCATAATGAAAATCCTAAGCAGCTCATCACAAGTATTCAAAGGAAAAGTCAGTGAACAGGCACTTCAGATTACTCATTCATTAACTAATTTTCTCATTTTTTTTCTTGTGTGTTATTTTCTCTCTTTCTCTCAGGAAATGACTCAGTCTTGGCCCCCTCCACTGACGGCCATCCACACCCCCTGTAAAACAGAGCCCTCAAAGTTTCCATTCCCCACCAAGGTCAGCACTGCACCAGCCTCTGTATTCAATGATTATGTGGCATAATTGATCTTTAAGGAATCATAACTTTTGTGTTGTGCATAAAAGAGAGACTTTTTGTAGTGGTTCTTCAAGAGAACTTTTAACTGTGACATTTGTGTGCTTTTACTGTTATGACCAGGAGTAGCATCCATCAGTGTTAATTTTGCTGAGTAATTATTTTCAGCAACAACCTTTTTTCCCCTGAGGAAAACAAGACTGTAACTAAAAAAAACAAGTGTACATTGACAAAAACTGAAACTAAATTAACTGACATTTTTCGTCAACAGATAAAAACTAGACTAAAATGTTTGACCAAATCATATCACACCTAACTTCATCATATAGAAAGTAGACACAAGTTAGGAATCACAGCTACTTTGGTTGTGTGGAAAGGTTGCATTAGTTAAGAGGGACATCCAATCACAGCTGCGTTAGCTTCGTGGTGGTGGTGTCCAAGTGTAAAACATGACTTCAGAAATTCAAAGAAACATAAAAAGTGCCTTACACTTTACACTTCATATTTAGTCAACTAAATTTACAGTAGATTTCATCAACCAAAATGTTGTGAAATTTTGTCAACTAAAACTAGACTAAAATTAAAACAATTTAGATGACTAAATTATGACTACAACTGAAAGATATTTAAGGCAAAAGATTATAACTAAAACTAAATTAAAAAGTGCCACTAAAAGCCTTTGGGATTTTCAATGTGTTTTGATCATTGCTGATAATAAGCTCTGTAGAAAACACAAATTATGAAACGTACATGTTCTGTTCTGTGTGATTATCTTAACAAATGGCTTTAACAACTTTTCACAGTTTTGTTAAGCTTAAATGTAATCAGTGAGAGTGAAAAACTCATTAAATTGTTGAACACGGTGGTTCAACTTAGAAGCAACTACAGTACTTTAATGTCCTGCTGTACCCTCTTTGAGAATTTCCTCTTAATCGAACAACCTTATCAAGTTGGTCCTCATGGTTGTGGCAATAGTGCATGAATCATTGTTTATTAAAAAACAATCAGAAAAGCTTGTTGTCGGGTCCCTGGCCATGTTTGTTATCCGTATAAGCAGTTGTCAGCAACCATCGTTTTAAGACCGCAACAACGGGTTAAGATTCAAAAGCAGGCAACTTCTGTTGCATTTTATAATTTCCCATTAAACATTGAAATCTCATGTGCGTGTGTTCACCATAAACCTTATTTCAGGCACTTATCCAAAAACCCGTATTCTAAATCCCATTAAGTTTTGGGCTTAAGAACCAGGAAGTGCTAAATGCTTGCCCATTCCTGCATTTTTGGACTCATTCCTGCACATCTCTATTTGCAGAAAATGAGTTTGGAAATACTGGCACATCAGATGTTTGCAAAACTCCAATAGTGTGCATCCCTATGTTCATGCTGGTTGTGTAGAAGTGATCAAGAGAAATTACTAATTCTAACGGTGAATTAACTTTGTTTTCTCTGGAAAACATGAAAGATACATGAGATCTTGTAAAACAGAGTGAAATGAGATATATCAGGGTTCCCGCACATCCTGGAAAACCTGAAAAACCTGGAAAATGATTGCCCAAGTTTCCAGTCATGGAAAACATCTGGCACATGAGAAAAAAAGTAAAATGTCCTGGAAAAGCTTGAATTGTCCTGGACAATGTTTATCCTCCTTCTACCTTGTTATTGAACAAAAATCAAACATAGGAAATGAAGTAAAAATGTACCTGGTAACTAATGCACACTTCACCATAAAATATGAGCAGATAAAATAAGTTAGGGAATACAATATAATAACTCAAAACAGTGGTGACAAAAAGAAATAATAAAAAATGGCAAAATAAAATGTCGGCTACTTAAACAGTAAATCAAAAAACATATTTATAAAAAAGCAGAGTAAATAAAGATGAAATAATAAGTAGAAACCATAAATTTGTAATAGTAAGACACGACATAAAAGTTAGACTTAAAGCTAGCTAGCAGACAATGTTCATGCCTGAGAGTTAGAAATAAATACACTTTAAGTGGGGGTGAAAACGTCCTGAATAAGTCGAGTGTATATGTATGTGCATTTCCTAAGAGCTTTTGTACAGTATGTTCTTTGCCACTTTTTTCCAAACACATATTTAAGACCTGTTGAAAACAGCTCCCCACACTAGGGTCCTGACCCACCAGTTGAGAACCCTTGTTCAATAATGTCAGTTTTGGGGGTTTCTTTACAAACTTCAGCGCAAATATTTCTCATTTAATGGATTAATTAACCTGACCATTAGCTGTCCCTACATTTGATTAAAAAAAACTGATCCAGAAAGAAATAATCAAACTCTGACATGAGAATAAGTCAAAATTTCTCTCTCTCTCTGTCTCTTTTTGGCCAAAGGACTCTCACCCTTTCCCGAGTGGACACAGTGAGTTTGTCAGTCATTACTGATTGACACCTGAACATTTAAAACTTGGAACAGTTTTTGTATGTTTACAGTCAGTCATGTGTTGCTCATTAGTATTGTTTGGGTGATTTTCAGAGCGAGGCGGTTCTTCCAAGAGCTTGGGCAGCCACCAGCCCAAAGCTTGTGATGACCAGCCCACGTGAGTGCTTCATCCTTTCCTCTCATCTTCAGCCTGTGTTTATAGTTTTCCAAGTATTGAAAAAGACAACAGGGATCAGAATGCTAATCCAGATATTCAGGATGAGCTAAGGTAGCAAGCAGACCTGTATTTATGGCCTCAGAGAATGATGTGGACAAGATGAATGGAAATAATAAAAAAGAAAAATGAATTTATTTTCCATCCTGTATCTCAGTATGCTTGAAGATGACCTTAAGCTGAGCAGCAGTGAGGACAGTGATGGAGAACAGGACTCAGCCAAGAATGCCTCAAGAAACACATCAGCAAGGTAAAGCTCAAAGAAAAGGATAGGAGTTGTATTTTCATATTTGAATGGTGAGTTTCTGTTAGAAGATGTTGACTTTAAGTTAAGTTTTTTTTTTTATCCCTGCTAGCCTGTGTTATTGTAACAGGAGTGTTGTTCAAGTGTATGTCTAATCTTTAAAGATATGATGCATAGCTTATGCAACACTACGGTTTTTACTGTCATCATTTATTGCACATTATGTTCTGTCATGTGTGGTAAAACACAAAAACAGTTTGTTTGTTGCATACATGATAATACATTATGTGATTTGTAGTGAGATGTTTTTGATAACATTATTTGCAAATAGCAGATTCAGAATACATTTACATGTTTCAATTTTTTAAAAGTGCAATATTAACTTCCATCTAAATATCTGCCTGTTTTTGGCTCTAAAAACTAAAAACCTCTTGTTCTCATGAATTAACTTATTTTTAAACTTCAAACTCTGATTTTTTTTTCTCTTAAATTTACAGCTTTGTGATCTCAAAAAGTTATATTTTCCCTCATGTTTACAAATAATTGTTTATTAATTTTTTTTATTTTTTTAGTGGCCTTGCTTACATCATCATAGTTTCTTGGTAGTTGTACAAAAAAAAAACGGTTAAAATTGACTTACATCAACAGTTTTAGCATTTTTTAGCACATTTTTATCCATGTTGTTCTTTTCTTTTCTTTATCTCAAACTTAAAAAAAAAACACATTAAAGTCAAAGCAACATAATACATTAAACAACTGTACATGTCCACCAAATATATTTACACATGTGAGTACATACACATGCATGTCATCACAAAAAACAGTTTGAGAAGGAACAGAAAGAAGCAAAGAGCTTATCTCGTCCTGTCCCTTTCTTACAAATCAGATCCAATACTGAATTTTAATTCAATACCAGCTATCATTATTCATGGAAACAATTTAAATTCATGGGTAATAGCAACCCCATTGTTCATATAAATCACCAAGAGAACAAACAAAAATCCTATTAATAAATAAGCACTTCAGAAAAATCAAAGTATACATTATATATACATATCCAAACATATCTTTATATATTACAAATACAGTATATACATAATCATACCATTTAAATGTCCACAGTATTCATAATCAGTATTCATAATAATATATTGCCATTGTAGCTTACTAATACGGGGGGTTTGGAATTAATTTGAAATATGTTTCAGATAAAATCAAAGTAGTCAACTGATCGTGAAACTTTAAGCTTTTGCCATCAGCAGCATCGAATGCTTAATAATACTTGGCTGCAGATTCTCAGGGCATGAAACACTGTCACCCGTACCTGACATTTATTCTTCTCTTTGATTAGGACAAAAGGTCTCCAACCCAGCGCCAGTTGCATTTGTTTAAAACATCAAACAAGTTGTGGACTGTTCATCATTTGTAAAACATGCTTTTTGAATCACTTGTTATAACAGCAATAACAGCGAAGGAGCGGAGCAGTCCAGGGACGACTCAAGCAGCCACAGCGGCTCAGAGAGCAGCTCAGGCTCGGACAGCGAGAGCGAGAGCAGCTCGACAGACAGCGAAGCCAACGAGCACCCACGACCTGCCTCTCCTGAAGTAATAACTTTTTTCAACATGTGATGATAAAGTGATTTATCTGCTAATAGAAGTGATTGTTTCTTCCTCTGACTGTCCTTACTTTGAAATGGAACTAGTGGATGCTGATTGCTTTATAAGCCAGGATGCCATATTTTCAGCTATATTTTGTTTTCCAAAGACGGTTTCTAACGTCTTGGTGTTCTTGTGCTTCCCCTCAGCCTGAACAGCCGATGGCCAACAAATGGCAGCTGGACAATTGGTTTAAGAAGGCCAAGCAGTTCTCCCCAGCCTCTCCTGTGGACAACAATGTCCCAACAAAGTGTAAAAAAGAGGGCAGAGATAACAGCTCAGGACGTGGCTACAGCAGCATGGGAGGGGGTTCAAAAGACTCGGCGACACCCACACCTAGCAGGGACCTACGGGCGGCGCAGAAAGGTGCAGAGGGTGGCCGGGGTAGGCAGAAATCCCCTGCTCAGAGTGAGGGTGGCACAAGTGCACGAAGGAGCATCGGCAAGAAACAGCCAAAAAAATCAGAGAAGCCCCCAGTTGTGGAGGAGCCTAAAGGAGGTCTGAGAGTGGAGAGTGAGCCAGCTCCTGAGATCCCTCCTCACCGTCCCAAGGCTGCAACTAAAGGTCCTCGAAAACCAAGCATCAAAAAGGAGCCTAAGTCATCCCCGAGGCCGACTCCACCTGCCGTCACCACCACAGCAGACAAGCGCAAGGCTAAGGCACCCACCAAGACCTCCCAGAAGTCCAAGGAGTTTATTGAAACGGACCCTTCATCGTCAGACTCTGAGGGCAATGATAGCATCCCATCTTCCTCACAGACTCCCAAGTACACAGAGAGCATTAGGACACCTGTGTGTGTTTTTTCCCCAATGGAGGAGAAAGAGCTGCTGTCTCCTCTCAGTGACCCAGAGGAAAGATACCCTACAAGGCAGCCTCAGCAGCAGGTTCTACTTGTGAAGATAGGTGAGTTAAAACTAGTTGTTGCAGTAGTTTAGGTTTAGGACTTTATTTAATTCTGTTAGTATGTAAAACATTCAATTCAAACAAAGAAAAATCTCAAACATGTGAATGAAAAGAAGCAGAATGAAGAAAAATCTTACAGAGTCTGTCCCTTTCTAACAAGATATTAATGAACTAAACACATAATACAAAAAAACAAGAGCTGCAGGCCAACATGCTTTGTTCATTATTTCTTCGTATCAAAAACAACCAACCAACAAACAAACAAAAAGGACCACATGTTAATTCACATTTTTCCACAAAACAAACATGGCAAGACTTAGATTAACACATTTCCCTGTACTTCCTCAACATACTGGCATTGATACTCTTTTAAAGATAAAATTTGATTGAGCTTCTTCAGTTTCTTTGTTCAGATTGTCACTGTAACACAGCACTCCTTCAGTTTTATTCTGAATCTTGTTTTTTTTTTAAATATTTCAAATCCTTTTAAATTATAACAGATTTTTCTTTTTTCAAATCAGTTCTTCATATTGATCGGTAAAAGTTTCTTATGAGCTTTATACATAATCTGCAACATACTGAGATCTACTAACTCTTTGAATTTCAGCAACTGCAATTTAACAAAGAATGGGTTCGAAGGATCTCTGTATTGACTTCTAATAGTAATTCTTATTGCTCTTTTCTTCTATAATGAAAATTGGCTGGATGGAAGTTTTACATGCACTTCCCCACACTTCAACACAGTAGATCAGATATGGAAGGATCAACAAATTATACAAAAAGTACAAAGCTTTATGATCTAAGTAATCCTTTACTTTGTGTAACATATCAATCATTTTTGCTATTTTCACTTTTATTACATTAATATGTGATTTCCAAGTCAGATTATCATCAATAATAACACCTAAAAATTTTGTTTCATTTACTCTATTAATGTCGATACCTTCTATACTTACTGAAACATCAGTGTTTTTGCCTTTGTTACCAAATAGCATGGAAGTTTGTTTTTTCAATATGAAGGGACATTTTTTTACATCAAACCAGTGTCTACATTTTTTCATTTCTTTTCCGACCCAAAAAATTTGATGCTGTGCTATGAAGATTGAAATACCATTAATACATGTTTGTATACAAAGGGAACAAAAAAGATTATCTCTGGGGCTCCCACAATCTGTACATTTACAGTAAAATGAAGCATTTTTTTGTCAAACTTCTAATACCTGTTTCTCAGTCCAAAAAGCTGGCCTTGGTCTGTATGTTGACATTATCAATATACAATTATTAAATGCTGAGATATGCCCCATCATGACTGCAAGTGTAGCCTCCACAATCTGATAAAACACAATCTGATGGTGCTGACCGTTTGCTTGCATTCATTGTTGTTTGATGCAGTTGGCTGCTTTGCTGCTCAAAATGTTCAGAGAACACAGCAAGACAGATCTGGCAGGCGGTGGACACAACTTTTTAAAAGCCATAATCAAGATTAGAGGTGAAAGTGCATTTTCAAAAACCCGAAAACCAATAACATTTGGCCTTATTAATACTGCCATTGAGTTAACCAGGTCCTGTGACATAGTGTTTTTTTTAATCACAACATGAATGCACTAACATTCTCAGTTTTATGCAATGGAGAAAATAAGCTCCGCAGACAAGCATCATGCATCAAAATATACAAAAAAGCCTCAGCATACCTTCAAACTGTTAGGCTGAAACAAAAAAACAACCTAAAAGATAAGTGCTGTTTCTGACACTAGCATGCACACACGATGGCTGCAGCAGAACAGACATCCTCATCTGTTCAGAGCTTTCTTAAAAAGTGCTCAAGCTTTATTTAGTTTATACCAGTTCTGTTAAAAATATTTGTTGGCTTGTCTGTCCGCCACATCAGAAAAGAGTTGGATTATTAAGAGGTAACAATAAGGGTATCATCATGAATAAAGATTAGATGATTCCCGTCCCTGCTTATGAACTTTTAATCCCGCATTTCACGTAAACACCTGAATATTGTGATGTAAATTCAAAAGACCCCTCAGTCATAGGTGGTGGTTGGAAGGAGGAAGCTTGACCTTTACAGATTGTGTGTCTGTGATAGTTTCCTCTCAGGACAGCAGCTGTTACAAAGGTCATGTACTGTAAGTTGAAGCCAACATAGCAAAGAAGAGACACGATTCTGCTGAAACACCAGGTTGTGAAATTACAATGACACTATGTACAGGATATCATGATCCAAGATGATGGGCAAACCCCTTTTTGCTCTGCGAGACTTGTAAAAATTTAATTAGGTCTATTTACCAATTGAGCCTAAATTCTGCCAACCTGTATATATGTCTCTGAACACATGAGAAAATATGACAAAAATAATTAAGGCAAAATAAGTAGCACGTACATAAGAACAATCAGAAGTGTGTGAAGTGATTCTACACTCAGTCAGTAATGTCTTATTTTCTTATTTTAGACCTCCTATTGGTGTCTGTGTTCTAATGGGGTTTATGCTGGATTTTGACTGTCTCCTGGTAGGACCTTAAGAGTAAGGCCTCGTTTACACAAGAATGTTTTCACCAGAAACTGAAAGGTTTTTCCTTTGCGTTTTCAAAAACAATCTGCATTCGGACGGACACACTAGAATGACTGAAACGCTGTAGTGTGCATGCCAGGCCAGTAGATGGCGATGTGGGTTTGTAGAGAAACAGCGGTGTTCCAACACACGTACGCTTTCCGGTGAAGACAAACTTTTCACAAACAACAATGGAAGTGGACGCACAAAGACGCAGGAGTTTCTTGTCTGGACAGCAAATCTGTCCAGATGGTTTTGTCTGGATAACAAACCGAGCACAGTAAGCAGCACACATGTTGCTTGGTAGACAGCTGAAGCTGTTGTTGTTGTTCCTGGTAAACAGGCCCTAAAACTTCGGGTGACCAGATAACATAATTTTCTCCTTAGTTTGCTGTCTGTCTGCAACACTTAATTTTAAATGTGTGTCTCTAAAAGATGAGAAAGGTACTTAACAAACTTGTTTGCCTACCAGTAAGTAAAAAAGTCGCTGGCAAGGTCTATGATGGAGGGTGGAGTAGAAACTCATACAAGGTGTGGGAGGAGGCACCTTCCAGGCAGCAAGCAAACAAAACGCTGCACCTCTTTTGTGTGAAGTTGCTGAACTGTTGAGTAAGTTAATAGTATCCTTTCTTAACCATTGCTTGGTTTTTAACATTTGTGTTACACTTCCTGTATCTCTTTTTTTCTCTTGTTTTCACAAGCTTGATATGAAGGTGCATTTAAACAAAAATAATGGATAGTGTAACATTCAAAGCAAGTGGTATCAAAAAAGTATTTTGACCATCAATGTGGAAACAGTTCAGAAGAAGAGAAATCTCGTAACACATTATCTCATCCTGTCTGAGCTCTTGTTTTGCTCTTGTCTGTCTGGAGTGCTCGCTCCTGAAGTTTTCTTTATTTTGGACCAAGTTAACCTTCCCTTCCCTTCCCTTTCCTCCCTTTTTCTATAGATCTCAGCTTGCTGTCAAGGATCCCTGGGCGGCCCTACAAGGAGCCTGCAGAGATAAAAGTGGAGAGGGACGACTCTTTAGACAGGGACAGTAAAGACTTCAGCAAGCAGAGCTCTGAAAAGAGTTCGAGTAAAGCCAAGAGGAAACACAAGGTATGGAGCTTGGATGATCAAAGTCTTGTTGTTTTGACTTCGGCAATGTAGATTACATGAAAGACAACTTTTCTCTGTGCTCTCCCAAACTCCACAAAGGTTTGAATAATAAGCTAAACCAGGGGTGGCCAACCTTTCTGAGCCTGAGAACTACCCAAAGATAAGGAGTGTTACAGAGGGCTACCTGTTTGATTTGGTGTTTCTGACAGATATACATTTGCATAGTTCACCTCAAAATAATTCATATCATGCATTTAGGAGGCCACAAGTGACACTGAATGTTAACTTTTTATTTTAAATGACTAATTTTTACTCTTGATTAATAAATTATACAAGAACGTTATACTTATATGCATCTTAATTTATGTAAAAATTTAACTTAAACTTTGACTCCACACAGGCCAAAGTTTAAAAGAATAAAGGTAATTTTGAAACAAAACATGTTAAATTTAGTTGTTCATAGAAGTATAGAATTGCTTTAGTTGTGTTTGCACTTTAGAAGGAGTCTCTTCAAATAACCTAAATACTGATTCCCATTAGAGCAGGGAAAATACATCTGAGCTCAACCAATAAAAACTTTGGTAAAGATCCAGAGTTAGAATTCATGCCACAAATCTTTTTCATCTTAGCTGAGGAACTAGCAGAGAAAGACACCATCAGTGCTCAACTGGTCTCTCTGGTCACAGACAGTTGTACTGCACATCCTAAGTGTTGCTACGCTTTGGTACAGATGTCTTTGTCTTCAAATACCCTCCTTTACATGGACACAAACATGTGTATCCCTTTGTGTGCCTCTGCGATTTGTCTTTATGGATGTTTCTTTTTTTCTTTCAGAATGACGAAGAAGGAGCTAAGCCAGATAGCAAGCGGTGCAAGCTAGAGGAGAAGTCCCTCTCTCATCACAAAAACAGCAGTAAAGAGTGCGTACCCTTCCATTTCCCCGCTCCTGATTATAATTCACAGGAAATTGTCTGCACACTGGGAACATTTGGCACACTCGGTGCTACAGTAGAGCTTAATTTGGTTACAGGCAAATGAACACTTGCCAGATGTCTGGTTCTGCATTTGTTCAACTCACAAAGATGGCCCATAAACTCCATTGAGCACTATAAAATCTCAGTAACGCTGTTTATTTACGACCTCACAGCCTCTCAAAGCTGCACCTGTTAACCTTTTACTCTAATGAGGAATCTGCTGTGCTTTCAGATTAGAAATCCTTCAACTGTTAACTTGTCTTTGAGAGTTGATGTTTAACCACTACAAATTGTTCAAATTTTCAGTAATAGAACACTGACTTTATGCATTTAACCTGATTATTTATACATGCATAAAGCAGCTGATGTTTTCCAAGCATTTTTGAGGGTGAGCAGTACGTGTGAGTTCCCAGACATTCACCATAACAATGTTTTTATGCCCTTATTTTCTTGTAATTTTAGGGTGAGTCAGTTTTGACCTCAGGTAATATTCAGGAAAATTCACAGCAGGCACATGTGTGAAGTGGAATAGCTTTATGACCTTGGACCTTTGTGCATATCACAAAGCTTCTTCATATTTTTTTATGTTCCCAGCTTGTGTTATTCACTTATTTTTTTAGACCTTTATTAGGGTTAATTGCCCGCCTGCAGTATTTACAATGCCTGAATTTTAATGTAGTCCCTTCAAGGTTTGAAAGTGTTTTGATTTCATGTGAAATACTTCATAGTGCTTAAAATTGTCACTTGTCTTTGCTGTTATAGAATGGTGTCTGACTCAACAGTTTGCATAATGGAAAGGAAAAATAGAATCGGTCAGATCGTGTTTTACATAAACTTTTAAAAAGATATAATAACTACTAAAATACTTGAAAAAATAATGCTTTGAAAATCGGTTTCTCTTTTGAAGATTATCAGACAGTAACCAATAAAACTTGAAAAAACTGACATCAATTTGATGGTCATTATGTTTTTAAATCTTTAAAGAAGAATGTAGTGATTGTCAGTGATTGTTTTATGTGGGTATTTATAAACTAACTACTTTATTCCTTGGTTTCCTGAAAATTTTCATCCTCTTACAGGCTGCAGGTCTGAGTGTTATTACCTGCTTTTCTATCAAATAAACTCTCAGCTCTAAAACAAGGAGATTAGTCTGATGTGAGTTGTCAGCATGTAGGATAAGAGGCGGTAACAGTAAAGGTGATTGGTCAAAGTTGCTGAATTGCAAGGCTACACACCAAGCAAGCTGAATTTGCAATAGTTGTGGCTACCACAAACTCGTGATTTCCTTGACAGAAGGTATTCTAATAAATACATTATTATAAATAAGCAAAAATTTGGTCTGTTAATTTAATCACAAGTAATTAATCTAATAAATCTAACAGTCTAATAAAGAGAATAATACAGTTTTTGTCCTCTGGCAGTAAGGGCCAAACATAGATATGTGTCCCTCTGCCCATGCCTGCTTCATACTCTCACTCAGAGCCTTCATACGAGGGCAAAAAGTAATATGAAACTATCAAAATCCTATACTATACAGTATCTTGTATCTTGCATTATACAGTAATAATTTTAATACCTCATATCTTGTCCCCTGCAACCCTTCAAACAGTCTGTCTGGTAAAAAAAAAAAAAAAGAAACTAAGGGGTAGGGGTGAAAAAGCAACTAATGGCGATTTTAGGGGAAGACTTTCCTTAAATGCTCTCTAAATTATCTAGTGTTCATGTGTGAAGAGGGGCTTATCATGATTGTATCCCAACAGGTCTAAAAGGTCTTTTGAGAAAAAAGAGGAGCCGGTCCCCTCTCCCTCCATGTCTGGTCTTCAGCGAACACCCAAAGCCGAGCACCCAAGCAGAAAGAGAACAGTCAGCCAGTCCTCCACCTCGCTGTCCAGTGGGACAGGGAGTGGAAAGGAGGGTAGCCACAGCACCAAGGGCAGCTCCACCTCCAAGCACAGAAAAGGAGAGGAGAAGGGACGCAGCACACGGGACGGCAAGGTGAGTGTATGTTAAGTTATCATTGGGTGTTTGCTTTTTGTGTGAACACCTGGAAAGCTTTCTATTTAAGGTTTTTATCATGTTTACAGGCAACATGTGTTTTCTCTGAAGAGTTTGAACCATTTTCTTCTGCATTTATTGAGTGCAGTACTCAGGGCTGACACTTTCCAGATGCTTTGTTGATATACTGATCAATTAGTGAGTTAATTTTAGTAATGGAGAGTATAGTCCATTATTTGCAGGGATGGGAGGAAGACCTGATGTTTTATTTTTCACTGATGTGTTGAATAATGCTATCGATTCGGGTAAAGTTTGGTGTCCCTTTTATTACTGTGATGAAAAAAAAACTGCTGTTGACTGTTCATGTCTGTAATTATTGCCTCAAGTGTTTGTGCTCATTCAGCAGCATCACCACTGCCTTTGTTTGAAAGCGTTAAAAAACAGATGATGGACTATTTTGATGCACTTACATTCACGTGTCACAGGATTGCACAGTACTGTACTTAGACAATTCTCTCTAGGAAAAGAAAATGATCTGAAGTCTATTGTCAATAAACCCTATTTGCTGACTTGTTGATTGAATTTACTTGCAGCAGCAGCCTCAAAGGGAGAGAGAGGAAAAGAGAGGGCCATTGAGAGGAAGAGAAAAAGGAACCAAATTTATATTTAATCATCTTTAATCACATTTGCTGCCCAGTCCTGACTCAAATACACAGTAATTTGTCAAGCACACTAAAAGCCTATATGATTTTTCACTGTGTTTGGTTTATTGCTGATAATAAGCTCGGTTGAGAACAAAAATTGTAAAACTTACATGATCTGCTCTTTGTGATTATCTGAACAAATCAACCAACTTTTCACAATGTTTTAAGCCTAAACACAATCAGCACGAGTATAACGCTACAAGGTTCCCACATATCCTAGAAAACCCGGAACATGGTTGACCAATTTTCCAGTCATGGAAAACATATGGAAAATGGGGAAAAAAGTCAAATGTTCTGGAAAAGCTTGAATTGTCCTGGAATTCTTATATGAATTATTATTAGGATCATAGACAGGTAAATCCAGAACCTAAATCTGAAAGTGCCAAAAGACTGAGGACCCTCACTGTCTCAAGAGGTGGTTATCAAGAATATAAAGTTTATTTATTTATTTATTTATTTAATTATTTATTTAAATAAATACAGGACAGTGCACATTAATGAACATTGGCATGTAAATGTGCTAGATTATAGCCACAGGCTAATTTCCATCTGTAGTACCTGGCAGGTTGATGTAATGCATTTGTACAGGTATGCACAATCTTAAAATACATGAAGTACATAAAACAACGGTAACAGGCAGCAGCAAGATGACAGATAAACATAACATGAAATTAACATTGAATTACAGGACACACATACAACAACACAAATGATATGCGCAAGACAAACCATAACAAAGAGACCCTCAGGGTTAAAGTGTGTGAGCTGTTTAATGTGCAATATGCAGTGTTAAAGTGCTCAAGTGCTGATACATTGCACATCATAATAAAAGTGCTAATGTATGATTGCACACTTGCCCACACCAGTTGTATGGCACAGGTTGTGCATAGGCAGACCTGTTTATGCACAGTACTGCACATGGTTAGCATACACAGATGTAATCATGCATGCAAAATTGCATTTAGATTACATACATAGAGGTATTTATGTAAGCACATTAAGGATATATGTTTATAAATGGTCACAGGTCTGGTTTGTCCCGAGCCACACCTTCAGATGACCCTTAAAAGCTGCAAAGCTGGAACATTCTCTGACTGATGGTGGTAAACTGTTCCATAATGTGCTACCTTTGAACGACAGAACATTTTGACCAAAGCTGGTTCGTCTGAGGGGAACCTCACAGTCACCTCGAACAGTGGCTCTTGTGATTTGGCTTGAAGAGCCTGTGGTTATAAAACATACAGCCAGTTTTGAATTTCTGAAAGTTGTCAAAGCTTAACATATTGTACTTGGAGAGGATGTTACAGTGGTGATGTGAGAGAGGTTTTTTATCTAATACTTTCAGTGCTTTTTTGTACAGAGATTTACAGAGACGGGTTTGAGAGTCGTTACCCCTGTAAGTGATCAGGTAGTTATTCAGTAATCAATGTGTGAGAATATCATTGAGTGCAGGAACATTAATGCAGCACTTGTAGTCAGAGAATTTCATATTTGTTTAAAATTGACCAGGTTGAATTTTACAATATTGGTTACTTTTTTTTATGTGGCTCTTAAAAGAAAGAGAAGAGTCCAAAATGACACCCAAATACTTAAATTAATTTACAAGCTGTAGTTCCTCATTTCCCAGAAATACATTAGAGCGAGAGATCTTCTCAGGCTGCTGAACATGATTTGATCAACCAGTCCTGAATGTGTGTCAATGTCGATGTAAGTATCTTAGCCGCTTCTTTCGTATTTTTCGCTTGGGTAAAGATTATAGCGTCATCTGCATACATTTGGAAATGAACATCAGAATTAGCAGTTTGGAAGATCGTTGATGTATAAAGAGAACAGAAGAGTTCCGAGTATGGAGCCTTGTGGGACTCCTACAAGGCACTCCAGGAATGGGGTTTTGACACTGTTGACTATTACACACTGTTTTCTGTTTGATAAATATGATTTGATCCAGGTTATGGCTTAACACAGCATGGTCACTTATTCACCTTTCCTAACACTGAGAAACACAATGGCCTAAAAACGCAATATCCTAATGTAGAATTATTTTTTGAATCAGAATGTACAGATTGTAGCACAGGTAGTGTCTGTGTTACTTTCAGGAGCAGCAGGTGTAGTTTTAGCTGACCAAGTTTCTTTTTGTGCACACAGCCTGAACAGCTGCAGAGCATACAAGTAACTAATCACTGAACACAATAATAATCCCAACATAAACATGGCAGAGGACTTTCCTGAAGAAAATTCTCATCTTTTTGTACCCTCAGTCTCACCTTTCCATCATATCACCCTCCACTTCAAACACCACCTTTATTTCCCCTGAAACTTTATTCTTTCTCGCTTGCTGTCTCTACAGGAGAAATCCTCAAAGGGCTGTGATAACCAGCTGGCCGTGCCGCCACTCTCCACCGACGGCTCCAAGTCACAGAGATCCAAGCTGGTGTTTGAGGACAGGTAAGAGGAGCTCCTTCCACTGTGGATAACCCCTCAGCGGGGTGCAGCAGAAAGAACTGCTGCGGGGATCTAGGGCTACCTTTGATGTATAAAGCCATAGGAGGTTGAGCAGGTCATGAATTGATGTGCCTGCATGCAAGAGAGATGACGTAAATTTCCATGTTAAAAGGCTCCCAGGCTGGAGGCTATGTTTTTATCATGCAGCCTTAAAGAAACATGATAGTTTGCCTCTAGTTTTTATGTCTTCTGCTTAAAGCTTCAAGTTGATGGAAGAACAAGTCTTGTAAAATGGTTTTAATGTTTTATCCTTAATTCATAGAGATACTGGTCTGTTAATTAGCTTTGTGAAAACATTCTGTCAAACATTTTGTTTCAGGGTCCATTCAGCAGATCACTACTTACAAGAGGCCAAGAAACTTAAGCACAATGCAGATGCACTGGTAAGAGCGAGCTTTTGAGTATTTGCATATGGATTTGAGATGCCATGGTATCAGTTGCAGCATGCAAATCAGTGAGAGAAGAAAATAAAACAAGGTTGAAGCCTGGTTAGTTTGGGGCTTCATGAAGGAACACAATGGGTGTTTTTGTTTCTTTTGTTTGTTTTTGGCATTGAAGCCTGAAGCTTGTTTTTGATTTTTCATTTCTGTTTGGTGCTGCTGGTACCATTCAAAGTCAGAACTTTTTTTTAATTGGTTATTTTCTATTTGTTTTTTTTTTTGTTTTTTTTAAAGAACGTTGCAAATAAATAGTTACTCACCTCAGTTTCTGTAGCTCTATTCCAAAAATCTGACTTACGCTGAAGCAAGGAACTAACACAAAGATTGTTCAGTCTTGTTACAGTCATTAAGTAAAACCATATTGTTGATGTAAGCAGTCAGAAATTAAAGGTGTAATACGCTGTCAAAACTTATGAAGAGAATCTTGGTGGAAAAAATTCTGACATTTACCTTGAGATTTTCTGTTTGTACTCTGATATCGACTAGTTTTCAAATCAGTGTACATTACTAACCTAAGGCTCACAGGATAAAACATTTAGCTCTTCTATGTGTTTTATCAGTGAAAAACACATGAAAAATTACTGAGTTGCTGCTGCAAACTGATATCATCCAAATAAGTAAAAAAATATAACTCAAAACAATTAAAGAAGCCGTTTGTCTTCTCATAGAGCTGATTCTATATGTTATGTTACTCACTCATTTATTTTCTGTTTTTTTTTTTTTTCATTGTTTTGAGCAGAAAGTGGTCACAGGAATATTAAATGTACTTTCACAGGGCTAAATTGGGCTGATAAAAAAAGTTTATTGAAGCAGCAGGGACAAAAATGAAAGAAATTTAGATGTACAAAAACAAATATAGCAATAAATTACAATAATAGGAAAATCTGGTGTCACCTGAGTGAGTATTCATGTTTCTGAATAACAGTTCATTTTCCAGGTGATGAAGTTGTACATTAAATTCAAAAGTTAAAACGAGCACATCATATACAGTACATTGGCATCATATACAGTTATTAAATGACATATATCACAGATACTAGTCACAAAAACCAGAAAATAACCTTTTCTGCTGTTAATCATTGAGAGGAGGGTTTACGTAATCACAGATGTTTGTTCTGCAGCAAAAGAAGGAACAAATGTTAATAATTAGACTGTAATTCACTCAACAGCCTCTGAAAACAGCGACTTTAATTCACCTCTCTGTCTCCTACAGTTCGATCGTTTTGATAAGGCAGTGTATTATCTGGATGCTGTCGTTTCTTTTGTTGAGTGTGGGAATGCACTGGAGAAGAGCGCCCAGGAATCCAAATCTCCCTTCCCCATGTATGCCGAAACTGTGGAACTAATCAAGTAAGGAAACAAAAATCTCATTTTCGAGCGGTTTAAGTATATGATGGCTAATTACTGATGACTGAAAGTGTTGAAATATGTTGCACATTTCTGCTTCTTAAAAAAAACTACATATATACCCTCTCTTCTTTCAGATACACTATGAAGTTAAAAAGCTACATGGCTCCAGATGCTACATCAGCAGACAAGAGGCTAGCTGTGCTTTGGTAAGAAAGCTGATTATTTTGGGATTAATTTCCACCCAATGTTCTTTTTAAAAACCCAAATGAGAGCGCTGAAAGTTGTACAAATCTGATCAGACCTATTGATATTGATACTCCTATTGATCCTGTTCACAATCTTAAGTCCTTATGGATACACCTATATATACATTTCAGTTATTATGGAAGAGTTGTTTAATGAGCTGAAGATATGCAAGGTCTTATTTTAACCACCCTGTTGCATTACACATTTTTAAGAAAAGAAAAAAAATCCAAATATTTGTATGTCTTTATTAAGCTTTTTTAATCAAAGTTGCGTTTAAACAAACACATTTTCTGCCTTTCTCTATTTGCAATTATAAAGACCCAATTAAAATATGCCAAATGTTATGGTTATGTTATGTCATTTTAATTGGCTTACTGGCATTTACCATGCAAGTTTGAAGAAAAGACTTTAAACCTGGATGATATATTTAACAAAACTCTTGGCTGTGGTTACCATGGCTGCTTTGCGTGGAAGAGAGGGATGACTGACACCCTTGACACTTAAAGGTACTGCATTATTGTGTCATTTTTAATTACAAGGCTTGAAATTAATGGGCTGGCAATTCATTTTTAATAACTTTATCTGACAATTGTTTGTGCTGTAGGGATTTTATTTTAAAGCTGTACAGAGACTTGTACGGAGATGCAACAAGGAACCCACAAGACTTTATAGCAGATGAAAGGTCAAACATAATTGATTTTTGGGGTTAAAAAAATGCAGAACCAGGTGCTTGTGGACCCAAGTTTTGGTCTCTATCCCTAGCAAAGAATGTTGTGTATTCAAGCACTCCACAAATATCTGGTCACTGCTTTTTTTGGCAGGTTTTAAGTAATTATGAAACTATTCCTTTCTCCAGCTTACGATGCCAGTCTCTTCTATACCTGCGGTTATTCAAGCTGAGGAAAGACAGTGCACTAAAATACTCCAAAACACTCACTGAACACTTAAAGGTACGTATATTTCCTTAGGTATGATAAATATTTTTCTTGGCAAATCAACAAAAATGCATTCCTTTCATGATGTTTTGTCTGTGGATGTTTAACCTTTTTTCTGCCGGTGTACATAATGTTCTTCCTCTGTCTTTGCTTCAATAGAATTCCCTTAGTAACACCCAGGCTCCCTCTCCTGGAATGGGAAAGTAAGTGATAGCCCCCTTTTGACATGTTGAGGTTAAAAGTAAAGCACAAAGGACAACTGTGTTTTCCCACATTAGAGTTAACAGTCATAAAAGTAGAGCACGATTGTGCTAAATGCTTAACACTGTGATAGCTGTTACAAACAAATAAGAAAACTAGTTAAAGTGCTGTTCATACTAGTTGAACACACTTTCAGCTGTACATATATTTTGATAACAGTTTGAAGCAGAGTTTTTAATTGACTTGAACTTATACGATCTTTGTAAAATTCATTGATACAGATACCTATTCTCCTGTGGTATTTTTTATGAAGCCTCTTTACTTTTGAGTTCTTTACTATTTAATATATGTCCAAAAGAAGACATCAGGGTTCCCACGCGTCCTGGAAAACCTGGAAAATAATCCTCAAATTTTCCAGTCATGGAAAACATATGGAAAATGACAAAAAAAATGTCCTGGAAAAGCTAGAATTGTCCTGGAAAATTAGTCATCCTCCCTCTGCTTCTCTCGGCCTTGTTAGTGAACACAAACAGGTTAAATAATTTGCACACAGCCTCCATGTCTGTTCTCTCAAAATGGAGCTGCAGAGTTTTCTCTGCCTCTAGCCGGCCAGCTTGTGCAGTGCCCCACTTGATGCTACCAGCCAATCAAATTTGCATGCATCCCCCCCTCAGAGCAGTCCCGCTACCCAGTGTTTCCATATGACCGTCTCTAGATTTACAATCTTTTCAGACCCCAGTAAGGACTTACTTTTCCCCAAAGAAGTCCCAGAGAAGAGATTTGCAACTTTTCATGCAGTTCTCAGCTTGCTACTTTCTAATGAAAGTAGTTGTCAACATCTGTGTGACGTCCTGGAAAAGTCCTGGAAAATAATTTCTAGAAAAGAGTGGGAACCCTGAGACGTGTTACTGAATGTAACAAAGAACCAAACATTTTACAACCTTAGTTTAAAAAAATGATGGCACTGGTGGTCTTTTCAGTCAGTGCTCCATATATTCAGTATCCAAAATAAAAAAAGAACATTCTATCATCATATCAGTACCAGCTCTCTAAATATCATGTCTATTGTGTCCGTTTCCCCAACACAGCAAGGCAGCAGGGATGCCCTCTCCGGTGTCTCCCAAGCTATCACCAGGCACGGCCGGCGGCTACTCGACAGTAAGCAGCACTAGCAGCGCCAGCTCGTCTGTAACCATACCTCAGCGTATCCATCAGATGGCTGCCAGCTACGTCCAGGTCACCTCCAACTTCCTCTACGCCACTGAGGTCTGGGACCAGGCGGAGCAGCTTTCAAAGGAACAGAAAGGTAAACTTGAGTTGTTTTATTTGTTATTATTGAGTCAAAGAAAGGTAATCCTTCAAAGTTTATTTAAGTCTGGAAAACCACAGCAGAATAAAGGGCCATTTTAAAGCAAGCTGGTGGTATTCAAAGGTTACTGTCTGTTATTCTGCAAAGCACGAGCAGCCATAAGGATCTCTCTGAAATATGGCACAAATGTCCACTTGGACTCTTGAATAGGTTAGATTTTTGAGGTCAAAGTCAGGGTCACTTAGTACTCAAAATCTGGCCTGGTCTCATGATAGAACAGGAACACCTGGAGGGACATTTTATTACATTTGGACTTTTTTTAATATTTTGTTTTTTGTCCAAGAGAACAACCCCATCTGCAGTCGATTAAAGGGTCACTTACTTGTTTACTGTCCTGGGGTTTTATATCCTCCCTGTCTTTCCTCCCTTCTGTCTTTTGTGGATTATTACATGTGCTGTTTTTAGGACTCACATTTCAGATATTTTGATGTATTAGCATATTCTCCATCCCCAGGCACATTCAATTGTAAATCCACTGGGAAATCTGAAAACTTAAATACATAAAGGCAGTCCTTGTATTTTTGGGGTAATATCGTTTATTATAGTAAGTCATTAAGTCATTTCTGGCATGTTTGAAATTTTGATTGGCTACCATGAAAGCAGAGCTAATAGAAATTTCCCACATTGAACCAAATTAAATCTGTCTACACTAAATGACAAAGTATCTAAAAACACAGGTCTCCAGGTAAGGCCATTTGTGCTCCGTAGGCATTGTTGCAGCCATCAATTTCCGTGTCTTTCCTCTCTGAATTTTAACTTTTGAGTTACTGTAGTTTATTGTAACAGTTGTGCAGTTGTACAGTTAATGTCAGGCCTTATGCGAAGGTCAGACTGCACAATAGTTTGACTGTTATGATGTCTGGGTCATATAAGGCGATCATAGAGCCACAAAATTGACATGATGAGACTTGCGAGCTTGACAAACCACACAATATACCCACCTCCTCATAATGATGAAAGTAATGGATGTGGAAGAAGGAGTGGTGACAGAGAAGGCAACAAACAGGTGTACTTTGTTTACAGCACTAAATTGAACTTCTTTTTCTTCACAAAAGTTTTGATGAATGATAGGCCAGCTAGAATCTAAATGCTAATGGCAATTATTTACAGCATTGCTGTTTCTCACTCGATATTTCTCTTGTCACCGGAAACATTGGAGAAAATGTCTCTTTGTATTTTAATCATTTTATTTTATTACCAATATTTAAACTTTTATACTGTAATGACATGGTTTTTGAGTCTGGAATAAAGTGTCTGTCGCTAACATTTGCCTCTATTCAGTCCACTATTTTAGTTCCTCTACAACATATCTTGATGCAAAGATGTTTTCAGACATTGAAAAAATTTTCAACAGTCACCCGTCTTTTTCTTTGCTGATTGGTTTATTTAAATCTCTGACTGAAGAGTGCTCTGTGCTCTCATTGGTCAAAGTCTGTTACGTAACGGAACAAATTGAAGTTGACGAAAATCAAACATGCAAGGTTTTCTGTTTGAAACCCTGGAGACGTCTCAGATGGTCATTCACTCTGACACACTCTGTAAGATGGAAATCAGAGACAGGTTTCAGAGCTGAATCCCAAATCCCTATGACTGTTGCATCGCACTATAAGATTGATTAAATGGTGTAGTCTGCATTAATTAAGATCTTTGTAAACATTAGGATGTTCCTGCATTTTTAAGAAAAGAAAGAAGACGAAGGATAAGTAGTTAGACGATGAAGCTTGACTGGATTGTTGTGGCCTTTTAGTTTGACTGTGATCAGCAGTAACTCCTTAATTTTTCTGCATTCCTAATGGGCACTGCAGTCACTTGAGTAACAGAATTAAACCATCCATACACCTCTTCACCACTGTACATGATCTAGGACTGACTGTAGGTGTGATCTTAAACTTTTTTAATTCTGGAAATACTAAAACTGAGTCGTAATCGCTGTGCTTCAAAGAGGTTTAATCGAAACTATTGCTTAATTGGAAGGTACTTAGTTCTGTAGTCATTTATCAGCCAATAAATACCAAAGATGTTCATTTTTGCTTTTTAAAAGATCTTTTTATTGTTTTATTTGCTTTTTTGTTTGTTTACTTGTATTTTTTTAGTGTTTTAGTATCACATTGTAACTTTCATTGCAGTGTTGGATCAACTAAAGCAACTTTGGTGCATCCTTTTTGGCTTGAACTGTCTCCTGTTCATCAGATTATATTATTATATTATCAAATAATAATTCAGTTAAATCAGCAAAACCTCTGTTTTTACAAAGGAAAACAGATAGTTTGAAAAGGGGTCTAAAAAGTGTTATTCCTCTTATTCAAATTGAATAAAGTTGAGACTTGAGTTTGCACTGCAGGCACAGGTGAATCCCATATATTTTTCATGTATTGAGTCAAGGTGCTAAATTTATTTATTTATTTTATTTTGGATCCCCATTAGCTACTGCCGAAGCAACAGCTACTCTTCCTGGGGTCCACACATTAAAAAGCAATCCACCAATATGAGTTTGATTATACTGTATATGACGTTGTACATTAGAGATGGGAAGAGATGCATATGAGTGAGAGCACATACATGCATAAGGACAGAAACTTTATTGATGCTCACTGTACAAGCGTCATATTGCTGTCACAGCTTTTCTAGTGATTCTTAAACAGCCCTTCACTCTACCAAAAAATGATTTAATTAGTCCTAATCAGTGCATCATCTAAAATATAAGACCTCTAACTAATAAAAATGGACTTTTAAGAGTTTTATGGCCTTAAATAAAAAACAAATCAAATGAAGAACTTCTTAAATCTTTTTAGCCATCTGTAGGAACCTTGGTCCTGTAATATGACGGTGATTGGTGTTGTGTTTTGTTTTGTTTTTTTTCCCCAGAGTTCTTCACAGAATTGGACAAGGTGATGGGTCCTCTTATCTTCAACACCAGCAGCATGACAGAACTGGTGCGATACACACGGCAGGGCCTCCACTGGCTGCGCCTGGACGCTAAGCTAATTCCCTAGCAAGGACTGGCTCCCTGCACGCTGCTTCCACAGCTACACCTCAGCCTCCAGTGTTCAACTGTGTGCGCTCAGAGACACACGAGCACACTCACAGACACACACATCTAAGTACTGTATGCACTTACAAAGTCCACCTCTGGTCCTTCTCATGCACACACAAACACAAACACGCAATGGACCTCTCAGACATATCTCCAACACTGTGTCCATTTCCTACACCAGCTTGCCAAAATCACTGAGCAACTTTCAAGCATCTCACACCGCCGACAGCTCCATGCAGGTAGAAGCATCCGAACCGCAGCACAGGAACAAAAAAAGACCACGCTTCATTTTTCAGCATTCTCATGAAATATCTTAAGGCCATTTTTTCATCAATTCAGCATGGAAGCGCTGGGTGAATAATTTATGAATATTCGTAATAATAAGTTTTGGGTTTTAGGCTACTTTGGTTTTTCTATCTAATTTTTAAAAACTTTTTTTCACCAAAGTACCTCCCATGAACACCAAAGGTGCTTTTAAAATGAAGGTTTCTCTTTCTCATTTTTGTGCCTTGTATGTGAGCTACAGGAAAACTAACAGTCACCCCTCATACTCAACTAGATCATTTTTATTTTTCCGTCTGGCTACAAGTCACTCAATATGTGATTTAACATGAAGCTCTTAATGAAAGCTGGCATCAACCGTGTTTTTACTGTGGTCTTTCAGTTTTAAGTTGAGTTCTGTCCAAGTGTTGAACATTTTGGAGTGGAGATGGAGTTGGCAGTGGATGAAATAACCATCTCCAGTTATCTTTCCTTCAAAGTCTCCTGGCGCATGAGCTTAATTATGGAGCGCAGCCACAAGATTTCAAGACTACAGGAAAGGGCTACTGTGCATAGCAGATAAAACCCTCTAACACACACTTATTTATAAATTTATTGAACTGTGTATTAGTTTTTAACCTAATTATCCAGGATCATGAACTTCCTTCAGCCCAGAAAATATGATGATGGTCTTTTTTGATGTAAGGATTAGCATGGCCTCCAGGGGCTGCTGTTGAGGGCTTGAAGACTCCTGGCCTCAATAAAATAATTGACATGCCTAAATGTTCTCTCTAAGAGATTTTCTGTCTTTTCTGCTCCAGGATTAAACGCCTTCTTTAATGAAATGTTTTTAACGCTTGTAGCAACATTGTTCATTGAGAAATTTCCTGGAGGATGTGTCACCTCCACACAGTGTTCTTGTCATCTCCTTTGTTTGCTCAGAGTGTATTTTTCTAAGGATAAGCAGGGAGTGTCTTACATGTTGATACCATTTCCACAAATATGATGCAGTTATGACAATGCAGTTTATGAAAACTGGGCCTGAGGAAGGAGGGAATTCTTAAAATTTGCCGCAGAAACAGCGAAATTTGTCTGACAGGAAAGATGTTCTGTGACACAGATTAGCAGTGTTGCATTTGTTAAACAGAGTTTTAAATATATGATTATGTATTTCAAAGGTTAAGTATAAAGGCCAATATAGATTTTATTTATATACAAAGCAGTTTTTTTTTCTTTTGTCCAGGCAAAAGTATAACTTTTTAAACAGGGTTGAACATGGGCTTTATGTTAGTATTTGTAAATGTTATTGTTCTTATTTAAATTTGTAACCTTAATCATACTTGTTTTCCGAGATGGTAGATGAGAAAAGCCTTACCTGGTGGTTCTAATTGTGGTACAACAGAAGGTTTTAAAACAAACCAAGTGATGCCCGCTGTTAAGATGTCAACATTTCTGTCTGATATTTAAAATAGTGAGTCCATTTTGAGGGAAATGTGGATGACTGCTTTCATGACAGCGTTAATATTGCAGCATATTTTATAAAACTATCAGATGTTTGGTTAATGACATGAAGGATTATCCTTTTCCGTTTCATTTTTCACTCTCCCTTTTAAACTGTGCAGGAATAAGTAAAGCCTGGGCCAAACAGTACCCAAAAACTTTATTTCAGACTGGATGTGTGTTGGCAGCGGTCCTATCTTCTTTGCATCGCCACGCCTAACTAGGCACATGTGTGCTGCATGATTGATACGTGTCCCTGCCCTCACAGCCCTTTTTCTTTCATAGGAAGACTGACAATAAACCTCCCTGCAAGTCACTTGATTCATTTTATAACTTCAGAATAAAGGTGTTCTTTGCAATTCCACTGAAATGCCAAACTGGGCGTTTGCTTAAAAAAAGCACAAGTACATGTGTTTCATTGGGTTTCACTAAACTTTGTTTCATCTTGTCTATGAAACTCTCCATCCATGTGGACGTACAAGTTTTCTAAAACAAGGCAAATATGGCTCTCTGTTTGTCATATTCCTGTCTAATTTTGCTTAGACATGCACGTAAATACCTAAAAACATAGGAGACTTTAATTCTTGAGATCATACTCTTCCAAACTTTGGTACAAGATCAGAAAATCATCTGGTGCCCACCAAAACCCTCATACAACCAAAACATGACACTAAAATATCTACCCCCTTTCCTGTCTATTTTCATAGACAAATTACAGTATGAACACTTTGTTTTTGCAGCTATATTTTCTTTTTGTACTCTTTTCTTCTTTTTTTTTTTTACATTTTATGATTAAGCACATTCTGTCATGCCTTTGAAAGTATGGATATATATTCCTAAAGTCAAATCTCCTGCCTTTTTTTGTTCGTTTTGGGATTCAAAAATGTTTTGGATGATCACCCAAAATGTGGTTTCATACGGTTTTTATTTATTGTAACTGACCTCACCGCCCATGTGCAGTTCCTCTGCAGTCCACCAGTAGTTCGGAAACCATTTCTCTAAATCCTCGTGAGACATGGTGCTCTTGCCCAGTACTTGTAAAGCCCTCACTAATGCCCGTGCTCACCAAAATAAAAATTGGCATGTGCTGCACCTGTTGTGCAGTCAACACACATCCAGCAAGAAACCACAAAGTTAAGAAGAGAAGAATCTAATAAGAAGAAATTGCTGGAGGACATGATGGCACTGTAACTCAATCTTTTATACATTAAATTGGCCAAATTTTTAAACCTGCACCTCCTCTCAGTCTGCACCTTTTAACTTCTCAAGAGAACAAAGAAAAAGTGAAGTCACTCTTTGGCCCAGGTTTGACCATTCTTTATTTTCTTTCATTTTTTTTCTTCCCTCCATTGACTCCCTGGCCTTCATTGTAGGAGGGATACTGTTATTTCCTCTTGCACTTGACAAAGAGAAAGTCAGAGGAGGTATTGTTTTTATCTATGCAGGATTTTTACAAAAAAAAAAAAAAAAAAAAAGAAAGTAAAGAAGTGTTTTCTGTCCAGAATAAACATTTGTGCTTGGGATTTGTTCCCCTCTTCTGTTGTTTTTTTCCCTTAGTGAGAAACCTTTTAAACTGAAGTGTCCAAGGCCTTTAGCTTTTGCAATTTTTTTGTGTAATGGTTCAGAATTTATGTATGTATATAGATATGTTTTTCTAACCAAACACAGATGGCTTGAGACGTTTTGTACTTAAAGCTGGAGGCCACTTTTCTCAAAGGAATTCCTCTTTGGGTTTTGCCAGCCCAGTCAATGTCTTCATACACTGGTACATTTTTGTAAGTACAGCTCCGCGCCTTGTGCTCACTATCTTGTAGTCAAATGTACAACATTTTGATTTAGAATAATTTTAAATAGTTTGCTACTCACACTTATTTATTTTTCTTCCCCTTTGCTTATTTTTTTATCATTTTAATGAGAAACATTTTATGAAAAAGGAAGATGTAAATGTGATGGGGTTGATCATGATGAGATTTCATTGTAAGTAGTAATTAATATTCTAACTTGAACGAATCCAGGGTAAGATGAGTTTCCCTCTTTTTTGACATTCTGTAGAAGGATGTTAACACTTGCATGTTTCTATTTAAATACAAATGTATAAATTGTACATATAACATTTCTTTATGGGTGAATTTCTACTACAGGTTGACATTTTTATTGAAATTCAAAATGTAAATACATTTTGTGAGATACTTTATGCACATTTCTTTCTCTGTGGGCTTTTGTGTTTATCTTCTTCCTCTTCCAGGCTGTTACAGATAACATACCAGTCTCTTAACACTGTATATCAGATTGATTTCTTTGTCTTTTTCTTACTGTGCTCGTAAACTTTTGTCTTCTGCTTCACTGTCTTTCAGTATCATGTTGCTACATAATCATCAATGTCTCTAGATCCAAGTGCGAATATTTTGTCTTCTCTGTATTTGATATGGAGGTCTGTTCTTTTCATGAAATGTATATCGTGGATCTCATGGGATGGATGGATTGTGTGTACAGTCTGTTGTGTAAAATCACATCTGTTGTTTCCTCATGAGAGAGATGTATTTACTATGTGTCCTTTTGAACAATTGGTCCAACATGTCTTTTGAAACAGAGGTATTTCTCTACAGGTCCGAACAGTTGTAGCAGTTTATACAGTATGTTGTATAACATCTCTTTTCTAAAAGTTGTCTCTAAAGTGAGACCAGCAGCATACACCGTGTACAATAGTCTAAATTGGATTAGTTTTAAAAGAACTGATGATAGAGATACTATATATGATGGATGCAATATGATAAAGGTACTCATGAGTTTGATCTACAAACTTAGGTTATGTAATTTAAAAGCATTCTTGTGAAGTGAGTATTAATTGTGACTAATGAGAGTCTGTCCTGAATATTCTTTGTATTTTGCTGTATTGAGAATAAAATATATATGGATATGTTTAAATAATTGTCTCTTGTTTACTTTTTGGTCTGTTTTCCGTTGAGCCTCTGTGTTCAATGAATTTGATATTTACACACACACTCACGAAGGCCTGAGATTCAATTCCAACTATCAATAAAGTTAACATGAAAAAAGGATGACAAAAAGTGCTGACGAGAATTTTAACCACACAGAAACACTTCACATCCAAACAAGAAAAACAGAAATATTTCTACAGCAGTGTTCAATGACAGGTATATGTTTAGTTCATCTACGCTCACTGGGCATTTCATTAGGTACACCTGTTCAAGAGTATTGAACAGAGTATTGTTCAATCACTACAGCCCACCTGAGTATTGTTGCTAACCATGTTGATCCCTTTATGACCACATAGTACCCATCTCCTGATGGCTATTAACAGCAGGATTACATGCCATGTCTCAAAGCTCAGATCACTCTAACTGGTGTCTTGGTGTCAATATAGACCATGATTTCTGAGGAATATTTCCAACAGCTTGTTGCATCTATGCCATGAAGAAGGCAGAGGGCCCCAACCAGGTAATAGCAAAGTGTGCCTCATAAAAAGGCTAGTGAGTGTATTTATTTCTCAAGGGAAAGCATGTGATTTCACTGATCAATTAAACAAAGAAAAAGATGGTTGTATCAGACTTAGTGAACAGCTAATTTCCATCGTCCTTGCATTAAGGTGACACAAATACAGTTAGTAACCACGTAACAGAAAACAACAGATAAAAAACAAAACAAAAGTCACGATAAACACTGAATAAAACATACTTAATACACAGGGTCAAAGAAATTAACCAATACATAAATGTATACTAATTACTTTCTTCAAACGTTCTGATTTTACATTCCTAGATGTAAAATTCTTTTATTTCTGTACTTTACGAAAGTAAATACACCATTTAAGGTCATAGCAATACAAACATGCTTTAATCCTTTTCTGATATGCCTTAGACCAGTGGTTCTCAATTGGTGGGTCAGGACCCAAAAATAGGCTTCAGTGCCATTTTTTGTAAGTTGTCGATGAGTGCCTGGGAAGATGAAACATGGGGACTTGCACTTAAATTTCAAGGACATACCTCCTTCTTCTCTTGTGTGTGCAGCAGTACAATAGTTCATTAACACTCTATGACAGTAGGTGGCAGAAATGCACCTCGATGCTGGTTTCCACAATTATCAAAAACAAAAGAACAGAAGACTTATACATGAAAACATTGTCTACATGTGCCCAGTTTCACCGGGCAAAAACAGCCAGAGAATATAAAGATAAAAACATTATCCTCCAGGGTTTCACTTTCAAACAACCTTCATCAGTGATGTTCACCAAACCATCCATCTAAACAAACCACCTACACCCAGAAATCTATCATACATTTACATTCTCATACTCCAAAGTACTGCTAATTACAGCTCATGAACTGTGTCACTGTTACCATATGACACAAAATATGATTTCTAGATTAAACCAAATATAGCCTGTCATTACCTTTAACATCGCTTAACATAAAAATGGATAAAACCAAAGCATAAAATAAAGATAAATATAATAAAGATACACAAGAAAAATGTTATTTGGGGTAAATGTACAAGTAACCTTTTACTACATGTAGTTAGTGACCTCTTATATGTGTTTGGATCTAACTCCCAGCAAAATTCTCTTTTCACACAGTTTTATTGGTATTATTATGTCCCTCACAATGACTGAACAGCCAGCCAGTGACTTTGTGCTTCATTTGGTTCTCTTGAGTTAAAACGCCTCCTAGTGATCATATGTTGATGTTACCACTGCTTCAAGGATCCCATTAAATTCAGTCCTTATCACCTCAGGGTTATCATGGCAGCCAGCACATTTTCGTCAGAAGTTTTAATTGCCCTTGAATTGCAGAATGTGACGCAGTTGCAATGTGATCTGTATGAACAGGGAAGTGGGAGAGTTTAAAACAGGATTGTTATTCCTAGGATGTGATACTTAAGCAGTTTCTGGACTTCACGGTTTGCAACTTAAGGAAAATAAGACCTTAAAGTTATGAACATTGTTTTAAATCACTTACACAGTGAGTTGTGATACCAAATTTATGGCTTATGGAGAGAAAACTTGTAACTTAAAGCTTATGATCAGAAAATTGATCTCAGGCCATATGTCAATTTTAGAAAATGTATTTTTCCATGTCCCTGCTTCTATAAGTCTGTTTCATTAGTATTATATTATATTGTACTTTATATTATATTTTATCTTGTTCGTTATGGGATGTGTTTATAACTGGAACATAAAGTGGCTCAACTTGCAATGCAGCTACATTTGCTTGATTTCATGTCTGTCATCAAGCAGATCCATCTTGCAATGCTTTAATCTGGAATGATTGTTCCTGGTCAGAAAACAGCCAGGGTTTTCAGCGTCCTATTGAGGACAATGAAGCTGTAGTTATAAGTGTGGTTTGGCAGTTCTGAAAGCAAGAAGTGTCTGCAAGCCTCTGGCTGGTCTGCAACTGAAGGGAAAGACAAAACATGAACTCAATCATCTTTTAGTTCTTCAATGGTTCTGCTCTTCCCACTTACTTTCTACAGGATGTTGCTCAGACTGACAGGAACAGTTGTTTTTCAAACTTTTTTTGTCCAAGGCACGCATAGGATCAAAATCTCAAGGCATACCGTATTCTATACTATGCAAAGTGTCTTACCGAACATGTGCAACAGTATCTAAAAAATCTGTACATTTGTTTGCATCTATTATTGCCTATTGAAATTTGATAATTTATTGCACATTAAATATTTAGAGCTTAACTTATTGAAGTTTCTCACCAAAAATAATATTCTTTTTCTTGATGTTAGATTTTAACACGTCATGATGGCAGTTTATTAGAATCAATGTAACAACCATTTGCAGAGCTTATTGTGAACATAGCTAACACAGGACAGCTGTTTTGGATAGAAAATTCACTTTTATTGCGACAATTCCACCAAAGGATTTATATTTTAAACTAACAGGACTCCCCAAGGGTTTTTTTTCAAGCTGACAATTAACTCTCAGCAAAAACTGATGTTTATTTACACCAGTGGAAGGATAAAAACTTTTTGCTTATTCTGTTAACAATAAAACACTTAATGGTTTTGTATAAATACATATTTTAAGTTGCAAAATTGGCAGTTTGATACAGAAAAGAAAGATACAAAGTACTGACTGAGTGGCATGAATAAAAAGATCATTAAATGCTGGGAAGTTGTAGTAATGAGACATGGAGGGAACACTGAACTATTGGACTAGCAAAATACATCCAACATTCAACAGTCCATCTAGTGTGTCAGCTTATAAAGTGACATTTCCTTTTTTATCCTAATGCCAAATTAATAACTTATTAAAACTCTTATGTTCAGTTTTGTTGTTATGTACTGCAGAGTAACAAACAGTATCAGCTGTAGGCCAGTAAGTCTTTTCAATTAGAAGAAAAGATGCCCACTGGTAATCTTACTGTGTATGAAACAAAGGTATGGGTAGTTTTTGGAGCTTTGCATTGCAGAGCGTCTTACAAATGATTAGCTCCTTTCAATCCACATTGGTCTGCCCTGAAAACATTAACTCTATAGTTGACTCTAATTTTTCCTCTGGGTCATTTTGTCTTTTTACACCTTATTTTGATTTTTTTTTTTTTGTTTGTTTACCTTAGTGAAATAAATTTCTCTTAACCATGTGTTTACCTGTTACTTTATCACGGTATGTAAAAAGTTGCGCACTTTCAGGCTCACTTTCCTCTCACTGGACTAAATAACACCAAAACAATAGAGACAAATTCCCATTATTTCACCATTCCGCCATTAACAAGAACTGACCAATGAGGTGTCGTGTTTTCCAGAAGTGCCCGCCTCCTCCCGCTTCTGATTGGTTGAGTTGGACCTCTATTACTTTTCATCCGCTTCTCGCTCCAGGGAACAAGGTAAGCTAACTGCGACCGAAGGAAAAGGAAAAGCTTATTACTCAGGGGCCGCAGGAGGCACGCCAGCCAGCTGGTAAAAAGTGAAATTAGTCAGACGGGTTTTGTCTTCAGCTTAAACCGGCAGACACCGAAGAAGAGGACGAACATCCGAGAGAAACAAGGACTGACGTACGAGGTGGGGAGCAACAGGTACGTGAGGCGGACTTTGATAGCAGCAGGTGCATCAAGTATCGCTACGGTGGCCGTCCAGTTTCGGTGTCAACTGTCAGACAAGGGGATTGGATATTTTGTAAAAAAGAAATGTGACATGGATGCTCCATGAGAGGAAAGCATCTGTGTTGTATTATAGAAGTAGTTATTCATGGTGTAAATGCTGTCCTTCAGAAGGGTAAAGTGCTTTCGGGTCAGTTAAGGGAAAAATCCTTGATTATTGTCATGGTGACAGGGTTAAGTTTTCATAGGCATCTATAGAAATGTTTTAACGTATTATCTTATTTTGAGTTCGTCCATTTTGATGGCAGTTCAGGGGTGGGCAAGTCTGGTAACAAAGAGGGTCACATTAACAGCTCCCACCACGAAAGAGCCATATTTTTTAATTGTAATGTGAAATTTAAAATAACTAATAATTCAACAAAAGAGCATGGTATATAGCTTTATTTAAAAACGTGTAAATCCAACAATTATAGTTTTAATCTCTTGCACAAATAGTAATGCTTACTTTAATCGTTAAACACGTAAATAAAGCCTGTTTAAGCTACTTTTTCGGTGCAGTGGACACATTATTTACAAGTGATTAATTTTATTTACTTACGTTTCTCTTCTCAATCCCTACTTACGTCTTAAGTTAAAGTTTAAAAAAAATTTTTACTACCAAATATGCCTCCTAACCTCTAGCAAAATGACAGCTATAAGAGATGCTTAATATAATCAAAAAATTTTCAGTAGATAATTGCTTATAAAAGTTGATCATCGGTATCAGCAGATATTAGATTTTTGTTGATATTAACCACCGATATTCTTAATGGACAAATTTACCATAAACATCCCATATATGAGCTGTAATGTTCATGGCTGAATTTTACAAATGTACCATAATGGTTAATTTCAATTTAGAATGCAATTTATTAAATAATGTTTTTTTTTTTTTGCTTCACATCATTTTCTAACGCAAACAGAGTGTAACCATGAAAAGAGCAGGTCACTGTTACCGAAGTTGAGGCTTTGAGCTCCTGGAAAATAAATATCAGTATCAGCAATAATGAGTTTATAAATATCAGCATATTGGATATCAGCAAAAATCCAATATTGTGCATCCCTAACACATAACAATTATCATTAATTAAGAAAGTTATTCAATACAGATATTAAAATAGCCTTTTTATGGGCCATTGAATTTGGTCTTTGTGCATAGCACTGTCTGAACCTCAGCTAAAATGCGATGTTTCAGATTTTGATATGTTTTCTCTGTTCACAGTTTTTGAGGATAGATGAGAATGACTTGGGCCAGAATAATTAGGAAGGTGGGCTGACTGTCTACTTATGACATAAGAGTTTCTCTGTCCTAAAATTTCTTACATGTCACTTGTTTTTTTATGGATAAGCGCCCTTGATTAGTAATGGCAAAATATGTTGTCCACTTGTCATTGGTTAATTGTTTCCTATTTTTCTTTTATTTGAATGTCCCAAACATGAGGTTAAAAAAAAGAAAATCTTTTACTCAAAACACCGAAAAACAAGAAATATGGAACTTGTCATTCTTACAGAAAAACTTGAATTTTTATCGGCATAAGTTTATATAATTTAATAATAAAAATTTGCGGTAGTTTTTTTGCTTAATAGTTTGTCCACAGTTAAATACCCATATGATTTTGAAACTGTAGTCAGCTAAACAATTTGTGAAAAGAAATTCAGCACTTCTGTAAATAGATGAGACTGGAGACAAACAGTAAACCTAACTACTGTTATCACCACATTTAATTGCCATTGACTTACTTTCCATGTTGTAATTTACTCCTGTTATGCCAGCACTGTAAAAATAACACAGGATTGTCCCTCTTTCACCTTATCTCTTTGCCTTAAATTGATACCAGGCTCTGAATTATGCACAGGAGAGCCTTTCTACCTAATGACCGCACTATGTTTTATTTAAAGTGGGGACAAAAGGCACCCAGGCTGTGGCCGGGTTGCTTGGGGGGAAACCAGACACTGATGTTTTGTACTGTGGCTGAAACTGAAGCACTCATGCAGTGCGTTGGTCAGATGGTGGGAGCAGGAGGAGCACACTGGCTTCTCTGTGCAAAGCTGTTGCTGCTGTTGGATGACCCCTTTGGACTCCACTGAGCCCACAGTGTCTGACCTGGAGGCTGCATAGACATGATGGTGTTGTGGAAAAGTTTGTGTGTGTAGGTGGAGTGCATGCGTAGAGTGTAGGACTTGGCAATACATTCCAATTTTTCGGATACAACATTTTGTTGTCAAATAAGATCTAGGGTAAGAAAGTGTGTATAGGTAGTTTAATCTGCATTCAACAGTTCTTCTGGCATTTTCTGGCCATTTGTGAGTACTGTGTTGAGTAGGGAAGGGAACTGAAAATCAATTCCTGAGGAGATTCTCAAGCAGGTCCCTCAAGGGATTAATATCATCATTGTGTTTGCAAAATAATTCTCTTTTCAATTTCTTCCACTTTGTTTTGCATGCCTTCTTATCAGTCTGCAGAAATGATAAAGAAGTAGTTAAAAATGAATGATGGCAGATAGAAAACAGAAGTTGACCTAACTGAAGATTTTGACTAAAAGACAGCACTGAATATCAAGAGTGACATGTGCCTACTGTTGCCGCTGAAAACCTACGTAGGGCAACTTTTTGTAATGCAGCTAAAAAAAATGGAGCTATGGTTTTTGGTCCCTATGGTCCAGAAAAGCAAGCAGACAACATGCCTTATTCTACACGAACACTTGTTCTATAGACTGTATAACCATGCTCTGATGGATGGTTGAGTCATTGATGAAATTCTGACTGCTTACTAACTTGACACGAAGCCAAACATGCGAGATGGGAACACAGTTATTTGGCAACCGCTGCATGCAGGGAGTATAATGAATGATAGCACAGGTATGGTGGTGGTGGGTGGGTGTGTGTTTGCAGGAAGATTAAAGAAGAAAGAAAGCAGGAAACAAAAGATGGAGGCAAACAGAGGGGCATGACTATAAAAAAGAGAGGGGTCACAAAGCCATGGGCCATACACGTAATTGTACCCAGAGTGTCGAAACATGATCACACTCTCAGACTTTTACACTACCCATATAGTAACAAGATTGTCTGCACAGTGTTAGTGGCAAAAAAGAGTTGATCTTAATATGAAAAAGATTTGCACCGTGCAGTCGTTTTTCTTCGTAACCAGTCATGCTTATTTTCACATTTTACAGAAACAAACTCAAAATAGGAACAGGCTTCGTTGTTTGGTAGCTTTTGTTGCTCTTTGTGTGTTTTATTGTTGATTTTTGCCTCAGATGTTTACATTCTTCTGGTGACCTTTGACACAGAATGTCTCCTGATACAGATGAACTAACTGGTTTGGTCATGGGAGTTCAGGTGGGTTCAGACCTATTCAGGGTTCAACTTAACATGCCAAAAATGTGTTTTCTGGTTAAAAGTATCAGATCATCCTCTGGGGCAGTGTTAATTTTGACAGCGCTTTTTAATTTAGTTTTAGTCATAATTTAGTCATCTAGCTTGTTTTAATTTTAGTCTAGTTTTAGTTGATGAAATTTCACAACATCTTAGTCGACGAAGTCTACTGTAAATGTAGTCGACTAAAATATAAAGTGTTAAGCATTTTTTATGTTTCCTTCAATTTTCTGAAGTCATGTCTTCCACTTGGATCCTGCCACCATGAAGCTAAGGCAGTTGTGATTGGATGTCCCTCTTAACTCATCCAACCTTTCCACACAACCAAAGTAGCTGTGATTCCTAACTTGTCCCTACTTTCTACATGACAAAATTAGGTCAGATTGGACTTAGTCTCTGTCACATTTTAGTCTAGTTTTTATTTGTTGCCAAAATGTCAGTTACTTTGGTTTTAGTTTTTTGTCAATATACACTTGTTTTTTTTTTAGTTATAGTCTGGTTTTCGTCAGGGGAAAAAAGGTTGTTGACGAAAACTATGACGAAAATAATTAGTCGACAAAATTAACACTGCTCTGGGGAAAACATAAGCAAAAAAAACTTTTTGAATTTTTTTGTCATATTGTCTCATGTGCACCTTTCAGCTCTCTGTGGTTCCAGTCTGAACTCCATTGGAGGTGTCACAATGAGATTGTGGATGAGGATCTAGCAGGAAGGTGTCAGAGCTGTAAATCAGTTAAAAGCTTGTTGGTTTCTGTTAGTCTTACTGCCATTATTACTGTAACAGAAGCAGGATCTTGTTTGAATTCTTCTTCTTTACCTGCATGAGGCAGCGCTTTCACAATCATTGTTCCTTTCAGGAAATTGCTGAGATAGAGCATGAATCATTCTAATAGACCAGGAATTCAGTGTGGTGGTTGAATAGCTATTTAATTAACCAGGTGCAGTGTTTTCCACAGCATGCTGCACCTGAGCTGTGGAGGCTGGACAACCTTGTTTACTATTGGTTATATTAGTATTAGGCTTGTATGTGGTGGAGCTTCATTCCTCTTTATCCTCTTATTCTGCATACACACACGGACATACTTGCACCTCTTCTGCTCTAGAGCCTGAGGCTTTCCCTGCCTTGCCTTGTTTTATTGCTTTTTTATTTTTTTTCCGTTTCTGCTCTTTTGACAATATTTATCAACAGTCAGTTTTGTGTAGATGTTCCAATAACATTACATCGCATTTTAAAAGCACATCACTACATTTTCTTTCATCACTACAGGCAATTCACATGTGTTGAGGTTTATCATTGATGACGTACCTTGTTGCAAAATTCATTTTTAAGCCAAAGTTCAAGATAACTGGTAAGCTACTGCAGAGTAACATCAAAACAAATCCCGCTTCAGCATTTAAATGAGATGTTGCACCTCATTTTATGTATTTATGGGAGAATCAGGAGTAGTCTGGAGGTCTTGTTCAATAGAGATTTTGAAATAATCATTTAATTCACATATATTCATGTATGATTCTAAACTGAAAATTGAAAATTAGGAGGAATTATTGTCGGATGTGTAATTTCAGTCCCATGAATCAGCACAGTATATGTTACTATTCACGTGCTGTCTGATGGAAACAGAAAACTGCCAGTTTTCTTGTTTTCCTTGACTATCTATAACCAAAGTCTGTCTGATATCACCATTTCTGAGGAGATCTCAGAAAGGACCACAATGCATGCAGAGTTTGTGTTTGTCCAGTCACAAAATGGACAAGCTACAGATGACACTTGTCACTGAAGTGGTTAAAAGCAAATAAATATGACTTCCATTTTAAGGTTTTTTTTTTTTAATTACTTTTATTTTAACATACATTTTAGGAAACTGCTATTGATATCCCAAATTAAACTTTTTTTTTCCATATGAACTTTCACAATAATGGACAAAATATACTATTCAAAATTAAAATTATTGTTCTTTGTAGTGAAGGCATCCTGAGAACCCTTTTTGGTGTCTTGCCAATCCCGGAGGGGTCCCATCCCCACTCTGGGAACGTAAAGACACTTTTTGCCCTCATGAACTACTATTACTGCAACAACCACTGAGATACAACAGATAATAATAGTGCCCTTCTTAAAGTTAAAAACATGGGGCTGCGGATGCAAACTTTCCTTAAGACACTCCAAGTAATATGTGTAAAAAGATACAAGAATCCAACATTGTGCATCCTTACTTCACACCACTATCTCTGAAGCTCTCAATACTATCTCTTCTGTGGCTGGGTATTATGTAATGACTAAAACAAGAACAATGGTCTTCCAAACTTAGGTGACTTTGTCACTTATTATCTATGTAAGGAAACACTGAAGTAGGAAAAGGGGAAACACAGGAGAGCCTCGGAACATTTTATCACCAAAATAATAGGATTATATTTCTAAATATGAGTTATTAAACAAAAACAGACAGGCTGCCACATACTTATTACAGGTTTGCTGAGTGACTTAAGTCTGACTTTTCAAGGTATTGTAAAGGAAATATTGGACAGAGAGGAAAATACCATCTAGTTTACATAATCACTGCTACACCAGCATTGTAATAAACGGTAGTTAGCACTGGAGCTCATAGGCATTAAATGTGGTGTAATTGTTTGTGTAAGTCATTATGATGTCATGCTTTACCTTGGAAAAGTAGATAAGAGTAGTTCCAGGTTAGGAGTGTATGATTGTAGCTCTCAGGTATTCAGGTGTGCAGAGGTTAAATGACATCACAACCTTATCAAGCAGTAAGGTATCTTTAACTCTGATTAGGAGGTCACTGTGAATGGCTTGTTGTTTTAGATTGAGGAGCACAGAGGAGAGGAGAAAGTGGAGATAATGCTTCAGATGCAGATTCATTGTAAGTAGGTTACAGGAAACAAAAGAGGAGATGCTGTGCCTTTTTTTCCTCATAGAGATATTCCAAGCAGAGACAGAAATACCTTGAGGTTAAAAGTTTCTCCTGTGTTTATCAGTAACACATTACTGACATGCAGATAGAGGATTGCTGACTTTTTTTTTTCAACTATCTCCTCTGCCTTCACACCAATCCTGCTTTCATGAGTAAACTGCATCTTTCATCTGTGTTGCATTCCTTGTAGAGGATGTGCACTGCTAAAGCCCCAATGGATGCAGGGGATGCGTATCAGCCATCATGTGTCTGTGTAGTTGACCAATAGTGTATCTGAGAATCTAGTTCTTTAAAGCTGATACACTAATTAATTTTGGATAGTCATACTGGCTTGCATTGTAATGCATGATCTGCATGATCTATTGCAGACACTGCACACATGGTGTTCTTGCACAGATGTTGTAAGATCAATGAGTAATCGTGCTTAATAATCATTATATTAATATCAAGCAAAATAATTATGATTATAATATTTTCTATTATGGAGCAGCCCTACTCTGCTTTCTCTCAGAGAAACTGGTTAAGTAAATGCCATAATAACTATGGATAATACATGCAAATAAACTGTACTAGACAGTATGACAGTTTAATTTTTTTATGTAACAGTCAATATATGGCATGATGTAACCGTGAAAGTTGATATTTCAGTGACAAGTGCCTCTGCTGTTTGTATTTTCTTGGCTGTTTCTCTGCTGTTTTGGTTCACCCTAACTGTGTTTAAAGATACACAAATTAAGTAACCAGTGTAGCTAAGCAATTAGTGGCTGAGGAGTCAGGTATTTTCTTCAGGAGGCTGTGAAAATAAAAACAGGGTTAAAGTAGAGCATGAATGTTAGTTTCCTCTGATGGCAAGAAACACCTCAAAATGGTTTCCTAACTTGCCCTGCCTTCATTTATGTTTTCATCATTAAAAAAGTGGCATTAATCAAATATCCAAATGAAAATAATTCAACAGAAAGACTTGTTTGTAGTCAAAGTCCCATTGCTAGATATTGTGTTGCACCCTAAAATAACAAATGCAACAAAATATGACATATACTTACTATATTAAGTACAAAAACACATGAAGTAATTTAATTGAAAAACTAAAGTATGAGTCAGCTCAAAAATGTTAATTAATCCTCACACTCATGGCATTGGGTTCTTCATGGTAAGATATTGAAGACAGGAAGCACAGGGGTTGTTTCAAAATGTTTCGTACTTTGTCTCTTAGTAAATCTCTCCAATATCATCCACCACCCTCAATGTTTCACCGCCTAACCCCAGCTCTACCTTCCTGATATCTTTTGTCCACTTGTTTCTCCAGAAGTCCCTCCCCTAGGTGGGGTCAGGAGGCCTTTTCTCGACCGTTCACCTGACTGCGGCTGTGAGTTATTGTCAGACCCTCCTTCTTTTGTCCAGAGAACAGAGAGGCCTCTTTAGGTCCCATACAGCAGATGGATGGGCAGAAGACAAATAGCTGTCAAGAGGTTATCACTGGCTAATACGAGACCCCCTGAGGGCAGGCGGGAAAGTGTGTATGGCTCTGTGTTTGTGTGTATGGTCTGCCTGTTCTGGTTATCTGACAGGACCACACCCACACTATTGTATGGCCCCATAGGTTTGGGATGTAACCGTGTCAAATGTCATGAAGGTATTTGTGGAAGTGTGTGAAGAACCTATCCATGAAGTAACTTTTGGATTTATCTAGGTTTCATTTTGGAGAAGAGTCCATAATTAGATAATCTAAACAAGTGTAGTGGCTGCAGAATGCTACTTTAATAGTATCCTTTTGCCAATAGGCAAGGGATTTGCACACAGATGGTCCTATGATGTGTATTTTTACTCCAAACAAACTATAATTACATTTTCTATAGAATTCCTTACCTTTCAACTTTGTGGCATAATAAGCAAGTTAAATGTCCAAAACACTTAAATAGTTTTTATTTTAAAATAATACAAAAGTTATTATTGTGCTATCCAATCCGTTGGCTATTCCTCTTCCTTACCTCTCTTGACTGTTTATCTTGGCATATTGCCGTCACCTCATTAAAAATGTTGCACCACTGAACATGACACTGCATTAATAAAGTGAACTAGATACAGTGCCAAAGGCGAGGGCAGGTTCATTTTTATAAAGGTTCTCACGATGCATGAGGGCAGATGTTCCTGCTCTTCTTGATAGCATTGGCCATTTATAGAGCAAGCACACCATTAAGTCCTTCAGTCATTCATTTATCAGTGTGATGCAATGTGATGAGGAAAATTACTGAGTCAGTTATTAACAAATTTAAAATAATTTATGAAGTCAAAGTTCAGGGAACAATGAGAAACCTAATTGTTTCTTTATTTATTGCAAAAGTCATATCCTTGATTATTTTTGGTTGGTATCGAGATCACAGTCTCAGTGGATTTTTTTTTCAAGGGGCAATTTGTGGCAATAAAGGCATTATATATGGTAGGGTGTTGTGTTACCATGGCTACCTTTTGGTGCAGTGAGTGGTGCAGATGCCCAAGCACAAGAAGGTTGTGGTTTCAAATCTCTATTGGGGCCTTTCTGTGTTGACCTTGCATGTTCCCCTCCATGCATGCATGGCTTTTCTTCTTGGTTCTCCGGTTTCTTCCAACAGATCAACATACTCCTCTCCTCTATAGCTGTAAAGAAAAAAAAAATTAGCATTTCCCAATGACTGGGAAAGTTTTTAAACTCAGTAGCAAGAGCAACAGAGGTTTGCAAACCAAATGAAAGCTTCCTGAGACAGTTCATCAGGGAACACCTAAATTCAGTCAAAATCTAGACATGAGAGGTTGTGTTTGTTTAAGAAAAGAGCAGAAAAGTTCAAATCAAGAACAATATACCATCCAAACCTTTTACTTTTGTACCCAGTATAGTGTGTGTCTGTGTGCGATCCTGTAACTGCACTGTCATCATACACCACACTGCTAACAGGTCTGTGTAGAGGACCTGCTCAGGTTTCTTAGTCCCTGATGAAAAGGTGTGTGGTGAGGAGCTGTCACTAAGACATGAACAGGCTGTGGATGCAGTGGTTTGGCTGTGATATCAATTAATAAAGAAGGCATGTACAGATGTCTGACATGTCTGAAAGAAGAGGCTTTATGTGCTATTTTTTATTGACGGACACTAACACCATGGCTGTGTTTCAGCTAAATTTGCATATTTTTGACAAAATGATGTTGGAAAAGAGCTCAAAAAATTAATACTGAAGCAGTGTGGTAGACACGCTTGAAAGACAGTGCTCAGTCCCAGGCTTGAGCAACTAGTCAGTTTATACAAAATACTTAATCATGACTTGTTTTCATTTACAAAGCAAAAATGAAGGGTAGTTCTCCAGCTAATTTTAGTTTTAGATCCTGATATAAAAAGACTGTTTTATCAAGTTGATAAAACAGTCGATGAAAGTGGAACTAAAAGCATTTCAAGATTTCCCCACTGTTTTGATAGACTTTGCCTTTTGTGGGGATGCATGTATACCAATACCATACCCTTGATAAAAAAATACCCAAGAAAGAAAAAAACAATACTTGATAAAGTCTTTTTAAACCGTAACACCGCTGTATCTGCTGTATAATGAGAGAAGTTCCTGTTTTGGTCCATGTAAAACAATATACAGTCAGTAACAAGATGATCTTTGAGTCATGTGATGGGCATTGTAACTCCTGCGATGTGATAATTGCTTATGTGCATTTAGTGTTTTAGATTTGGTATTTCCAGTCAAAGAAAGTTTAACACATGCTTGTTAATTACATATGATATAAAAAAATCTGCTGTGTGCAGCAGAGATGTTAGATGCTGATGGCTCATCTCCACATTTAGCAAACTGCACTTTCCCTACAGGAGTGTTGGTGCAATATAATTGGCACAATTTGACTTGTAAATCAGACCATTAAAAGGGCAGAATTTTATGTTTTTTTACTGCTATTTGATGCTGAAAAATCTACTTGTCTTCATTCAACAGAAAGCACAAGCTCCATGTTTGAATTTGATCTCATTTTTAGAATTTACAGAGAAACTAGAAGTTGCCCATGGGCCACAGTTATGACGCCCCTGATCCAAGGAAATAAAAAAATCTTTCAAAAGAATTGTAATGGTAATGGTAAACACTCAAGTGTTGATAATTATATTTTTCTTACCTTGTGTATTTTTTCTCTACTTTTTGACAAACAGTAAATAAACAATAGCTACCAAAATAGATGGACTGTATAATCTATAGTTTAATACTTTTTAGTTTTTGCCTAAAATAATTTATAATGGCACTAATTAACAAGTCTGTCTATAGTTGATATTAGGAAGTGAAGTTTAAAAACAAGCCAACAGAAGACAACTGTATAACAGGCATGCATTCATTTATCCAAGATCGAAACTTAGGTACCTATACATTTTGAGAAACTGGCTGATAGAATAGTGGAAGTATAAGTAGTAGACTAATAGATCTAAAGAGTCGTGTTTCACAGTCACTACATTTCAAACAACACCACCTTGGACTAATACACTATTTTTCTCCCCCCAGGTTTCAAAGTCCAGATTGTGTTGCACTTTTCTCCAGTGAAGTTTAATCTCTGTGTGATTTATTTTACAGCCGTAACAGCACCCCCTCCCACCCTCTACCCTTAAATCTCCCTTCCTCCTGTAATCCCCCGCTCTCTCGCTCTCGTTCTGAGGTAGGAAACCTGCGCTGCCAGCAGTAAAAAGAAGCCCATTGTGATCAGCTCCCCAAAATTCACCACAGTGGCAGACTCTGTGCCAGGGAACACAATGGAGATTAGAGATCACTTGACTCTTGAGCATGATGATCAGTGCTATTAGTTTACTGTATACCTTTCAAAAAGAGGGCAATTAAAAGTTAACAGCCAGTGTTTTGTCTCTGCAGAGGTGTTAATACAATGACAGAGCATCTGTTGCCTACAGCCCGAGGTGTAGGTGGAACTGTAATTATCAGGGCATTAGACACTCATTTGTTCTCAAGTACACCTCCACCATGTTCAAATCGCAATCCACATGTTAACAGGGGCCACAATGAAGTCGTGTATGAAGGTTGGAATAATTATTTACCTTCTCATTGTGACATTGCTTTCATTCTATAGCTTTCAGCGGCATAAAACAAACTTCTCAGAGGTAAAGGCTCTTACAAAGGATTACTCAATTTGAGAGACTTATCAGCTTGTTCAGGGAGAAAAGGTTGACTGTGTAACACTGAACATCTGCTCAAAAACCAACTGAGGAATGACAAAACTAGCTAAATATTAACCCAGAGTCCACATGGATCAGATGGATTAAATGTCACCAGGTGTTGGAGCTATAATGCCAAAGATTGTTCAGGTGTTTTTTTTGTTTTTGTTTTATAGCATCACAGATTCAAGCAGCCTGTGGACATGGAAAAGCCATTCATGGACTTGTTGAAAGCTGAGATCTTTGCACATTAAAATTTAAAACTGCAGCTTTAATTTTCCTCTTGAGCTACACACTAAATCAAATTTATTCATGGCTCATTTTACAGCAAAAGTCCCCTGTAGACTTGAGACACAGGCTGAGACAATGAGAAGCAGGAGAGGTCAGAGACTGAAAGAGACAAGTTTAAACCTTCCATCTGTTTTTTTAGACTTTGTGGCTGCACTGATGAGTCAAACACTTTGTATCAGGGCTGAGCAGTGTTGGGAAAAATTGCATTGCAATATCTTTTGCAATTTTTAAGGAACTACACCAGTAAAACACAGTGTCTTTTATTTATATTCACATAAACTGTCTGAATGAGATTGTGGCCTTTGTCATCAACTAATTTGGGCAGTTTGATCTATAATGTTTCCTCAGCACTCACAGGAAATCTCTTGTTTCTTATCTTTAACTGAGCGTCTTTCTTGGGTGTCATATTTGATTCTGCCAGATCTGAACCTCCGCCTCCCATCTTGAAGACAACAGCTGTAGCTACTTTATTGATGCCCCATTTTTTAAGATAATGGGTGTTTTGTTTATATTTTCATCAAAGGCACATGTCGGGAGTACTTATTAAATTTAAGGCTTTTACCAGACAAACACAAAAGAAATCACAAATACACAAAAAATAATTTGGCTAAAAGTCTTTGTTAAAACTGGCACACTTTAAACCAGAACCCGTGTAATTGTGACAGCAGCAGTATTGTCTGTAGTGTGTATGTTCTTACTTTCTTAACTGCATAATCCACTTATACTACACTGCCCGGCCAAAAAAAAAGTCGCCACCAAAAAACAGGGTCACACACTCTAATATTTCATTGAACTGCCTTTAGCTTTGATTACAGCACAAATTTGCTGTGGCATTGTTTCAATAAGCTTCTGCAATGTCACAAGATTTGTCACAGATCATAGCACTGCCCCCGCAGGCTTGTACAGTAGGCACTAGGCATGATGGGTGCATCACTTCACCTGTCTCTCTTCTTACCCTGATGCTCCAATCACTCTGGAACAGGGTAAATCTGGACTCATCAGACCACATGACCTTCTTCCAGTCCTCCAGAGTCCAATCTTTATGCTCCCTAGCAAACTGAAGCCTTTTTTTCCAGTAAGCCTTACTGTTTAGTGGTTTTCTTGAGGCTACACAGCTGTTCAGTCCCAATCCCTTGAGTACCCTTCACATTGTGTGTGTGGAAATGCTCTTACTTTCACTATTAAACATACCCCTGAGTTCTACTGTTGTTTTTCTTCTATTTGATTTGGTCAAACGTTTAAGTGATCACCGATCACGATCATGCAGGATTTCTTTCGACCACATTTCTTTCTTGAAGACGATGCTTCCCCACTGTCCTTCCAGTTCTTAATAATGCGTTGGACAGTTCTTAACCCAAGTTTAGTAGTTTCTGCAATCTCCTTAGATGTTTTTTTCTGCTTGATGCATGCCAATGATTTGACCCTTCTTAAACAGACTAACATCTTTTCCATGACCACAGGATGTGTCTTTCCACATGGTTGTTTAAGAAATGAGAAGCTACTCATTGCATCAGCTGGGGTTTAATAAGTTGTTGCCAGCTGAAAGATAATCACACGTGCAGTAATTATCCAACAGGAGGCTCGTACCTATTTGCTTAGTTAAATCCAGGTGGTGACTTTTTTTTTGGCCAGGCAGTGTATGTGTGCAGTGTTCAATCCTCTGACTGCTGTTTAGAGATGCACATCGACAATGGTTCAACATGCATATCAGCCCGTTAGATGTTTATCTGTTGTATCACACCAAGCTCATTCTGACATTTTGCACAACAAATTGCTACTTTGTACTCTGCTGGTTGCACTAAGGATGATGGGTGCAAAGTATTTGTTGGATAACATTTCGGCATGATTGTTTTCATTTTTAGATTTATTTTGGGGCTTTTATTCAGAGAGGACAGTGGATAAAGTGCAGACTGAGAGGAGAGAGAGTGAGGAGTGACAGGGAAAGGACAGGCTGCTCACTTTGAATACCAGAAATATACGGACAAAACCACAAGGCTATCAGGGCTCCCAATATGACTGTTTTAAACTAAAGAAGTTTTTTTTTTTTTTTTTTTTGTCAAAGATCAAAAAGGTTGATTCATGCCAAACTGACATCCTGACTACAATTTATGAATTCAGATTGTTTTTGACTGACTTAAGCAATAAACTGAGCTTGATTCAGAAAAGTTTACATTAGTCAGGATTTCACAAGGTTTCCATATAAACTTTGACATACAAGTGGTCTAGGATGGCAGGTTAGACACTATGAGAGATGTGTGCCAACTATCTGTTATGATGTTCCGATCTGTTATCTGTTTGCTTTGGATTTCACAAGTCTGATGTTTGGGTACCCAAAGTATGAGAGAGACAGCTTGTTGATATACAAATAAGAGCCAAAGTAGAACATTAGATGAAACTCCACCAGTTATTGCAACACTGTCTATTGATTTGCTCCACTTTTCACGTGTTTTAAGTATGTCACAAAATCAAACAGCAAAAGCAAAAATCTTTCTCAGGTTTTTCCATTCAAAGTACAAAAACAATCGAGTGAAAGAGTTCGACTGAAAGTGCTGAAAGCCTTTAGCCTTAGCAGCAGTTTTGGAAAGATTCAGCACATGATGCAATACTAAACAACACATTAGTACACACAATATAATACAAAATAATACACGTTATTGTCACCCAGTAGAGATTTGCTGTAAATACCGTATAAAAGACATTCATTCACATTAAGAATAGACTGAGTGAGCTTAATTCTTGCATTAGCCTAATACTAGAGGGAATAATGATGCATGTAGGGACACCTTTTACCCACAATCCCCATCTATATCTAAATAATTATGTTTCATTTCTTCCTCTTGAATAGCTCTGCTTAGTCCATCAAGATTGACAGGTCATATAATTTCCACCATCATTGTAGGAGCCCAGAAATGTGGAGAATGTCGGCCGCTTTTTGATTTGCTTAATTTCAGCTGACACTTGGAATCTGTTAAACCGACTGGACAGGCAGGTCACAGTCGACGAGTGCGCTCTCCTAGAAATTATTAAAAATCAACCTTCTCAAGAATCTGCCTTGGCTCAGATCTGTTGTTTGCTTCAGCCATGGCAGCCATGTTGGGGTCAGTGGGGGAAAGTGAACATTAACCGCTCGCCCTCACACAGCGTCTCTGTCTGCCCGTCGGCTTCTTTTGCAATTCAAATCTCTGCTGCAACACGGAGCAAATGTTTTCTTGTTGAGCTGCTGCGCTGATCCACAGGGCAGCGTATCGTGTATCTGGACTGCTCTTTTCATGTTTTTTAAGGCATTCTGGCTGTTATAAAAGGAGAGATTAGAGGATGCCTCTTCACTGTCATCATGCTGCATTGAGTAGTGGACAGTGACCCAGTTTCTCACACCTTATCCTATTTATTCTCACATTTCTCTTTGTTTTCTCCTCTTTCTTCTTCCTTACCAGACATGATGTCACTGACGTGCCCATGCTGAATGCATGAATGACTCATTCAGCCAGTAAGCCTTTCCTGTGATGTAAGTGATTATATATAGCGTGTGTATGTTGAGAGGTGTATTTTTACACTGGCCAATGTAAAGTGACCATAAGGCTGCACACATTACTGATATGAATCCAGATATTTGTTAAAACTATTTCTTATTATACATGCTGATTTTTGTCAAAGTGAAGCAGAGCCAGGGATTCCATTTTGTGAAAAGCACACCTATCAGAATGATAATGGTGTGATAGATTAGAAATCAATAACAGTGTAACACATGGGATTGGTTATTGTTTGAGTATTGTTTTGAGTTTTCATTTGATTCTGGTGCTAAACCAGTTCTTTTTGAAGTAGGCCCCTGCCTGAACTGTACCTGAAATGATCATGTGAAAGACAAATAACTGAAATGACACTTACTCTTGTCATGCCCGTAAAATTGACATCAACTTGATGGTAGTGAAATGAAGCACTGAAACCTGGGTTGTTATTTGGTTAGGTTTGGATGTGCTGCAGTGTTTCCCTTACTGTTTATTTTGGACACAGTCAACAATCAGCAATTGTTGCTGAAGTCTGTGATCTCATTTTGGCCTTATAGATTTATGTTCATCATAATTCTACTCCCACTAGTCCAAATCTTGTAATTTTAACTTTGACTTTTATTGTTATGCAGAAGCTCTACCTGTCTACCAAACTAAACTTTACCCTTCACCTTCTCTGATTGTCTACAAGAAATAAAATCCTGGATTTCAAACAAGTTTATCAAAGTTAGCCAATGATAAAACAGAAGTTCTTCTTATTGGCACAAAATCTTCTCCCAAACCGCTGAAAATGTCTTAGTTTCCTCCCTGGTTAAAATTGTAGTTGCCAACCTCGACCATATGCTGTCTTTCCAAGCTAATAACTGTAATGTAACTTGGTCCACATACCTTCATCTACAAAACATCAATTAGCCATGTCTGTCCCCCAACATCATCAGTAACTTCATTTACACTCTGGGTACACCCACATCAGTTACTGAAAACAGCAGCATCGGCCGGCTCTCTGTTTTCAAATACCATCTTTAAAAACTGCCAAATCAGCCGATTACCTTATAATCAGCTCACTTATCATATGTTTTATTAACATTTTATTCTACTGTCCCCCCCCCCCCCCCCTTTTTTTTCTTTTCTTTTTTTTAGCTCTGTTAGCATTTTGTTATATCTGTGGTCTTTAACTTCCATGGTTTACATGAAAACTACTCTTTTTTTTTTCCCATATTCTCCTTTTTCCAGCCTTAGCACATCAAAATTCATTTCACACAGTAAAATCAAGTCAACTGCAACATGAGAGCGATGAAGGTGTTATTTTTCCCACACTTACTGATGCAAAAAGCTATCAAGTAAATCTGATTACAGTCTAATCCAAACAAAATCACCTTTGGGAGTATACAATGAGTGTGCAGAGCCTTGGAAGGAACAGTTGACTTAGAGGGAAATAAATTTATTTACATTTGATTTGATTAACACTAATTCTGTATGTGTATGCTACAGCTTGCATATGATTAGCCTTGATAAGCTAAGCACAAAGACTGGAGGCAGAAAATAATTCCTTTCCAAGTACGGTCAAAAGTTTAATAATAATCTTACTCCACAGCTTCAAAATTTCAACAGTTAAAACATTAATTCTTTGTTTAGTACACAGAAAAACTGATGTTAGGACAGCAATCAGAAACAAAGAACGTTATGTGAATCTTAAAACGTTAAATCTCCTAAGAGGCTTTCTCCAAGCACTTCACATCCTGAGTGTACCCCCACAGATGTTTAAACATACTTCCATTAGGTCCCTCTGTTTGCTCTCTTAGCTGACCAGTAACAAGTGATGGGAACTGAAATTCAACATCAGTACGGCACTTGGACCAACACAGTATTTCCTGAAAGTTAATATGGTACAAATGGTAGTGAAATGGCACTGCTGGATGTCATCTGCTAACCAAATTAGGATTTGGAAGCCATACTTGCATTGTGGAAATGTAGCCTACTTCTAGACTATCCTATCCGGACAGTGAGAGATGCTTATGTCCCCCCTGTGAAAAAACAAGTGTACATGTTATGGGGTGCAACAACACACTTAGCGCATGTTTTGGTATGTGCCTCGTTTTTTTACTCACAGTTTTTCGGGTTTTTTTTTTTTTTCAGTTTTGACAGCTTGGCATTTGAAGTCCTTTTACCCATCTTTTCCAATCTGAGGTGTTTTAGTCATTTTTTTTCCAGAACAGCAAGGGGTTATTGAGGAGAAAAAGCTATGCTGCATTCAAAAACAGTTTCTTTATTTTACCTTTATGCAACAAAAGACATTTCCATGAACAACCTTTGTGCAGTTTGCGACAAAACAGTTTAAAAAGAAAACATTAAAAAAGACATTTTGAAATGTTTTTTCATCCATGGGGAACATCTGTGATCTATTTAATAATGCTGGAGAAACAAATACATTTAACCCATCAACAACTGTAATTATTGACAAACAATCTAATGATCTTGTGTGATGCCATGTCACTTATTTGTCTAATTGCTTTTATTCTAAGCTGTTATTGAACACATCATAATATAACCATCTGTGTCTGCTCCTTAACAGAAGGGGCACTAGGACATAACCCTGGGGAACTCCAGTAGTGATAGGAAAAGTGATGTAGTGCCCGCTTGCTATTCATTTTGACGCTACTGTTGCTGTGGTGATGAATGTTGAGATGCATAACAACTCAGATTCCTCTCTGTCATTTTTTTTTACTGTGAATTTATCCAGGTGTTCAAACTAAAAGAAAATCCGTTCAAATATCGGTTTCACACTCATAGTCCAGCAATTACAAAATGAAATAACAAGGTTAATCTAAAACCACAAAAACAAATAATCCAAGTGCCACTGCCTAAAAACTGTCTGCCCATAACCCAATCAGCAACACTCGTACTCTGCCACCCATTCATGCTTTACGCAGTTGCCTTGTCACCCTGTCGACCAGCTCCCCCCAGTGATGGGAGGCCAAAGGTCCTGGCTGAAGGTCACCCAATCCCCAAAAAACAGAAATGGCTCTTAGAAGTGACATATATTTGATAGTTAATCACCTATATATCCAACATCATCTTGAAAAAATGGAGGGCCGTTCTGTCACCCTTCAAACTGTCTAATTTCTTTTGTGTTAAATTGCATTTAAAAAGAGACTGAAACCTTTCTGAAAGGACCAGAGCACCCTGAATGAAATAAGTCTGTAGAATCTCTACACCTGCTTTAAATACCACTGGATTGGGAGTGCTTAAGTCATGCTGAACCTTTTTTTTTTACAGTCCAAAAGGATTATGAACTAGATTTACTCAGAGAAGCAAAAAATTCTGCTAAAGCATTTCTGGCAGCCTTAGCTTAGTTATTATCAAAACATGGTAAAACTGCCCTTTTTCACAGTCAAAACATTTTAAAACGACGAAACATCAACAAATTCTTCATAAAACGTTGTCTAATCTCTTCTTTTCTGTGCCATTTTACTTCCGAAAATTTCATTAAAATCTGTTGGGGACTTTTGAAGTTATCTTGCTAACAGACAGACAACAAATGAATGCTGTTAAAAACATGACTTCCTTAGCAGAGGGAACTATCTGGATATCACCAGGGCTCAAAGAAGTTTTTGAATGCCAATTTCAGAGTGACAGTTAACTGGACAAAAGCAGGAGAAGTTTACAGATAACTTTTGTTTTCTGAACTGTGCGATTTAGAGGTCTTTGTATGACAATATATTTATTGATATGCATGACAGATCCTGGATCTTTAATTTGTAAAAGTTATTATACAGGCCTGTAGTATTGTCAGGTTTGTGGTCAATTTGCTTGATGATAAAAGCTTGGGGTGTTATTTTTGCCTGTCGTGATTTAGCATTTTTGTCTGTTGTAAAGTTAATTGGGTTTTTTTTCCTTAAAACTTCTTGTATTTTCTCCTCTATGTTATGTGGTCTAAAGCAGTCTGTTCCTTGGCTGTAATTGTGTCTTATTAGATGTTTTTTGTGAGTAACAAGGCCAGACGAAGAATGCAGTTGTCTTGGAGCTCAGCAGGTCATTTTGTTCTGTAACCTGACTTTAAATGACAGAAGCGGAATAACACCTTCCTATTAGATTAAGTGTCTTGTGTGAACATGACTGTGTTGGTGAAGAAATTTTGGATCTGTGCAGATTCACGAATAAGTTTTGTGATTTCCTCTATGGCAAACGGTAATGTGTAAATCTGCATTGCTTCCATCTTTTGGAGCTGAACAGATTAAGAATGTGAGGGGCAAAGTCAATGATTAAAATAGTGCTGTTGCTTAACTTTTATTGACATTTTATGTAATCACAAGTGGTAATCAAACATGTCTGCAAATATCCACTTTGTCAGTATAGATCCGAAAATTTCTCTGCTGCAAATTTTCCCTAAACAGAATTTAAATGTTTTTTTTATATCCTTAAAAGTCTTTTTTCATTACGCAATAGGTTTTAAAACTTGTCCTTGTAATATAATAAAGCCACATTGATTGAAGTGGTCAAGACACCTTATTGAGCTATTCTTTTCTGTCTTCACTTGGCAATATAATATTATAGCTACCTTCAGTTAAAAGTTTGTGGGAGAATGGTGAAGTCTTGCTCTCTGATAGGGATTTCTAATGGCTTGTTTCTCATGACACTTTGTTAGATAAAGTTGCAACAATGGACAGAAAACTATTTAGGTAATTTCTGTTATCTATATATTTTCTTTAAAACACAGAATTACTTGTAGATTCCAGTTTTTATATTTCTTCTTTTCATTTCACTTCAAAGATTAAGACTGTCATTGTCCTTTTGTATTATCAGATTTAACAGATCTTGTGAGGCTTTCCCCTTGGAGTTGTGAAACTTCAAAAACAATGACAGGAACTTTATTTGTATTCATATCACTACATGGCATTCAGTGGGTTGCTTAAAACTGATAAACAGTTGCATGAATATAAGTACATCACAGATACGCTATAACTGAATCCTGAAAAATGGATTACATCCGTTTTGTCATTTGCACTGCTGGCTTTGCTAAGTATTACATCTCTAGTGCTGTTTGTACTGTCATCAACCACTGTCTTATGTAACTGTTTTAAATGGCAGACCCCTAATGACATATAGGGTAATTTAGGCGAGCGAGACTTGTTTAAACAGATGTCTGATACTGTTGAATTAAGCCTCTTACATAACAAATACTTGAGTACTCTCTGTTTAATGAGGAGTAATGACGTGAATTTTTAAATTTGGTTTATTTGTTTTAGGTTAACGAAGTAAGAGCCCAGAGGTTCTGACTATATCATCATATTTGCTGTACCTGCTGTACCCTCTCAGCTGCTTATTGAGCACATTCCTCTCCAATGTGCCTCCACTAAACAACCAAACCAGACAGACTGCCAGTGTTGAAGCACAGAGGGTCAGAGTTCCATCCTGTTATAAAGTGTCAGGTGTTTGTTCTGCTGATAAGTATTTCTACTCTGTGGGACCTGTCTTTTATAGGTGGGAATTTTTTTATTGTATGCTTTTGTAATTTCAGATGTTCCTACTAAGTCTGCTGAATGTCACTTTCTCCTCTTATCTTCATGATTTCAGGGAAACACAACTTAAAGTTGTTTGTGCTTCAGTTATGTCCACTATCTTCTCTGTTGGCGGGAAGGTAGGTAGTCAGGCAGGCAAGTAGGCGGTTCAAGTTTCAGGTAGTTGATTTACACAAAGCAAAGGCAGGAAATAAAAAAAAACATGATGGTACTTAGTAAGATACAAAAAAAATACAGGGTATACTAAAGGTAAGGTACTGTAGCAAAAAGTTAGAAAATATAGCTAGCAATTTGCAAACCAAAGTTATTTAGTTATTGAACTGGGGTGTACTGTACACGCCTGGACTTCAGGAGTAAATAGATTTATAAATGCACAGAAGTATTAATTGAAGCAATGTATGGACAAATAGTGGTAGATGAAGTAAAGTGAAGTATGTGTGCATGAACCAAGATAGTGACTAAATGGACAAAGTGGTAAAGCAATGTAACCTGAAGGACCAAATGGACTACTTAACAAATCAATAGGATATTTGTTCAAGTCCATCTGGGCAACAGCCCAGAGACAGTGACTGAGCAGGGCAGGACTTATCAAGAAAAACTAGAAGGTGATTTAGTGAATGTTCTGTCTGTCACATTATTACAGACCAGTCAGAAGTTTGCAGTCACACCTTAATGTCAATGCAGCTAACCCACACAGGTTGCAACTGCTTCAGTCCTCAGCAGGATACAAAAAACCCTGATCATGTTTTTGACTGGGAACAGCTCAAAGCTTTGCAAAATGTATCTGCCTGACAACAGACATGGAATCTGGCAAATCCAGCTGTTAACAAGATTTAAATTCATGTACAAATACAAACGTAAAAGTGCATGAAATAAGGTAGTGAATTAAATAAATTGGTGAGTGAACAGGAGAGTGTGTGCATGGACTTAAGTGATGTATAAGCTACAAAATCATAAATCAATTTTGGGCTGCAATTGTGTGCATTTAGGGTCAACCTGCATGGCATTTATATCTGCAATCCTCTGCAGGGTCTGCTGCTGGAAACCACCTTTCACTGATGTTTTGCTCCATGAATCTTGGAACATGTCAAGGTGGCAGATCATTGGTGAGGATGTTTCTCTACTGCCCCTGCGTCTGGCCATAGGATTCTTCACATTTTCTTCCTTTTGTGCCTTCTTATTAAGGTCTTTGATGGCCTTCTTTAACCAAGTGCCTTAAGGCCTTTGGACCTATTTGCTGGATGTCCTAGTGTCTACCCTGCATCCGACTCCAACAAGATAGGTAATAGCCCATCCATGATATTTAACCATAAACATGAGCAGACCCTGATTGGGACCTGCTCTGTGCAGATAGTATAATTTTCACTCTAACTGCACCTAGGTATCGGAACCATTGTTTGTGAAATATTTTGCAAAAAGGTCTTACTGAAATACGAAGGGCTTGGTTTGTCGCAAAAAAACTAGTACACAGGTAGGCTGCCTGCTTTGCACCACATTTAGAGGCACATAACCTCTATGCAAAGGCTGTGACATCCAACTATAGCATCTAAATTTGGCCTAATATGTCCTATAAAAGAATAGGCAAATTACAGTGAACTACTTTTTGAGCAATTCATCATGGAGAGTGTTGAATCAGTCACTGAAAAAACAGTTTCGTTGGCTCATATTTTCAGTCATGCCTTTAAATGTTTTATACAACCTTTCAGTATACATCTATCTCTTAACAAAACTCATAAATGCAGAAGGACATGTGCTTTACCAAGTTGTGTACCTTCAAAGTTCCACTTCCCTTCCCATGCCAGTTTTGAAAAAAAAAAACAAGAGAACATACTTAGGACATATCGTCCAGACTTTATGCAATTGTACTCTGTTTAAGACTGATTAGTCCATTAACAGCTTTTGCCACAGATTTCGCCTGGTTTATACATTATATGAGCAGCCAAAGCACTGGAAGGATATAATTCTATAGCAGCTTGCACAAGGATTTCATTGTTGTCCTGTGTATTTTGAGAAAGACTTTTCAATGCTATCCTTGCCTCTTTATCCTACATTTTATGAAGTAATTTCAGATGCTGATTGTACAGACTTATATAAATGTACAATGACTGATTTTCCCTCTGTGGTCTCCTTAATCAGCAGTTGATTTAATATATATATTTTTTAAATTCTTTATATCAGTTATAGCCACACAACAGCAATTCAAACCATTGTTAATCACAAGGCAGAAGGTGCTGTAAGATTTCAGTCATTTTACAAGAACAATGCATGCACTTAAGAGTAGATGTCTCCCTGGGAAGTCTGGCACGCTGCACTGAATCTCATGTGCCTCTGGTGAAGTCATGCAGTGTCACGCCTGATGCTGTACCAGCTCGGGGGGCCACCATGGGTGAATTCCTGCGTCTGTTCTGTGCCTGTGGTCAGCTGGTGGGACCACAGCGCATTATATAACAGGACAGAGAAGGTTCCTGCAGTCTGGCAGGGTGGAGGCAGCTGGAGGCCAGAGATGAAACTGTTTTGCTAACTGTGAGAGCACTGTGATGTCCCTTGGAAACTATGTTTCATTTTTAAGTTAGCATAATTTCTGGCTTATGAGGCACCTCTCTTAGTGTGTAATTCAGGGTCATCTGAGGAAAAAGATGTTGAAACTGTTTTTGTTGGTGAAATTATCTCTCTTATAACCAAAAAGATTTTATATACTGTCCATAATTTTGCTATGTTAGCCACTAGTGCTGCGCATCATCACTGATCTCATGATGATTCAATGACGTTATGGTGATCCCCTCAAGGATCTCAAGGCCTATTCCTTACATTGTGACAGTCATCTTGTGTTAGAATTGTATACAAAGCAAGGAAAACAACATTTAGTTTTTAGTATATTAGTACGTTCTGCCAGTGTTGCAGCCTTTTGTATTTAGTATCTTATGGTTAACGTGTTTCTTTCCTGTGTAACATTAACAAACTGTGATGTTGACATTGCTATTCTGAATGAATTGCTGACTATATTTTATAACAAACTGTGACATAGAGCAAATGCTGATATAATAAGACAGATTAGAATTTACAGCATATCTTGTTTCTCTATTTTACAGAACAAGCACTTTCTTGATAATTACAAGCCACGTCCTCTCACGATTTCATTAAAGTTAATATCAAGTTGCATCTCAAGTTAATCATAAGTTGGTTATCTATCTCAGTGCACATGGCCACTTTTCCCCTTTGAAGACACTCATCTGAAAAATATTAACTTCCTTTTAATATTCTAGGAAGTGCTGCAGAGATCACTGGTAACACACTTTGAATTTCCCTTTCATTTTAAACCAAATTTTAAGGAAAAAAAGTTGTCAAACCCTGGCTTAAAAATCTACAAACAATGTAATTATTTTTGCTCCGGCACTGCTTCAGTTGCTTGGGACTAAATCAGCAAAGAGATTAGAAGCATCGATTTGTCCACAAGGAGCGCCAAATAAATAAAAAAAAGCACCTCTTTCTTGACATGATCTTAAGCGTTAGTGCATTGAATAATTAAAACCATAATGGGTTAAGGGGAATGAGGGGAGTTATGTTCCACACAAATCCAAACTGAAGTCCTCAATATTGGGGGAGGGGGTACAAGTCTGGCAAGTCTGCTGGCAGTTTGGGTTTTCAGGTTGTTGAGAGATAAGACTAGACTCATAGGAGACATGAGGGGACCTCGGAACAAAGATTTTGTTATTTTAAGTATAACACATTTCCGTATTCATGGTGTCATGAGACTTTTCCCACCTTTAAGCAGGAAGTGGGTCATTTGTCATTGTGTGTTTTTTCTGTCTTGTTTGTCCTCGGCTTCCTGCAGGGCTGTCTCTTCTTTCTCACTTTCTGCATTCCTTTTTTTTCTTCTTTTCATACATTCTTGCCTTGGTTCTCTTTTGTCCCTGTGGTTCCCTTGTCATTGGTGGTATCACTCATTTTGCTCTGAATAAGGTTTACTCCTGCTTTGTGGTGATGTTGTAAGATGCTGTTGAGCCAATGAGGCGTGCTATCTTTGAGACTTGAACTTTCACTGACATCGGAGTGTGCATCATAACATTTTTTACACAGAATGGTGATTTTTTCTGCCAGCAGAGTACTTTTTTTATCACAACATTTTATGTCACATATAAAAAATGTATCAGATCTTAATATGAGACTCTGAATTGTCCTACTGCCTTTACTATTCTTTAATTTGTCTCTGATCATCTTCTCAGACTTTGATACAGTTCATTCTCTATGACAAAGAGTGCCCAGTACGTGGCACTGATTGTGATTTTGCATGGCCCATTTTGGACCAAACAATTCTGCAAACAAACAACTCTGTGGCCTGCAGCCTTTTACTATTCTAGTGCAGAGAAATTCCTACAGTATCCAGTTAAACTCACCATGACTAGATCGTATTGCAGCCCGAGCCCCTGGGGGGGTCCTTAATGCAAAAGTAATTGTCTTCCTCTCAGAAGCCACTTTAAAGTAATAAGAAGTTTATCATTTGTAAAGGCCAGTGTTCATTTTACGCCTTATGCTGCCAGGCATGGTGCAGTTCCTGGTCAATGGTTTACCACAGAAAATACGTAATACTCTTTCTTATACCATGGAGAATGATTTTCAGGCACTCTGCAGTGTTTTATGGGCTTAGGGCTGGGGGATATATTGAATGTTTGATAAATATTAATGTAAGATATAAGTTGAGGCAGTATCATTTATACAGATATAGATGTTGTGTTAAAATGAGGCTGGAAAGTAAAATGAAAAATAGTGTGTCTTTGTGCTCAAGATCTCAGACGAGCAACAGAATGATGTGTTTTGCAGAGAATGCCCAAAAAGGCAGCAAAGCAGTTTGAGAATGAAGATTCTTTTCCACCTTTTGCATTAGCATCATTAAGTACAATATGGTTGCTGTGTAAGGTGAGCTGCAGGACCACCACCTTCGTGGTCATCTTTATCTAAATCCACAATCATCAATGTGTAGTAGCTTATGTTGACCAACATTGAGAAATCATCAAAATTTTAGTGAAAGTACGTTCCTGGGGTAAATTTTGCTGTATTTAATGCAGGTCCGTTAATCTAAGTTAAAACAGCAGAAACAGTGTGCTGGTGGAGTTTGACGTTTCCCAATGGCCTCCTGACCAGTTGAAGATTTTATACATTCACCAATACAGATCAAACTCATCGGTAGCTCAAGTTAGGGGAACTTTTGCCTTATGTAGCTGCTGAATGTTGTACAAGCATATTGTAACATCACTCAACAATTGCCATATAAAGCAAACATGTATGCCATTTTCCACACGTAGCTGCTGATGGCCTCAGTATTCTGACACCATCCCTAGAGGACGAAACACCACTGTCCCCAAAAGGGAGCAGCAGAGGCTTACACACCTGCAGCTGAGGGTAGCAAAGTGAGGCAGGGGTCTACTCTTTCTGGTATTTACAAGCATGTTGGATCAAATGTTGGGAATATTTAAGCATGCATAAAATTTTTAAATGTATCCTGTGAACATCAGTGTTGCCCAACGTACGTTAACTAAGTTCTGCGTGGCCTGACTTAAATAGACATGGCTCGATGTTTCCTATGACATCCGTGAAAGTTTGCCAAAATGTCAGTGTGTGAATGCGGCTGAAACAACCCTTTAAGCGTCATTATTGTGTTTTAAAAAATTATTTGTCTGGAAAATTATTGATAGCATGAATTTCAAGTCTTCTGTGTATCTTTTAAGACTTGAACCATCTATGACACGGAGTGATTTATGTCTGCTCTGAGCCAGGAATTGAGCCACAGAAGCTAACCAAACACCATACACTGATGTTCCTAACTTAAGGCTATCCATACAAGGACTTAACTGCCCATGTACAGAACCTGTAAGCATGTCTGAACTGATATAATTGAGAGATGAACAATTTACTCCTTGTCAGTCAGTCTTATGTCTGAACTGGCTGTAAATAATTTTCCAGATAATTTCCACTGTTTTGTCTCTAGATTTTTTATTTCATGCACCTGAAGAACATCTCATGCTATCAGTTATAGGGTTATATATCCAGTATTGCCATTTAGCTAAAAAATATCAAGATATTCATTTTTGTCCACGGCCTATGTGTGATTATGTAATTTTCTACTGTTCTACTGAAGACCACAACAACAAAGTTGTAAAAGAAATGTAATGCAACAATTCATTACAAACGTTTCTTATATCATCAACTTATACTGAAAAGATCAACATAATTCAAGCAGACCAAAAGTTAATCATGTCCAGGAAGTATTCAGGCCTGATCGGGGCAGGAATGCAGAGCTTATTAGAGTGTGACAGCTTGTCTTGATCAGCTATAGATTTTAGACACCGGTGTGAGCACTGCCCAGCAACACAGTCACCATTTCTCCAGCCCCTGCAAACAGAGACATACTGAACTGAACACACACACATATACAGGAGGAATAGCAGAAGGTGGTGTTAACTGCATGGCTTTACGGCTCTCCCTTTCCCATTACTGGATTCTGTGCTCTGTCAGACCACTTCCACCTTTTCAAAATCAGCTTCCTCTTTGTTTCTGTTTGATCAGGGACAAAAGGAGGGATGTCTGTCAGGTCCTGTGGGAGTCCAAAAGTATGGTAGTTCTCTATTTGTCATGCTTCCTTAAGCAGTTTATTTATCTGAGGAAGCCAAGTAAAGATTTGGTGCCAATGTGTATTGCTTAGGTGTTAAGTTCCTACTGCCAAAAGCAGTTATGGACACTATATGTATGATAAATGGAGTTTGGAGCAGAATATAATGGTATACTTTTCATCGGAAAAGAGGTCAGTAGAACAAAAAAATGTTTTTTTTTTTCTACATTATGTCTGAAAGGCCAACAATGACCCTCCTTCTTCTTCCACATCTACAATGCAGTTCAGAAGAAGAGAGCTTGTGCTTTGTGAATTACAAGGTATCTGAAAGATAGAGGACAATTAGTAATCTGTTTCAAATATGACTATCTGTACAATATCCCCCACTCAAGCACAATTACATTTATAACTCCCATATACCATGCCCAAGTTCTCTTGAATCCAGTCATAGACAAGATTGCTCTTTAAGACAGATTGTCACATTAGAGACAAATATGAAACAATTCATCAAAACATTATTGATAAAATGAGCTACCGTAGTTGAGTGTTGTTTGAAGTGAAATTGATTTTTTTTACAAGATTCATCAAATCAGTTACTACCCCTTATAGGGAGAGACAGTGGTTTTGAAGACACAATAAATCTATTAAGCTCCTCAGCCAGAGGTTAGAGAGGTCTATCAACTCATCATCATCTTCAGCAACAGATTTAGCAGGGCCAGCAGGGCTAACAAGCTTATTGGTTCTGGCATATTAGTGGATAGGCTGTCTCCCCTTGACATCATTTGTACGGTCACTGATTCTGTTTTCTGTCTTTCTTTCTCTCACATTTGCGGTGTCCTTATTTACCCCAGTTTTAAACAGTTCTGCTGCGTCTTCTCATCATTACTGTCTCTTATTCTTTAAATCTTCATCCAAGATCAGCCTCTGGTTTTAAGGCGCCTGGTGGTCCAGTCTCGTGGCTGCACGGTGAAGGTCACGCTGAAGCACATAATCACAGCAAAAGACAATAAGAAAGAATCCGAAAGAATTTCACACCCCCTCGTACCCTCACCACTTGTTCTCTCCCTCATTCATTAGTTTTATAAATCCAGTCTTCTTTAAAAAAAAAAGGGTCCCAGTCTGAGTGCCCCCCCGCCCACCACGTTGGATGCTTTAACAAACTTAGGGTGTATAAAAATAAAACTTAGCTCAGTTGTCAGGCAGGAAGCTGTCATGAGCTTATCCTTGTTTACAGATCTCTGTTGTATGTTGACCTCTGTTATGGAGGTTTTTTGTAAACATGTCTGAAAGTGGATTTAAGTACATTATTTTAAAACTAAATATATTTTGCTGCTTTGCTCAGAAGACCCCCATAAGGTCACTGGGTTTTCTAACTTTTGATCTCTTTTACCTTTATTTATTAGGACAGCTGAGGAAAGACAAGAAATATTTGAAGAAGAGGGGTTTTTCAGAGGTTTTTCTGTGTATTTTGACCCTTTGTCCAAACTTAGAAATTGTTTTAGGTCACTGAAAACACATATTCTGCAAACACCTGCCAAGGTGAAGATTTTTTAAAACTCTGATTAGGGTATTTCCATCAGTGATTTTCATGGTTACAGCAGATATTGAAACCAACAAGTGTTTTTTTTATAACATTTGATCAAGACTATCAGATTTATCTGGAATTGAATTATAAACAAAGAACTATTTACTCAATGTGCCTGGTAACACCAGTTAACTTAGCCACAAAATAAACCATAACACCAGTCAGACGTGGTGGGATTATGTACTGTATTTGAAAAAACCTGTTAGGCATAAACATTCCCCCGAAAAGAAAAGACTGCTTATCATGGATATTGTGACAAGGTGATTAAAAGTGTTGAACAATGTGTTTATGCCTTGTTGCATTTTCATGTGGAGGGGGATGTTTTCAAAAACTCACACTTCTATACTAAATCCTATAGAAGCAACTGGTATCCTAAATTCAATGAAACTGCAAATTTAAATATTTGAAATTCATGAAAGAGCCTTATTGTGCTTTCCTGAGTTTCATATGCCTTCGAGTGTATTTAAATGTTTCCTCCATGTGATTGAATACTTCGTCTTCTGAATATAGCTCGTCCCCCCATTGAACCATCAATGTGATGTCCTGACCAATCTGACCAACTACAAAAAATTAGACCAATCAACCAATCAGAGCAGACTGGGCTCACATGCGGAAGGGAGCCTTAAAGGGGTAAGAACTATTGAAGACTGTCACAGACAGAGTGAGAATACAGCTGGATCAGAGGTACTTAATATTAAAAACTAGAAGGTTTTTAGCCTTCTGGTTTTAAACTTTATGAACCTGAGTTGAGACAACATATGAGCTTTTGACCACAGTTATTTATTTATGCATTTAGACGATAGCTGTGTTCAAAACCGTTCACTCATTCACTCACTCACTCACTCACTATTCCCTATGTAGTGTTAATGAAATAGTGAACTACATAGGGAATGACCGAACGACATTTCGGACACTACACAGAAATTTTCTAAATGTCATTGCGTCAGTGGATGAGCCGGATATTCCTTTGACGGAAGTGGATGCACCAAGCATCATGTAAGCAAACCGGGCACTCAGGAGGATAAGAAGCAAAGTTTGCAGCTGTTTACAAACGTTAAAAGAAGAAAAAAAGCTACACTACGAACGTGTTAAAGATACCTTAACGTTTCTTACATTTATAAACGAAAGCAGCGCCAATTTGTGCCGTAGCAGCCTTCTTTCTCTTCTTCTTCTTCTTCTCCTCTGGAAAAACATGACCACATTGCATTGTGGTATACAGTAGTACAATATAGGGTACATCGTATGTAGATTCACATTTGCTGTGCGTTGTCGGTATTTTATAGTGCACTATATAGTGAATGAAATTAACCGCGGAGAATTCGAACAACACTACAGAGTGGCACATAGTGCATTATATCTGTGATGGGGAACGGTTTTGAACACAGCTAATGTTTTCATGCCAGCAATTGTCATAAAATTGCTGTTGTAATTCCTTTACTCTTTCTTAAAAGAAACTAGGCCTACACAATTTGTTGCTCACAGGTGGAGTCTGGTGTTAAAAGCAGAAGAGATGTTAAGGATTCTAGTGGAGTACAGTTAGTATTTTAGACTAAGGGGCTGAGGCTGATAGGTCACCCATACACCCAGCACCATCCACCCCACCACTACCCCCTTTTGCTTTGGCTAGTCTCCATGTGCAGGGCTCAGGGCCTTGGGAATGAATGGCGCCCGGCTCTGCTCCGTCTTTGAAGCCAGCCAGGAATGCGAGGCCTCCTTGTTTTTGCTCTCTCTTTCTCTCTCTCTCTTTCTCTCTCTCTCTCTCTCTCCCTCTCTCTCTCCGCTGTTGTTCAGGCGTCCGGCAGCACTAGCAGCTATCTGTAGCAGTGAAATATTCCCTCCGCTGCGCTCATTGTGCATCACAGAGCCGGACGTCATCCGCTGGCCAATCAGGGGCTCCCACTGAGCAACCTCGGGTCTCGGTGGGGGGAGAAGGGACTCGCTAGAAGTCTTCCCTCTAATATGTAGCTCTCCTGGTTACTTGGTCTGGACCCTCTTTAGAGGGATAAAGATGATCTGAATAACAAAGGAGGACAGAGATTTATCAAGAAATTCCCCCTGAACTTAAATATGAGGAAACTTTCTTTCTTTTTCAGATGGAAATCTGGAAGGCCAGCAACTTAAACTCAAAGTTTGGGTGAGTTTGTCTACCTTTGTCTTTTAAAAGTGCTCACCTACATTTCTAAACTTCCATTCAGACTTATCTCTGAGTAGTTTCCAGTCTGTCTTTGTGACTGTTGCTCCAGCCTTCTAACTTGTGTCCAGCTTTCCTGCCCTGCTGTCATTGTTGGCTTCTCTTGTCTCTTGTTGTTGTAGTTTGCGTGTGAGGGTATTTGTATGGGCCGGTCACCCTCTGCCTCACCCTCCTCTACCGTCCCTCTACCCTCTCTGTACATTTTGTCACTGCCTGTCCCCTTCATCACTTCCACTTGAGTGCTCCCCTGTTTGGGAGCCTCTCTCTCTGTTCACAGAGGGAAGAGGAGGGCTGAAAATCTCACACCCACCCACCCACCCGCACACACACACACACACACCCGCACACACACACACACACTCCCCCACACACACACACACACACTCAGATTGCACCACAGACCAGAAGGCCCTTCATAAACACATGGAATCCCCCTTAATACTGTAGTTTGAAAAGCTTTTGGAAGGTGGGTTTTGTTTGTATGCAAAACGACCACCAAGGAATCAGCTTTGATTCAGCTTTTTTTCTGCTGTGCCAAAAGCTTTGGATGTACAGGCAAAAAAACTCACTAATTTTCATAGATAATATAAGAGTTTTAAGTCATCAGTCCAAGTTATCCAACTATAAGGTTGGATTAGGTATTCAAATGTGTTTGTAAGAAACAAATACACAAACAAAATGAGATGATTAATTATGGATGTAGCATTTCTCTCATGAATGTGAGAACTAAGTTTTGTGCTGGAACTACAGGGTTGATTAACTGGTTGGCTTGTCATTATTATAATGGCGTCATGGATCTTGTTTGTGGATGGCAGGTATGTAGCTTTAATTTGACGACAAAGCCATAGAAAGGTATGCAGGTCATAAGAAGGCCTACATTTACTCTGTTATTAGAGTCAACACTTAAACCTAAACCCATCATTAGCATGCAGGGGCTGCTTTCTTCCCTGAAGAGGTTTTTAGGATAGCTGACGATGGCAGCAAGCTTTCATATGTAAAAAAAAAAGATGGTTATTAAATTTTCAAATTCTATGTTTTTTTTTTTTACAGTTAACACAAACACTTGGTGAAAATGATTAAGAAATATTTCAAACTACCCAGACTCTTAAGTTTTTGAAAGGGCTGAGGTCGAAGACAAAGTCAGCTGTATACTTTTTATTTTAAGATTTGTCAAATACAAAATTCACATATTACCCCTCACAAACTGTATACATTTGTTGACATGAAGAGGGTGGTGAAGGTGGCTGGTAAAGACCTTGTGAGAAACCATTAAACTAAATCGACTGATAAGGTGAAGTACTATTTTTTCTATATGCAAGGATTTCACTTCATCTGTGTCAATTGCCCATTGTTATCAAACTGTTCGCATAGAGTAAACGTATGAGTATTAAACTTTTACCATAATATCAAAGACTGTGGCTTAAAGGTCACTTTGAGGAAGTTAATTTATAACATACAAGTTGAGATAGGTTGATTGAGTTTTAGGTAAAAAAAAGATCACAATTCAATATCCTAATAGCAGATCCAACAAATAGGTCAAAAAGGTAGAAAAAAAACGCTGAACTTAAACGTTGCATAGCTTAGCCAACTAAGCATCTGACCAACTGCATGTTGTTTCTTGAACTCTCGTCCACATGTAAAATCCTGTCCAATATTTACTTTAGTCCATTTTCTTGCCCACTCATGCTTTTTTTTTTCTCCTCATTGCTTTATCCTACAACCTTTTTTTGTGTCTTGGCCATTGCCTCAACACCTCCTCTCCTGCTAGATGATTGGCTTCCTATATCTGAGTGTGAACTTGTGCCGAAAAACATCACGCACTTTTGTGAGAAGACAGAATCTCACTGCCAGACTTACGGTATGCTATATGCAGGCACCGGGGCACTCTGGGGGAGTGGGATGGACATCATTCTTCCTGCTGAAAGTTCTCCTACTAGATCAACTTTTAAGCTTCCATTTTAAAGTGGAAAATATGCACAATGTTGCTTTACATCCGTTGACTGCGAAAGGCCAGAATATCAATGCCAAAGCTAGATGCCAATATCAATGCCAAGAAATGTGTCTGTGAGAAAAAAATGTGGTTGTAGCAATGGACAGTATGATTACTGACGCTTTTTTTTTTTTTTTTACAAAATCATTTATATAATTTCTAATGTAACATTAGTTAATAGTTCTTAAACATCTCCTGTATAATTGGGAAAAAGGTAGAGATTTGTAGGGGTCACAGTGCTGTATAATAAGTCCTCCTACATCCTTCACATGACTAATCCTTACAGATTTCTTTCCCACCATATGGAATTCTTAACATTTTTTGATACATGCACTGCAACGTGTACTGGAAACCACAAGGTCCTTAATTAGAGGCCCTGCTGATGAGGACAGACTGCTTTAACAGTTTGTCAGCTGTACAAACCATTACACACAGTTTAACTACACAGAAACATTAATTTTTATGAAATTTTGTAACAGAATGTAATATACCTGCTACCCTCAGTGTTAAAGTGTGAGAAGCGGTAAGATCATGTGCAAGGGTAAAGAATGTTTTCAAGCAAATCACTCTAAATCTGGATAAACACTAACCTGGCACACCAGATAGACTATTCCATATATTTCACTAGTCCATCTGGGAAGGGGTCATAGAAAGTGTTTGGGAAGGGCAGAACCTTTGAGGAAATATCTGGCAGGCGATTGGATGATTGATCTGTCAATCAACATGTATTATGGGCCAATCAGATAATGTCATAGGTAGGAGCTACTGTGCTGCAAGACACGAGTCACTTTGTAAAACAAACTCGTGTCAAAACATGTCAGAAGCCAAGCAAAAGTATCCTTACGACAGAGAAGTTTGTAGTGTTGATATTTCTTTGTCATTTAATAAAAAAATGCACTCCAGATCTGATTAAACTGCGAATTAGGCTGTTAGTATCTATTCTAATTGCTATATGAGCACTCACTTCCTGCTGTCGTATCGCTTGTAGCGCTCATCTTTTCCTACTACAAAAGACTCTTATTGGCCTGTCCTGCTTCGGGCCGCTCCCAATTGTTGTAGATTGGAGCTTGACATGGACACAACTTATAAATTAATTTGACCGGCTAGAAGCTTTATGCTCATGACATATATAGTCATGTATAGTCATAAAGCACTCTGAAAACTGCCATTTTAGCACTTGTTATTTACCACAAGGTTATGGTGTCACTGGATAAACAATGTGATGTTGTTGTTAAAAATCACATCTAACTTACTAGTCAAAAGTTAGTAAAGCATGTAGAAAACTGTCAAAACTGAACAATCTCTTTTAAGTACAATATAAGAACATCAGCTGGTAAAAGATGTGAAGATGTTCTGCAGAGTGGAGTTTGACCAATGATAAGGAAGCCTTTGGTTCCCCCTTTAATTTAATGTCCATGTTTCTGTGTCAAGTAGGGTAACTTGGTGCTTAAGTCGAGTGGTTACATATGCAAGCATAGCCTGACACAGTTTCAATACAACTTAACCCCTGCCTTGGACTAATATATTTCTTATATGAAATTATTGAAAAAAAAGATATAAAACTATGAAAAAAATAACAACCTAAATCATATTTGGTGTCAAAAACAAGACAGTAAAAAAAAAAACAACCCTCACCGCTGAAAAGTACCAGAACCCTCCCTCCTCAAACACTCCCACTTCTTTTAAAAGCCAGAGACATACCACTTCTAGAAAGAAGGAAATGTAATATTTTTCCAAGTACAGTTGTGCATGATTTGTTTTTACAACTTTTAGCAGATGGTGCAATGTTTCTCACCGAAAGAATTTGACCTAGAAATGCCAGGCAAATTTCTTCATCGGAGACTTACTGCTTTCTGGCATCTTAATAGAGTCTGAGCAGAAAGCTCCGAACAAAAAAATGCTGTTTTATTCCCTTGATGTTTTCAAAAACACAGCTTTTTTGTTTTTATTGAGGCCAACAGATAGATTTGATTTTTCAATGTTAGGGCATGCACCGTGTATGGCATTTGCCCAGTGGACATGCCAAGCTGACAATCTAATACAAACGTGTTTTTATACTGCCATGCTAATGCAGGTAGTGAGACTTAGGAAGTAACTGTAGACTTTCTCTTTCACTGGTGTTTGAACAAAATCCACTCACCCTTGAGCAGCTATTTGGCACAGATGTATGACTGGAGCATGAGTCTTAGTCAAGATTTCAGTCTGATAACCAGTCCGTGCTGTGTTTGTGCTGTCTCCCCCAGGAGCCACTGAGCAGACCACTTCAAGAGGCTTTGAATAAACAGAGAACTGGCTGGAAAATGACCTAATTAGCTTCAAGCGTGACAAGCAACCTGGTGCAAACGTGTCAGAGGTAATTTTCTCAGCTTCGTCCACGAGGAAGACTCATGCATCAGCGCACATACACACACCACAGGACTCCAGACTCTGCCCTTCCGTTCCTGCTATCCGTCCCAGTCCTCAATGGATTCCTACAGCTTCCACTTTGAGAGAATGAGCAACGTAGACCTGCATCCTCTGAGCCTGTCTGTCAGCCGGCTCTCCCCAGCCAAGTCCAACAGCAGCATTGCTGACCAGCTCGCCCACCACCAACACGGCAAAGGAGACTCTGCTTATAGCTCCTTCTCTGGCGGGTCGAATGCCCCAGACTACCCCTCTGCCTTTCTCCCAGAAGACCTACAGTCCAGCCACTTCAGCCATTATGCTGATCTAAAGTATGTGAAGTCCATTTACCATCCAAACCAGGTCCTGCAATCTGACTCAAAGACCATGGACCAGCTCTATCGCTCTGTTGAAGCGATCTCACAGCAATACCGAAATAGTACCAACAATAATGCTAATTTACACAACTACAGTGGCAATAATGGTTTCCATACCAACAACAAAGCACTATCGAAGCACGATGTGCATTTTGTCCGTCCTCCCCCTGTCCCAGCACGCATGGATAGTTACATTGCCACTAAAAACTTTGAAAACAGCAGGGTCCCCCAACAAGACACCGAGCTTCAAACCCCACAGACACAGACTAAACATCAGCCCAGGCTAAGCAATCTGCTTTATCCACTTCCCCAAACTCTGACTAATCCAAGACTTGACACAGTAAACCCAGATACAGGACATCCAAGCTGCAACTCTGACCGTATGTTGTCAGTTTGGAGGGGCCCTCAGCAACAGCAAACACAGGCTCAGCAGCTACCAATCTACCGCCCTCACCTCCAGCCTCATGACCAGACCAGGGGGAATCAGCAGTTTAACCCAGAATACCTTTTCATCACAGACAGCAAATCTGCCCCTGAGCGGCAGAAGTCAACAAACATTTTAAGCCGATCACCTCCATGCGCCATGAGCCAGCCTGACCACCTGAAGTCCACTCAGCCCTCAAGCAATGCTGGATGTAATGCAAACCTTCAGAACAAAGCCAGCAGCAGTCGCTTTGAAAATCAGCGGAAAAGAGCGCACTCAGCTGACGACTGGATCAGCCCAGAGCCAAACAGAGCAGCAAGTCCTTGGAATTCCAACCAGAGTTTCATTAACAGCAGCATTCAACATAAGGGTCAGTTCTACTTTGTCACAGGAGTGTGTAAGCCGTCTGAATCCGGTATGAGGACACACTCTTCATCGGTGTGTGGGTCTGAAACTGGTAGTGAGAGCCCCACTGTGTTAGAGACACACAAACTTAGAGAAAAAGAAAGATGCCATAGCACAATGGACAGTTTGTTTAGACCTCTCCAAGAGAGCTCTCGCTCTTCCAGTGGCATGATTTTAGATGAGGAAGAGGTTTTCCATTCTGTGCAGAGGAGCCAGGATCAGGAGAACCGCAGGTTATCCATCACCTCAATGCAGTCGTCTCGCAGCTTTGATGCCTTGGAGGAAATTGAGATGAATCAGAGTCGCGACATTGGCCGCCACACTGCCAGCAACCCTATATTCTACTGTGGACCTGAAAGAAACTGCCAGCCAGCTCCAATGGTGAAATCGAAGGAGATTACCACACTGACAAGCAATCAACAGGCCAATCATGCCAAGAAAGAGGACCAGTCAAAAAGAGGGAAAAGGCAGCCCTTGGCAGATGTAGCCAGTGAGAGGATAAACAAGGAGACAACCCCTCTGTTGTACCACCTCACTGGAGCCAGTAGGGCAGCATTACAGCTGAAAAAGACAGCTGATTTCAACACAAAAGGCCATGAGACAATCCAGAACAAAACAGGGCATGGAGATGTGGTGAACGATAATGAGAGACCTCCAAAAATGGACACAAGCAAGAATGATAAAGGGGATATTGTATCTAGTGCCTGTAACACTCTGGATGACTCGTTTAAAAAATACTACAAAGAAAAGCTGAAGGATGCCCAGTCTAAAGTCCTGAGGGAGACGTCCTTCAAAAGGAGGGACCTGCAGCTGTCATGGCCACACCGCTTGAGGCAAAAACCTGAATTAAGGCCCACTGTGATTCACACTTTTTCCTTGTCACAGGACTCAGAGACATCTACAGACACTATCACTCCCTCACAGACCTCTGAAGAGACGGAGAAGGGGAGCATCAAGGAGGATATCAGTGAAAGTCTGAAGGAGATAGATAAAGAGACTGAAAAGGAAAATGGGAAACCTGCTAATGTTGCCCAGCCCCAGGTGGCACGCATTGGAGGCAGAAGGAGACTCACTCCCGAGCAGAAGAAGATGTGCTACTCAGAGCCAGAGAAACTCAACCAGCTCGGTGGTGTCCCCGTCCACTCTGCCTGTCGTTCATTTGGCAATGAAAGTGACAACGTTTTTGTGAGCGAGTGTGAAGAGGAGGAACGTGTACATCAGGGAGAACAGGGACTGGTGGCAGCAAGAAGGAAGATTTTTGAGATGAGGGGTCGAGCCCTTTCAGCCTCTAGCGCTTCAAAAACCAACCTTAAACATTTGCAACACAAGGCCCTGGTGGAATACATGGAGCGAAAGACCGGTCAGAAAGTGGCAGAGCCTCAGCCCCCAGCTCCTCAGGTACCAACTCCATCAAGACAGAGGCATTCTTTGGGGGAGAAGCCATTTGACTGGGGTCCCAGACCTCTATCCGCAAACCCAGAGGGCAAAAACATGAAGAAAAAACTCAACAGACCCCACTCTGCAGGACGAATTCTGGACTCCTCCACCAGCTCAGTCAGGTATGAAATCAAGGCAGAGACAGAGAGTAAGAGGACATGTTAAAGGCTCTTTCTGTTGAATGCATTGATTCAGTTTTTCAATTTTTTTTTGCCCAGGTATGCCCAGTTCTTCTCAGCTCAGTCCTGTTCAGGCCAATATGTTGGCCAGTCTAATCAATCCAGATGGAGGGAGAGTCACGGCCCATCTCAGGTGAAGGCTGCATCAGTGGAGAGTCTCTTGGACCAGCCTGAGGCTTCTAGTTTCATCAGGATCAGGTCCAAATCAACGCCACATGCATTTCAGGTAAGAATTATCAAAAAAGAAGCTGACACTTAAACCAATTATTTGTAGAAGTTTAGCTGAACAACCCAAAAGTCTTGTAAGAAAAATTTTCAGTTTGAAAATATGGATGTTGTTTTTAAATCCTCAGTGTTTGAAACAGAGGTACACTGATTTTAATAGCTAGGGCCAATATTAATGTTTAAAATAATTATTTAGCCACTTACATGTTGTAAATATTTCTGTCCCTATTATACAAATTATCTGTGTGATATCATGTATTTAGAAAATTGCAAGTAGTCCTTTCTTTTGAACTGTCACTCCAACATGACTGAGCGACAGTCTAAGTGCCACTTCACGCTGGATGAATTTTACTTACATGACGGCAGCGGTGTGTGTCTGTCTTTACTTTGGCACGCATGTTATTAAGTCAGAGCTGTCACACTGCTAGCAGGAGCTGAAATTCTTGAGAATAGGAAGCTTTCCCAGTTTTGCCACGAGACGCACATGTGCATCCACAAAAACAGACAGGAAAATGAAAAATAGAGAGCCATATTAACCTTATTCTAGTTGGTGTATATGTCCATAATGTGAAGAATATGTCACAGAAAAGATATAAACCATTCAATTACTCTTCCTGCCTGTGCCTCACAAAGTTAAAGCTCAGTTTGCCTGGTATGCCATGCCTGGTATAAAAGCCATAGTGTATTTGAGTCGGAGCTGGTACACATGCCAGCCACATGTAAGACTCCCCATACTGCATCCATTTTCTTTAACATTTAACCAGTGACACACATCAGTTTGATCAACAAGACTTGTGCCTCATAAAAACTGCTGTATTATTTGGAAACCGTGGTTACACTTTATTTTGGGGTAATGTTAATCTTTTGTTCTATTGTGGCTGTTCATTTACATTGTAAGAACAATTTGAGTGCCTTAATTGGAAAGATCTGAAAACAGGCTTTGCACCATTTCTGTTGCTGTGTTTACTAGTTGTATGAAATACCTCTGAAAACAGAACTGAACAGTCACTGTGCAAAGAGGCTTAATGCACACATGCATTAGACTTAGGTGAACCACATCAACAATGGCGCACTCCGGTTCTGTTCAGACTGCTCGCTCTTTATAATGTACAATGCTTCTTTATTTAAGTGTGGAGATGCACTACACCATCACCTTGATCGGTAATCCAACTTAATTGCCCATTCACACATGTCAAAAATTTTTTGAAACATGAATGAAAAAGAATCTGTTTTCAGTTGGTTGTTGCTTAAAAATGCAATTATGAAACTGATGTAATAACTGATTAAGACAGGCTGCTGACATCTTTCATCCAAGGTACAGAAACTGGAAATGCTCTTTTAGAAGTGCTGATATTAGAAGTTTAACCTTCATACTGGTACATCCATAGTTTGCAGTTTATTTCTTAAGTTGAGTCAAAGAAAGCATCAGCTTACCCGTTTATAACATTTTCTTTAATTTACAATAAAATGGTACAGTTTGCCATTGGTTTCAGATGTTTTTTGATAAAGTTTATTTACTTAAGTGTAACTCATGTGCTTGTTTTTCTTGTATTCACAGGTGCTTGAGAAGGATCCGCTGCCTGTAAATACTATGGAAACCTGGAGGTATGTCCCAGCACCTTCAAAAAATTAGGACATTTTTCTCTGGTTTTAGGTCAGTGGAGTGTTAGGTCAGTGATGTGTGTGCTGTGGAACGAGCCATAAACTTCCACGTGAGCTATTGTGGCACTGGAAAGTCAGCACCAACCTGCTCAGACAACAACATTTCTGCATTCCTTTAAATAGATTTATGCACAGACTGTGCAGTCTCATAGTGCGCACCATCGGTAATCAGAAGGTTGCTTGGTTCGAGCCCAGCTCAGGCTGTCAAATAGGGATATGTCCTCGGGCAAGACATTTCACCTAAAGTTGCTCCCACTACTCGACAATGGCATGTAAATGAGTATAAAAGGTTGTGAGTGTGTGAGGAAATACTGATGGACAACTAACATAACAACTCAGAACCATCAGTGAGTGAATGTGAGAGTGAATGGGTGTGAATGGGTAGATGTGGCCCTGGTGTAAAGCAGCTTTGAGTAGTTATAGAGACAAGAAAAGAGCTATAAAAGCTCAGGTCCCTTTACAATTTACTGTTTACTGCAAACAAAAAACAATTGACTGAAACACTATTTGCCAAAGGTGCATTTTGTGGGATTGTCTGTTGACGTCAGTCTTGAATTTAATAATTCCAAAGCTAGTGTGTATTTCCCTTGTGATTTTGACATGTATGTGGTGCTAATTTAATTGTTGTCATTGAAAGTACAAAACTTGCTTTGCTAAAATGAGCAGAATTTTATGATTGAACTGGTGTGTTACACTTCTAATAACTAAATGTCAATGTCAGTTCCCAGAGAAATGGCGCAGAGGATTCCTTAATGAAGGCCTTACCTGAGGGCAAACAGCGTGTTCGTGTGGTTGCACAGAGGGGGAAGTCCATGGAAGAGCTTGGGGCATCAAAGTTAACAAGACTGTCAGGCTTAAGTAAAAGTTCTGAGCAGCTGGATCAAATATCCAGACGCTCAGCTGGACCAGGAGGACCAGACAGAGACAAAAGGAGCGTCTCATTCTTTGCTGAAGTCGGAGAAGCCCAGGGACAGGACGGAGGGAGGAAGAAGCAAAGTGTAACAGAACAAGTTCGAGAGATAGTTGGTCTGAAGAAAACTCAGGAACAGATGCAGAACCAAACCCAGAAAAAGTCTCTGCTGAAGCAGAGCTCAGAACCAGAGCAGGATGCCTCGGCAGGAACGAGGAACTCCAGTAGATCTACATCCCCAGCTTCCCATTGCTCCTCCTCCTGGCCCAGGGTTCACTCAGGATCTCCTGATTGTCACAGCCCTGTTGAAACTACCAGGCTGCCCATTGAGACCACATCTAACCCACCTTCTCCCAGAGGTCTGGAAACCAGCGAAGGGGAGATAAAATCCCTCTCCTCCACCTCCTCCACCTCCATCTCCAACCAGACAAAGCTTCCTTTTGAGAGCAGACCAAGCTCCAGGTAATATTAGAATCAATAACAATGCAGCATTTTTTCTGTGCACAAACTCATTTCTGGCCAGGTGTAACCTTTAAATCATACTTTTGTTAACCCCCCACAGAGTCAGGGCTTCTCCATCTCTGGCTGGATCAGAGAGAGAACAGTCTGTAGATGAACCGAGCGATGAAGCCCCTTCAGAGTCAGACCATGAAGTAGCTCTCAGCTGTGGTGTCACCACAGATCCGTCGCTGTGGATCGTCCCCTCAGAAGAAGAGATCAAAGAGGAGGTTCAGACCCCACAGCTGACAGACTGTGTTTTCGAGGAGGAGTCCACCAGCTCAGCTCCTCCATCGCAAACCAGTAAGACCTCTGTGTCTCCCTGCTCCTCTGTCTCTGATACAGACATCAGTCAGCAGGTAGAAGAGGAGAAAAATCCAGAAACCGAAGATGAGAAGCCCGAAGAGAACCAGGAGATGGAGGAGAGGGGGACACCCGAGGGAGAGACGGAGAGCCAAGAGAGGCCCATTGAGCAACCTAAGTGGGAAGAGCTGGTGGAGGCAGTGGTGAAGGCCGACCAATCACTGGTCAGAGTGCTCTGCCCGCTGACAAATCGTAAGACAGCTCTGATGCTGATGGAGCAGCTGCTGTCAGAGGACACGCTGCTGATGGAGGAGCACTACAAGAAGAAACAGGAGCTGCGAGGAGCCTCTGAGAGGTAAAGGCTGGACTCTGTAGTCTTCCTTAAATCTCTCACTAGTTTTTATGTTAAAAGATAGAATTTTATTTACTTTTCGGGACCATTTTAGCTTCTCAGTTAATACACATGTAAGAAGACTTTTGCTTCAGTATTGATGATAGGTATTTTCCAACTTACCCCCCCCCCCCCCAAAATTTCCCCAAAATCGGAACAGCCTGCCTTTGAAATCTCCCGTAGTTGCTCTTACATGTTTGTCCTTTTTGGTAAAGCTCTCCATTTTGGGGTAGGATTGGACGGAAGTTTTATGAGGCAGAGTATGACAGAAAACCTGAAATAATGGTGGACAAAGCAGCAAAGTCAGTTTTTTTAGTGATTTATGTTTTTTTGCCTTTTAATGTTTCATGTTATTAGAATTATTGATAATATCAGCAAAGATGTGTGAAAGAGCATACTTTGCTTTAGAGAAGAATATGTGGAAGCTTTATTAGATGCCTGATGATGACACCATTGCAAACAAGTCGCAAAGGCAAGACCATTAATCAAAAATGCTAATTTGCTAACCATTAATTTATTGAAAAATATTTTAACTTCTTTATCAGTTCATTCATTTAAATCTCTAGAGTTCAAGTTAACTTTAATATCAGGTGAAAGTCAGACAGATTGCTGCTGGCTCGTCAATGTGTTTTTCTCATTTTCATCATGAAGGATGGGTCCTAGGATACAGTCCCTATTTTCTTCCAGTAAAAACCATCCTTTGCTTGCCTACCAGACATAGTCACAACTCAAATGTAGGTGCTACACATCTTCAGAAAGCTACGCTTCTTATTATTCCAACCATGTAAGCCATTTCAAGATCCAGCCAACACAGTAGCCATTATCTATACATACATTAGACCACAGGCAAACAAACAAGTATTCATAGAGCCATTTCACCTAATAAACCCACAGTATGTTCAGCACTGAACTGACCAATCACCAAAGATTAGAGCTGTAAACCAGACCCGACTGAGCCCAAGTGAGGAATGGAGTCTTAAAGGGGTAGGAGCTTTACAACTGGATCAGGGACACTCAGTATATGAAAGCCATAAGATTTATTGAACAGAGATTGTGAACATACAATGCAGACACTGAAGTTAAGTAAATGACCCTGTCAAAATATTATCTCTTTAACATCAAAATTTTTCCTGTGCTGTTCTGATTATTATTTTCATTGAAGTGCTCCTGCTGCATCAGAATGGGTCCCCATGAGTAATATTCAGCGATCAGTTTAATTCAAACACATTACATCCACAAAGATCCTCAGATTGCTTTAAGTCTAACTCTTTTTGATATATTTCCAATCTTTTCGCTGGTTGCCCCCCTCCCCATAAAGTTTATGACTTTGTTAAGGTCAGGCAGCATTTTTCTGAAAATGCACCGAGGGCAGAGTGTTGCATTCGTGTCTTTCCTCAATTAGCTCTCTAAAGCACAGGAGGCCGTGTGCTCTAGCTTAGTCTGTCCACAATTCATCATACCATGTAAGAACAAGGTTTGAATCTTCCTGTCAAGGAAAGTTGAAAGTTCTTCAAATGAAAGTCTTACTTTAATTCATCTATTGACTTTCAACCAGGTGTTATAAAAAATAGGTCAATATATTTTATTAAATAAAAATGTCAGCCAATATCACAGCTGTGAATATCAGCACAGTGTGCACACACATTTGAACAGATTAAAGCAGAATCATCAGACCTGTTTCTACATAAGTTTGTTTCTTTTTCATCCTCCTTGTCTAAACTGTTAAGTGGGATGTAAAAGCAGATTTTTAGGATTTAACTTGACATTATATTTTTATTTTTATTGTGTTGGCACCTTACCTTCATTTTAACACTCCTTTCTTTTTATTTTGTGAACATATGAACATTGTTTTTTACCTTAATTTGTACAACATCATGTATGCATTGCTACTTTTAACAGATCAGCGGACCTGTGCCACAACTCTGGTCTACACATTATGTTGTGCCAGTGTCACAGGGAAACTTAACCACACAGGACGAGGAAAAAAATACCATACTTAAAAGTTTGCAACAAGTGTTCACACATGCTGCTCAATCCACATATTTGGGTCTTTGGGTTATTTTGAGAAGCTTTGTCCATATTTGAAATCTTTCCATGTCTCTTAAAGAAAGTGAAATATATATTACCACAGAGGCGAAAGTTAAGACGACTTGATTTTAATTTCCTAGGAGCAACATAACCCATTAACTTCATTTGACCAGAAAAACTAATAAATTAACTTAAAGTTAGCTGCAGTGATGGAAAAAATGATTACCACCCACATCTTAAATTTCCTTGTGTTACGTTCTTCTCTGAAACTTGATACTGGTTTCTTCTTGCCAAAGAAGCGCTCCACCAGTACTGCGTTACCTTTTGTTGCATCACATGCAGAGACACACCTAACTATCTGCTTACTCCTGAGCCTGTACTCCACTTGTGTAAGCATACTGCAGATACACAGAGAACGTGCAGTTGCTTTTCATTGTTTTGTAATATTTAACTAACTCTTGGGTCTTGATTTGTGTGCTTTGAATATAAAATCCAAAATTTTTGTCTTTTTGAAGCGTATTCATTGGCTGCATCAGCAGTGTGACGTAAACCTATCTGGATCTAATCACATCTCTCTTTTCTAGTGTTGAGCCAACTGAAGGGACTGTACCACCTCCGTGTCCTGCTACAAACAGCCTCGTATCTCAGTGTACAGAAGTGCAGAGCAAAGCTGACATCACTGAGAAGAAGGTAATTACTATTGTGGATGTTTGACTCCTTGCATCAACAAATTTTACCTGTTATAAATGAATACTCCCCACATCCTCAACACAGAAAAGATAAAGAATTTTACAGCCAATCAGAAATTAAACATTAAGACAAACTTCAAATAAGTAAAAGTATGCCAGATGTACATAACGGTGTTTGACTTTACTAAAAATAAGCTGATGTTTATCTGAAATCACCTCGATTTAGGTCCATGTAAAAATAGCAGGGAATGAAACATAACAGCTGAACAAACAAGACTTTAATCTTTGTCCTGTGGACTGAGTTTTCTGTCTAAGAGTAAAAATACTGCTGTGATATCACATGGATACCATCTTAGTGCTTTTTTGCCTTAAGTGGACTCATTTTCGCGTGAGATAGTTATGTGTCTCTTATCACATAATGTCCTGTCTGTCTCTTATCAGTGTCTCGCGCTTGGCTAATGTTTGCCTTGGTGAATAGCCTCCTCCTCTTTCTTATTCCCGTTATCATTCATTCTGAATGAAATAAAGTTTTTCTATGATCCTTTAACTATGAAAGCACGTTTGTACCTTTGAACAAAAGGGAAGGAAGCAGGACATTGGTGGAAAAAACTTAACTCTTGTGTCCATGAGATAAGAAGGCATTATTATGTAATACATTTTTAAATTAAATAAATTATGATAAATCAAAGTAACAATTATAAAATACTAACAGTATAGAATATTATATTATACTCAGGTAAATCTGTCTTTGCTGAGACAAAGTGTTTTTCTATTTGTATAACAATTACCTTTGTTTATTTTATATTAGTATTTTATTTTCTTACATCCTTTAAGAGTTTATGTAATGTGTATTTATTGTCATGTTGCTTTCCTCTCCTTTACTGTCTCTTTAAAGCTTTTAATCTAAAATTTTTTTAAAAATTATGATATAATTTTGATGTTTTTGTTCATGATTTTAACATTTTATCTCGTATTTATGACTTTTATCTCAAAATTTGGTGATTTATTCAATTCTAAACTTTTGAATTTTAAAATATTGAATTTTTATCTTAAAATTTTGCCTTTATAACTCACCTTTTGATTGGGATATTTTAACCTCTCATGCCACACTTTTGGTATTCTATCTCACAGTGTTACATTTTTTATCCTACTATTTCAACTTTTTATTTTATAATAATAATTATAATAATAATACATTTTATTTAAAAGCGCCTTTCAGAACACTCAAGGACAATACAAGATTAAAACATCAATAATAAATAGAAAATAAATAAATAAAATCAATAGAACAATAAAATCAGCAAAACACAACAGATAATGACAGGTATGGGTATGGAAATTACAGGTTGTTGTTACTGGAATATGCAGTCCTGAACAGGTGGGGTTTGAGTCTGGTTTTAAAGTGGGGTAGAGAGTTTAAGTTTTGGAGTTCTGGTGGGAGAGAGTTTTTTTTTTCCAATGATCTAAATTTTTAATCTCAAAATAATGACTTTTTTTTAACCTAAAACGTTCACATATCAAATAACTTACCTTTAATTTGGTAAATTTGACCTCTTATGTCATATTTTGGACATTCTATCTCATCAACTTTTATCTTTTACATTTTTTATCTCTTTATTTCATAATAATGACTTTTCATTGCAAAACGTTACTTCTTATCTTATAATTTCAGCACTTTGTCTCTTAATTTCGCCTTTTTATCTCCAAAGTTGGATGTGTTCTGTTGTGACCTTCATACTTTTGACCTCATATCTCATGGTTTTGGAGTGTTGTGTAATAACAGTTGTTTTTAGTCTGATGTGAAGTATCACGGCTTAAAATCTCTTTTTCATTATCCTTTCTTCTTACATTACCAGCGTCTGTTGGTGTCCCACATCGAGGCTCGCCTACAATCCCTGGAGGAGACACGTGACGCTCTCCGGATGGAGATTCAGGAGAATGTGGCCCACGGTGAGACCCTGGAGGTTCTCGTCTGTGAGCGATGTCTACCTGTGGAGCTGGAGAGGTACAAACTATTTATAGGGGACTTGGAGAGGGTGGTCAACCTGCTGCTGTGCCTCTCTGCTCGGCTTGCCAGGGTGCAGAACGCTCTGAGCACGGTGGACCAGCACACGGATGCTGAGGAGAAGGTGAGGAGGCAAAGCATTTGTTTATGCAGACTGTTGTTTAGTGAAAGTTGGTTCATTAACTGAGATATTGAGGTTGTGTTTCCTTTACTCAGACAGATGCAAAAACATGAACATTGGCCCAGATGTGTTGTTAATGTCATTGATATAAATTATACTCCTCAATTAAAGTTTGGAAACAATTATCAATCAATTATTTCTCACCTTGTATAATACCCCTTGGTGTCATATTTTCATATGGCTGGAAAGCATTTGTGAAAAACACCGCAAAATGTGAGGGTCACACCCACAAAAATGGTCCAAAATCCCCTGCCACTGGAAGCTGGTGTTCCAGTACACAGAGTGGCAGCGTTATTTCATACCATTTCCAAACTTAGTACCAAGTTCTCTGAGGCTGGTGAAGTCCTAGGAAGACAACACCCAAGAAGACCAGTTCATCGGCCTTGCTTTACTGAGGAACTGTAGGCTTTTTTCCTGGGGAAAAGAAGATTTTGGCACTTTTTTCGGGGAGATATTACCCACATTTTTAGCTGTGAATGCACAATCTTTACAAGTTATATCTCATTGTAAAAGTGACTAATCAGGCTTTCCAACACTACTATATGATAGCAATTGGCATTATTAAAGGGGAGAAAAAAATGTTTGAGGAGTACAGCTTCAGTTTTTTTGTCTGAGTTGCATAAGTATCTGTTTGGGCGTCTTTAAATTCATCAGTTAGGTGAATTTTATTGATCCTCTGAAATTCAGTGTTTTCTTTATTTAACCCTTTAATGCCCAAAAGCACAAATTAAAGCCAGAAAATTCTAAATTTTTTGGAGCTGAAATGTTTATTCCACTTTCTACTGAAATCCTAAACAAATCCAAAATTTCATAAAATTTAACATATATAAATTTTTTGTATCTCATTTGATACATTAGGTGTTTTGGCAACTGATAATCCATTTGAGGACATCTTTTTTATCATTTATCTAATTGTATTCAGATTTTTTTTTAGGAATTTGTTGATCATATTGATTAGATAGAGGTATCATAAAAGTATGTATTATTATTATGATGTGTGCTGCTGACCTCTTGGCCAGGTCACCCTTGTAAATGAGATCATGAATCAGGATCTCAATGGGATTTACCTGGTTAAATAAAGGTTAAAAAAAAGCATCAAATATGGTTCAACAGGCGTTATAGGGTGAAGGAGAGATAAAGCTTTTCAGTGGCAATAATGAAACAACTTTGAATCTGTAACACTACTCAAAAGTGATTCAACTGTGTCCATGCTGCCATCTTTTTTGGCGCAGTATAAAAATGTAAATGACTCTCAGATATAATCTGAATGCTTTTTTTGGTGTCAGGTCAACTAAAACAATTGAATGAGAAATTATAAGAATCTGCAGATACCCTGTAATGTATCTGTAAATGTTTTGGTTATTACAGCCCTGTTTACAATCCTGCCCATTCCCCCTATTCCTGTTCACACACAAGCAAACAAATGTGAGTAAAAGCACACGGCACAGTCAGTGAGCGCTGCAGGCCGGATATTATTTTTACGTATCATTTCTCTCTGTGGTTCTCATGATTCACTTCAGCTCATTCGGTGCCTCTGGCGACAAAAAGCATGAGTGTATGAGGTGTGTGGCTGCTCCCATGCCCTCAGCTATACTCTCATTGTGTTTGCTTTAGAACAACAAACATGCCACTTGGGAGAAGTTGAAGGGCAACTTTAATAGAGTCAAGGTTTCTCACTGAGGAATTTGAAAAATGTTGTCTGCTTTATCTTTGTCTAATAACCCGTTTAAGGCCTATCTGTGTCTGAGCCAAATGATTTATCAGACCTTTAAGGGTTATTTATGAGACCCTGCAGTTTGACAGCTTGAATGAACTTATTATTTGAATTATTGAGGAATAATTGCTTAATTGTTATCTTCTGCATCTTACCTAGCAGCATTTAAACACATTTACTGTCAAAAAGCCTTTCTTCCGTAGCAGCCATAAATTTGTGTGTGAAAATCATCATGATTAGACCTAAGCTCCGTGTTTTTGCATATCCTGTTTGGATTTGCATCCCAGTGTTTTCATCATCAGTTTATGTTTGCATGGATGCATCAGATTCCTGAATTGATCCCTGAAAGGGCTCCTTGTTAGTTTTTCCATCTGCAGAAAGCCTGCCGGAGGAACGTGCTGCACACTCAGGGCTTGTTAGAGGCTCATTTGTTTTCTTGCTGTTATCAGCAACACTGGTATTTACACTGACTCACCGAAACTCCAGCCCGGTTTCGATGACATTTGTATCTACCCTGCCCTCTGTTGACACAAGAAAACACTGCACCACCTTTCCTGTGGCTGTTTGACACAGGATGACTCCACTTTCACTGCTCTGTGCCACAGCCGTGCACATGTTACATCAACATTAACGTACACAAAAGAGGAATGCACTGTAGTGGATTTTGCCAACTTAAGATATGCCATAATGTCAAAAATGTTCAAAATATAGGTTTAAGTAATGGAAAACTCTTTTGATGTCATGTACATCATATGCAAATGTATTTTAATACTAATAAAATTGAGCTTTACCTGCCTTTTGGAGAACTACAACAGCACTGTTAACGACCTGCTGACAGACAATGATCTCTGTAGAGTACAAAATGTGAAAAAACATGCCCCCTGTTTTATGGGATTGCACTGTGTTTCATGGAGACAGTCATGAAAGGTGTGTCAGTAATACACCAAAAATATCCTTGTGAAGTGTATAAAATGATAGTGGCTGTTGTTGCGGCCATAAACTTCGGTCCTCAGAACACACTTTAAAGTTTTAGGGAAATGTGGATAAAACAGAAATAGGGCAAAAAGAGCTAAGGTAGGTGTATATACTCAATGCAGCACTTCAAACGGTCAGCATTAAGTTGACTTAATTTTGCTGATATACACTCTATCACCTCAGCTGTAGATATCAGAGCTGTCAATAATATTGTGCATCGCTGGATAAAACCCACCATAGTAGCTTTTCTCTTTGTTGCACTCTCAAATTGAGTAATATTTGCCTTCTGACCACTGATTATTTACTTTTTGTTTTAAGTATCAGGATGGTTTTAGAGCTTACTTGTTCAGAAACAGTTAATCCAAACACACATACAATAACTCAAACATAATCAAATGACCACTGGCCAGCAAAAGGCGGTGCTGTACACATACAAAAAGCCCAGTGTAGATGTAGAAATTCTGTTTTTGAGCGAGCAAGTAAACCACAGAAAACCATGGCTGCTATATTTCTTGAACTGGTTAAAAATAAAAAATCCATGGGCCCACCCAGGTGCATACTGGTCCTCTTCTTACCTGCCTGTAACAAACTCGGGTGCCCACAGTGTTATCCCATCTCCAAATAATGAAAATACTGAAAATCCTAAACTAAGTATGCTAATCGAACAGTAGCAGAAAATTAGTTTGAAAATTGTAAAGAATACCAAAGAATGTGTCTGGAATAATAAAACAAACTCATAATCAGTTTAACAATAAAAGTTCTTGCAACGAGTCCAGTACTCGGCAAGACATTGACTACGTTCAATGTTACACCTAATGTGTTATACGGTGTTGGCTTGGGGGATAAATCAGCTTGATCCATTCATTCACATATTTTGTGTAAGAAAATTGAAATAACCAAAATTGAGATTTTATCATCCTGACTTTTTCTGTTGCTCATTTCACACCATTTCTCATGTTTCTTTCCAACAGAGACAATAACAAGTTGAAAGTCGTGGCATTGTTTGGAGACAGAAATACTTGAAATTCACGCTTTCTGTTATTGAAAGGCCTTCCATTTTTGCACAGACACATATTTGTGTTTCTATTTGTTTTTTTAAAAAGATTAAATACTTTCATTATGTTTTGAAATGCAGCTTCAAGTGTCAACATTTGGAAGCCTCCGTGTCTAAACTATGTTGTGCACCCCTGATAACAACATAACAACAGGCATGTCAAATTTAAGAAGGATATTCTTCCCAGCGATACGACTTATTTTGATACAGTTGAAATAAAACATGTTTAGTGTAATTTCTGACAGTAGTACAGGGTTCCCACATGTTCTGGAAAACCTGGAAAATTGTTTATCTTCCTTCTGCCTTGTTAGTGAACAAAAATCAAACAAAGGAAATAAAGTAAAAATCTACATAAAATGGTGCAAGTTGAATAAAATATCAAAACTCAAAACAATGGTGACAAAAAGAAATGATAAAAAATGGCAAAATAAAATTTAGGCGACTTAAACAGTAAATCAACAAAATATATTTAGAAAAAAGCAATAACCGTAAGTGTATAATAGTCAGACACTACATAAAAGCCACCAGACAGTGTTCTGTGGAACAAAAAGATTTAGATTAAATTCTGTTTTGTGTGGGAAAATAAGAGATTTTAATTTTTAGTGATACCCTGCAGCTATAATATTGCATACATACCATTTTGTTGTGCCGTCTATATTCTGAGTGTTATAATTACTTATATTGTGCACTCACTGTAACCCAAAATGCATTGTAAAAAGTTGTGATTTATGGTCACTAAACCAGTGATATTTACCGTCATGCATCACTGATTAAAACATTAACAAGTGGAGAGTAATGATTGACTGCGGACATACATGGCAAATGGACAAGTGGAGCCATCAGCTTGAATATGAACTTATGCTGAAATCTATAAACTTAATCTATTTCAAAGTCTCCGTAAGAGCATAAAAAATATGCATTTTAACTTAGTTATGTAACATGTAACCGCTTTATTGACCACCAGACCAAAGTTAGTAATGATTAAATAAATGAATGATTTCAGACACAAACATTAATGCAGGACCAATTTAATCTGAAAATCAATATCCTTCTTTTTCCTCATACCAATGCAATGAGAGAGAAAATGAAACCTCCACTTATCTGCAGTGTCTTTGATATGCTCTGCTCTCTGTCTCTGCACTCAGCAATCCCTGGACAGCCGCCACCGTCTGCTGTGCAAACAGAGGGAGGACGCCAAAGACCTGAAGGATAACCTGGACCGGAGAGAGAACCTGGTCTCCACCTTCCTGTCCCGCCAGCTGTCGACCGAGCAGCTGCAGGACTACCGGCGCTTTGTTCAGACCAAGGCGTCACTGCTCATCAGACAGAAGGACCTGGAGGAGAAGCAGAGGTTGGGAGAGGAGCAGCTGGAGGCACTCTCTAACAGCATGAGTTTGTGAGGAGGAAGCCCAGATGTGTCCTTTCCCCTGTCTGCTTGATGGAGGGATGAATTGTTCAAAAGTACTGGCAGAGCAGTTCGGATGTGAACCAAGCTTTTGTGCTTAAAAAGAGTTTGACTGGGCTAAAACTGAGACAAGATATTACCATGAAAGACTGTAAAGGCTTTTCACTCTTCTGTCGTCTTTCGCACAATCTTCTGGACTTTTCCAAAAACTCATTTTTCCGTTGACTTTAAGGATTGAACTGTTTCTCCGTGTGCCTTCATACCTGCTGAACATTTTTCCATAAGAGCTGCTGGTTGAGAACTTTGTGTCCCCCCGTTGCTGAACTTTCCTTCAGATGACACAAGCTCAAAGCCCCGTATCTGCACCTGTGGAAACCTTCTATAAGCTTTAAGATTGTATTTTGACCAGTGAGAAGTCTTCAGTAAAAGAGAGTAGCCTGAGGGGGGCGCCGTACTGTATCATGTCAGCAAAAAATGTACTATAGATATAGTTGCGTAAATCTTTTTTAATGTTCTTTTATAAAAATATGTTTCAAATTAAGGCACTAAAAACCAAAAAGGGTGAATAAAAAAAGCACTTTGTAATGATACATGAATGCACATTTCTTCAAAAATCAGATTTGTTTCCACATAATCTCAAGCAAAAGCCTTACTCCATCCATTTAAACAATATTTCTCTTTTACTGCTTTTGTTTTGTGTTGAATAGGAATGTTGAAATAGTGTTCTGAAAAGGTACACGAGCACACCCAGGCAACATTAAGGAATGTGTGCAAATTCTTTTCTGGCTTATTTCATGCTTAACGTTATTAAGTCTTGATGATTTCATGCTGGAATGGTTCCTCATACGGAGGCAGTAAACCTCTTTAAAGCAGATTATAAGTAAGCAACAATTATTTCTCCCAATGTCCCTTTGTTGCAGAAGTGACACGTGATACTTGAAAAACTTTTTTACTGAGTAAGTCCACAATCTTCACTTCAGGTGTCTTAAAAACTCTTTCTATTCTCTACCTCCACTGCTCAGCCCCTTTTAGACACATGTAACCTTTAGGTTTATTTAAATGTATACAGACTTCTCTATTTTAAAAGCTCTTAATGAAAACACTTTAAATCAAGTTATTTTACCCTTATTTTTTATTTCACTACATCATTAGCTTTTATGTCAGGGGGAGTGTAAGGGTACGGCATGAGAAAAAACAATGAGGGGAGAAAGTTTGCATTAGAATTATGCACTTTGAGAATAAAGTTACAATGTCAGGAATATAGATATAAAATAAAGAATTTTTAAAATGACGAGGAAGAAAGTAAAAATATCAAGAATAAAGTAAATACGGTGCCTGAAATTGGTTCATACAGTCAAAACTAGAAGGGCTCCAAGAGCACAAACCTCCGACAAAGCATTCCCAACATTGTCAGGCGAGTTATTGTCAAAACATTTGGAAAACTGCCCTATCTCGTAGTGTTTACAAATCCTTTAAACAAATTCCTGGATCCGCATCTTGATTCCAATCACCACCAAAATCAAATCTTTTTTTCATTGTGCCATGACCAACATTCCCTGAAAATGTCATCAAAATCCATTCAGAACTGTTTAAGTTAATCTGCTAAGACAGACAAATGCCAGCAAAAACATAATGTCATTGGCGGAGGTAAAAATGTCAGAAATAAAGTCAAAATATCAAGATCTAGAAGTGCTCATGGAGAACCACCCTCTGCCAAGGCATTTCTGACATTCTTAGCCAAGGTAGAAATGTAGAAAACTGCCCTCTCATGATGTTAACAAATCCTTCAAAAAGGGATTCGGATCATCACCAAAATCGAATCAATCCTTGCTTATGCCATGACCAATGGCTCTGAAATTTTGTCATGATGTTAAGATATTTATTTCGGAAGTTTATTTCAAAAAAATTAGTTTTGATAATGCTATGCTTTCAAAGTTTGTCAAATTTTTGTTAGAAAATGTCAAATTATCAAGGATAAAGTTTAAATGGTTCTACAAAAAGTGAATTAAGTAAAAAACATTAAGTTGAATTACGTCAATTAAGCAGTTAAAGCGAACGTTTTATGGTTAAATGTAAAATAGCTCAAGGAATTGAAATATGGCATTCATTTATGAATACCGTCAAAATTATGAGGGAAAAATACTCTGATACAAAGGACAAAGTTGAAACGGGGTGACTACCTGGTAAAAACAGCAGAAATAATCTGGAAAAAATGTTGACGTCTCAAGATAACGTTAAAAATGGGCTACGTTAAAAAAAGATGGTTTGTTAAGGAAAATGTTACCATATCATGAATTAAATTGAAATAAAGCTTTAATTTGGTGAATTATGTCACAGATTCAAACAAAATTAAAAAAAAATTGAAAAATGAAGAATAAAGTTGAAAAATTTAAATACATTTTGGAACATAAAGTCAGAATGATAATTAAGTAAAAATGGAGCCTTGGTTAGGTGAATTAAGTCAAAATCATCAAAGGAAAGCAGCTACAGCTACATTAAGAGGCGTTTAGTAAAATGGCAAAGGAAAAACTCAGTTCATTAAGAACTGAATTGAAACAGAGCTGCAGATACAGTTAAAATGTAGGTGATAAAAATGTATATATCAAGAATACAGTTTAAAGAGGGCCACAGTTTTGTGAATGTCAAAATGAAGTGAGAATACAGTCAAAATACCAACAAAGTTGAATTTTGGCTATAATTTGTTAATTACAGATGAAATGATGTGGGGAAAAAAAAAATCCAAAATATACATAAAAAGTTTATTAATGGGTACAATCTGGTGACTCCAGTCCAAATTACTGTGGGAAAAAAAAACATATCCAGAAAAATCGGGCTGCAATTTGTGTGTACTGTCGATATGCTGACCGAAAAATAAAAAGTCAAAAGCAAAGTTTAAAAAATGAAACTGAATAAAACTGCCCTTTTATAAGAAATATCAAAATATTTAATCATTTTTTCCTGTCATAATGATCATTTTCAGGTCACTTTAACTTTTTTTCCTGTAGAGTGCATAATAAAAGAAATATCTTCCTCATGGTTTATTTCTGATCCCTGGCCCTCACTCCTCTGTATTTATGGTTGTATTCATTTCTGTGCTGATTATTCTGAACCATCACTGCACTGTTTTAGAGTCATGTGAGCGGTTGCTCCACATGTGCAGTTTGTGTGTGTTTGTGTCTTTGCTTGGACTCATGAACGTCTTAACTCTGTGTGCGTAGAGTTTAGTCCTCAAACAGAGACAGAACTCCTTTTGGTGTTTGCCGTGTACATTTTAGACAAAGCGCTTTTTACATCTGAATGTGATCAAAACATCCCTCAGGTAAACTAAAACCTGTTTGCTGTACTGAGAGTAGTTAATCTGTTTGGGTTGTTTTTCAGATATTTAAATACCGCATCACCAACTTACACACCCCAAGTGAATTTAGATGTCAACAAAAAGACAAATAAACAACTTACTTTGAGTCTGTCCTCAGACAGCAGAGACCCTTCCTCACCTTTGCCCCCTGAAGCATTTCTCTGGAGATTTACGTCTGGCCCGTTTCAGTTTGCTAAACAAGCGTATGTTTGCTTTGGCCTTTGTGCTGACGCAGGGCTGAGGGGCTAGAAAGACTCTTATGTTGTTTCCTGCTGCCTGCTGGAATTCCTCAAGCATGCAAAAAAAGACCCAACGTTTGGAGCAGAGAAAAAGAGACTGGGGGAGAAAGTGAGGGAAAAGCCCCTACAAAGGAACACATGGAGGAATAATCCCTTCAATTCCTGCTGCGTGTGCATACTAACAAATGTTTGACAAATTCCTGAATCATTTTTCATTTCTGTCTTTTAATCAGTGTTTAGTTGAGGTAGCAGGAAAAAGGGGGCTGTTTTCAAGATTAGATATCTGTTTAGGTGAGGAGTGTGCTGCATAAATATGGACAGAGCATGTTTTAAAACCAGGATGGAAAGATGCATTCTAGTCCCAGCTGGAGACATTTCTGAAGCCACATTTTCTGCTATATTTCCGTTTTCTTTTTGAGAGTTTGACTTGTTTTTGTGCCTGTTTGGAGTTGTAAATTCCATGATGTTTGTAATATTGTGAATAAATTAAGCTCTCCCTCTCTTCCAAGTGTACATTTTTTGCTTTTTATTCCTACTGTGACAAGTCAAAAGCATTTGGCACAGGAGCATAACATGAAGTGCACACTACATAGGGTTTCAAATATAGGCGACATAAAGTATTCATGGATTAAGAGGTTCTTGTCTTGTGCTGCTGCTGCAATATTTAGGCCTTAAGAAGAGGACATGTTGGATATTATATATCATATTTTGTGAAGACATAGCTCTCTCTTTGGTTTCACTACATTTCCAAAAACTCTGGGATGTCCTTTTTTTAAATGGCTTCATAGGTTTCTTTCAGAGCTTGTTTCTGCCCTCTGCAGGTACATCAACACACTGCATCTGGAGTTCAATGATTTATTTGTTGTTATTGAACTGGGAGCAACAAGCAGCCAGTTTATACTCAGGGTTATATCAGAGATTCATTGTTCTAAGAGGAGTGTCATCATAGTTATCTTAATATTGTCTAGGGGTGGACAACTGGTGGCTATGTGCTTTCTTTCAATACAGCAGGCAAGTCAATTCCAGTTTTTAATTAAATTAAAAAAAACAGAGGAAGACATGACAAATAACTGAAAACATGAAAAATCGAAGTATTTTCAGATTATTTTTTTTTACCGCTGGTAAATGTTAATTTCTTTGTTAAAAATAATAACAGAAAGAAAATGGCTTTGCTACTTTCTGTAATCACTTAAATAAAGCATGACTAAATAAAAAAAAAAGATGTTAAGGTAAGTGCAATACATTTACACAACTTAGGTATTATGTTTGTTAATTGTGTGTTCACATAATCTATCATCATATACCTAATTGAATTTGAGTTTCTTAATCTAAATGACATTTGAATACATTTAAAATATATGTTCCTTTTGATCATTTATAAGTGATCAGAATTAAAGGATGACTTACGATTTTTAACAAATGTGCCTTTTGCTTGTGAGAAGGACATAAATTTAGCCCACTCATTAACGTTTTATGTCCCTGATTTATTTAATTGGGACAAAAGGGACGTGTAATTTTACTGTATTGCTCCATATTAGTCTATGGAAATCAATACAGGCATGTTCACATCAAAAGGACTCTGGACTTTAAAAGCAAATCATTCAGAAATAAAGCTGTTAAGGGTAAAGGTGCAACGACATACTACTCACTTACTGTCAAGGCATGTCAAATCTAAAATACAGCTGTCGGGGGGAGGGGGAAAAGTCCAAAATATGTTAAAGTATCCCCATAATGGGCAGTTAATAATTTGGCCTCAACATTTTACCAGTAGTAAAAATAAATGATTGAACTCCAAAAAATTTGTTTAAAAAATTCATTTGCTTTCTTTTCTTAGAATAAATTTGTAGAGACAGTAATTAAAATATTACATTGCCAAAAAAGTAATATAGAATCAAAATAAATGAACAAAAACAGCTAATTAGAGACTAAAACTGAAGTCAGCAGTCAATAAAACAAAGCCAGAAACCAGTTTGCTGTTCTCACAAAAGAAGATGAAGTCCAGACCAGTGCATGCTTTTTAAAATGATATGCCGCTTTTAGCTCTGCTGATTTTAGTGTCTTTGAAATGATTAAACAAACAAAATGGTTTTTTTTTAAGCTTTAAATTATGTTTCCTTTGGACACAGTGAAGCTGGCAGCTTCACTTAACCAGTGTTAATCTGAAGCTAATTGCTAACTGTCTTATCCTGAAAGCTAGCTTACAAGTGCTTAATGTCTCAAAAAAAGTGGTTTTCTCAGGTTTTCAATGCAATGTCGACAGTCGCTTTTAAGTTGGACACAAATAACCTATTTTGTATTTGAACAATTAGAAACAAATCAGCAAATGCAAACGTCAAGGAGAAAGTAAGATTGACTTAGCATAGACTGTGAACAATGATAAAGGTAGCAAAAGCTAACAACTTGCATTGTCTCAGTAGTGTTCATTTACAGATACTGATGTTCATGTATTTAGGCTATATTCCTGCTCAACACACTGTAGATTTTGCTTATAAATTTGTAATTTCAAAACTGTTGCCGCAATACATTACAGTCATGTGAGAACAGCTTCAACTTAAATTTCCTTTGGGATCAATAAAGTATCCCCATCTACTTACCTGCCTTGCAAAACTGGAAAAATTCTAACATTTCTTTGATAAATAATTTGTAACAAATATACTACGACTACTATTAAAAACTTGCTGATACAAATTGCCATGTCAGAACTTCAAGGTACTCATGGTCACGGTAATCAGACAAAGTTATGGACACAACTCTCCCATTCACACATCCTCACAGTAAAACTGACCGGTGGTTCAAGTAAGCTGAAGGGCTAAGGCAGTTGGCACTTTTGTTTGTTATGTATTACTCATATTTTATGCACACTGATGACTTGAGACCCCTTGGTGCACAAGGCCCCAAGCAATTTCCTAATGTGTCAGCTCATATGGCAGCAAGACAATTTTGGGGTTTAATGTTTGCCCAAGGATTTTATGGCATGTGACAAGGGATCTAAAACAGAGACAACCAACACTAACACAAATCCACAGCCACCCACTTGTCAGTAACCCTCTTTTTCAGGTATAACATATAAATTAAATAAGGCTCCACATGATGCTGGATTTTTATTTTTGGACAGTTAGGTTCTATTTCTGTTCATAGACTTTTAGTGAGTCAGCTGCTTATTGCAAGAGTATTACCTAAAATGTCTGGATCTTATTTAAAGAAAAATCATCACATTTGGTGTCCCAAAGCAGGGCTTAATGATGTTCTCATGGGATGAATCTTCTCATCAGCCTGTCTTGTCTCGTTCATGCATCTCTACCCTCATTTGTTCAGGCTGATGGAGGAATGTTGTCCAGTTTGTTTGTCAGCAACAACAAATGCTTGTTAAAAGGAGCAGAAAGGGCAAAGGAGGAAAAAAACAGATTTCATGTTGGCAAGTGCAGGAAGAATCCCCGGGAGGACAGTGAGAGACAGCAGAGAGCACTTAGTGTACTTTACAAATAGATCCCCTTCATTTAGATGTAAAAAAAAAAACCCTCATAGAGCTGCAAGTGAAATCCCTGTCTGACACTTAATGCATGCTAATTAAGTTTAGAGACATTACAAAACAGAGTAAGTGATGGAGCAGTTTGTTGGTGTACACTGGCCTCAGGATATAGTTGATATACAGTACTTACGTTGGAGTGAACAAAATATGATGTGTATGTCTAAAATTAGCTGTAATATTAGGATGCACTGATTCATTTGTGCAGACTTGCTTGTCTAGTTTTCATTTATTTATTTATCTATCCATCCATTATCTAAACTGCTTATCCCTTTTGGGCTTTGGGGAGAGACAGGGTTCACACTAGACTGGTTGCCAGCCAATCTTCTCAATGCCTTAAATCTTTGGATGCTGTTTATCATGGAGCTTTACGTTTCAAAACAAATATCGGCGCTATCTTGTCATTGTTCTCTGTATGATTGAGTTGGCTGGTCCTCACTGGCCACTTGATGACTGAATTATTGATATGTCCTTATTCATAAGGCTATAGTTCATCCGCTCCCCTTACACTGAAGTAACTGTATTTAAATAAAAAGTGCTGGAAGCTACAGTCTTGGACCCAAAGTTCATCTTGATATGTGTAAAAAAAAAATTCAGATATGCTGCTCCTGCAGATAAGAATATGCTGGAGGTAAATTTGGGGCTCAGGGAGCTGGTCTGTTGAAATCTTTTTAAAAGCAGATTGAAGACATTGGAGAAAGATGATTTAAGTTGCAGATGCTTTGACTCTTGACTTTCTGCTCTGGGACTCTGAATTGTCACAGAGCACCTAAGCATCAAATGTGTTTATTTGCGTTTTTAATTGTTTTATTTCTTTACCTTGTTCTGCTGCTTGTCTATGCAAGGACGCTCTTGTAAATGAGATTCTTAACCTTTAAATAGGCTTTCCTGATTACATTAAGTTTGAATAAATAATAAATAATACAGGAGGAAGCTGCAGTACTTTCAGGGAAGCCATTCATGCATGAAGAGAGCATGCAAACTCCACACATAGAGGCCCTGACCCAGACTCAAACTAGCAAGCATCTTGCTATGAGACAACAGCACTACCTGTTGCACCAAGATTTAAGATGAAATCAAACTAATCCACAAAAATCCTTAAAATATTATCCTATTCATGCTTTATTAATTTACAGGGACAGTGGGGGTCCTTAGTTGTTCTCACTGGCTAGAGGCTTAAAAAGGTTTTAAACCACAGGCCCATGTCTCATGCCTCTCATATGGTCACTGCTGTCCTCTGCAATGGTGGCATGGGTTTTTGGATTGTTGCCTGTTCCTGCGCTTTCCAGCCATATTCCACTGTCCTTTCTCTGTTGAATTTGGGGATATAATCCCCCAAATAAACCTAAAAAATGTGAAATTCATTTCTAATTAAAGAGAATTTGAAAAATATAATTTAATCACCAGAAATAGTACAAATATATGCAAATTAAAATTGCACTTAAAAGTTAGCTATGGACATGTGGCTGACGGTGAAACTGTTCTTTTTTCTTCAAAAGCCAAAAAATAGCCAAAAATGTTTTGTTCACAGCATTACTGCTTTTAGTTAAATGTGAAAGAGCCTTGTATTAGATAGATAGATAGATAGATAGATAGATAGATAGACAGACAGACAGAGAGACAGATGTCTCCTCAGACATGCAGCGCTACAGAAAATAGAGCATGACACAAAAACCACAAAGGCCAGAGAGTGAGATGTTTTTGAGTCTGTAGGTCAGGAGAAGTGCTGTTGATCATGTTAATCACTATCATTACTCTGCCAGGAAAAATGTCTTCACAGCTCACTTTTTAACCTTAAACTCTGAACTCTCCGCCTGCAGGAATGTCTGCACACCTTCAGTCTCCTCTAACCTCTGTCAGTCTTTACACAGCTCAGATATGAGGCCAGACAAAACCTTTTTGTTGTTGAGAAAACACAGACGATAAAGCTTTCCTGCTTTATCGCCATGATTTATCACCTCTTGGTGGTAAAGTCACCGCTGTGCTTCAATTTAGCAAGTGTAAAGTTTGTTTGGAACATATGGTTTAATGGCTTACAGTAAAAGCAAATTCCTGACCCTCTTTTTTTATTTCTTTTCTGTCTTTAAAACTTCAAAATATGTAGGACATTGTCATAAAAGTAACAGTTAAGACCAAAAACTGTTATCTCACTTACACTGAGACCAGGGACTGGCATCTTTGGCCCCGCTTATCACTCTTTTCTGCTCTTCGCTCTTTTTCTGTTCTGCTCTTTGCACTGTTCAGGATCATTTGGTTCAGTTCAGTATCAGTGAATGTAAATGTCTAATTTTTTTGTACCTTTTTATTCGAAAGAGACAAAATTTAAATGAACAATTACTCATTTTACAAGATGGATGAGTGACAATGTGCAGTGTCTTTGTGTGATTAGCATTTTTTTGGTGTTTAAACGCCATCATTGTGTCTTCAAGTATCTCAGGGGAAGTGAGGCCGCCTGCGAGACAGGATGTCCCCCTGGAGTCTAGACACGAGTGGATGAGGTGAAGACTTCTAAGCAGTTTGCCCTGATATAATGGACCTGAACACTGATGAGATGAGGGAGGTACCTGGGGCGGAGGAGGCTGCAGAGGTTGCACAGTACAAACACCTACTATTGAGACAAAGGCACTTATTTGAAATATGATAGCAGCAGAATGATTGGCCAAACAGGTTGTGGCTAAATCTGGTTGGCTCAGTGCTTTAGTGAGTGAACAGCCCTACTCAGCTGATGATTTGATTTAACCATTTTTGCTTTTTTATATATTCAACAAGAATGCATGGCAGTGCAGGGGTTGGCAACATATATCGTCTTGTTGAGGGTTAGAAAATGGCTCCTGGTTTGAATCCTGGACAATAAAATAAAGTTTATCTGTCATCGCGGCAGGGCTGTGCGGAGGAATACGTGACGTGAGTCGGTTAGTTCCAGATAAACTTTATTTTTCCGAAAAGGTAATGCACTCAAAAAAATTTCTAGGTAGCGTACTCTTAAACTGTGGTATTATTTTTTGATGGGAGTTCTTGTAGGTATTTCTCTTTTTTTTGAAGTGGGGTTGTATGAGCTCCGTATGGCCACTAAGTATGCAGTAGAAAGTTCTCTCCTCTCCCTCAGTAAGCTACAATTTGTAAAAGTTTGTGATGCAGAACTAGCTGCAAACAGGGAAGTATTGTACCAAATACAAAGGGTATTTTCTCCGCCTACAAGGTGTTACCTAACTGACTCATACATCAATACCCTCTGTTTTTGGTACAATACTTCCCTGTTTGCGGCTGGTTCTGCGTCACAAACTTTTACAAATTGTGGCTTACTGAGGGAGAGGAGAGAACTCTCTACTGCATCTAATGTATTTAGTGGCCATGTGGAGTTCATACATCCCCACTTCAAAAAAACTGAACTATCCCTTTAAAAAAGCTACAAAGTTTTAAATTTTAATTCCAGAACGAGTCAACAATGGCACTTGATAAGAGTTAAACCACTAACTCTTAAAAAAAAAAAAAAAAACACACTTTGTGGTGTGGACCCATTTAGATTCTTTGTACGTATTGTTATTAACTCTGATAATGTTAATTTTTCTATACAAATTTTCTAGTGTAAACTCAATAATTTGCATTATCATTTGCATAGGAATGAAAACTATTAATGTTGGCAAGAAAAAATCTGACCTTTGTTTTTGCACCTTTGGTTATATTACCAGTAATTGTTATGGTCAACTTAAGACAATCCAACAACCTATTGCAATATTACCTGTTGGCTAATTAAACTCCGTTTGGTCCTCAGCACAAGAAAAGTTGCCCATCTCTACCCACCTCTTTACTAGAATATGGCCTGAATTTCTCCTTTGGATTGTGTTTATTATTCAGAATAACTGCAGATTAAAATGAGATTTTCCCTGATAAATGTGCAAAAGAAGACACGATGAATCAAATTCCTAATACTAACGGGTGTTACAGAAATAGTCTTTGTTCACCTTCCTGTGAGTCAGATGAAAACACTGATACCACTCTTACATCAGAACAATAAAAATAAATCTAGAGCCGGCTGATGTTAGTTTAGTTTAGCATTAGGCCTGAAAACAAAGGGGCACCTTTCCAGTTTGGCTCTGTTAAAGGTTAACATATCTGATGGTTGCCTGGCAGTGTCACTTTTAGATCCACAGGCTCGGGGTTTATTTGTTCTGAGAGGTGCGTGTGGTCTCTGTGCATCCTGATTCAGGTCACGCCATTCACAATCTTTCATCTTACAAGTTGTTTTAATCCAATTTCTTGTGTTAAAAATGTTCAGTAGTTCAGATGACACAAATATTCTCAGTCTGGCAACCTAAATCATGTCTGGACATATTAATCAAGAATTTTATTTTGTAGGTGCCTTGTTTAAAACTAAAGGTCATGATTGATGAAAGAGGTCAGTGAAAAAGGATGGAGGTTTAGACCGGATTTTGAAATGGAGAGAGAATCATGTCGCAGATGTCTCCATTATTTTCAAAATTAAATCTCTTTTTATTTAACATACAGACAAGACTCACAGTAACTTTAAACATACAAAGAGATGAGCTTTACTGACCACATCGTTGTGGGCAACGGCAGGCCATGATGGTTTGATCTCAGTAACCAGTTCAACACTTTGTTTTCTAGATGTCCAGAATTTTATCCTGTTATTTGTTTTCTGGAAAATGATGGAAAAATAATACTATTTTGTTACAACTTGTAGCAATATGGCCACTGACTTTGTCCAAGAAGAGCTGACCACAGTCCAACATTATGGGCCCAACACTTAAGTCCAACTGGCGTCTTAAGAATAAAAAGCTCCTACTATAAAATGTTGATCATGATGTCTTGCACTTGTACGCTCCCCCCCACATACCTTTGTGCTGAGTAAGTCTAAGGAATGGTCATGTCATGTAACATGGTTTGGTGATGAATCTTAATATCAAGAATGTGCACCTTATTATTATTCTACACTATTTGCTTATTTCATGATTATTACTGTATGATTACTATTATTTATTAATATTTCAATTTTTTCATTTATCTGTTATTCATGTATTTATTATTATTATTATTATTTTTGTGTGTTTTCTGTCTGCCGTGGTCAGGTTTGATTTATCTCTCTTAAGATGTTGACTTTTTTATTGATGAAAAAAAAAATTCAGAGTGCTGCAGAGATAGATATTTCAATGCAGAATTATAATTTGGGTTTTATTTTACTAGGCAGGGTCATGAGAAGTCACTTTATCACCCCATTAGGCCTCGGTGACACAGCTTGAAACAGCACTATTAATAAGCTTAATGTAAGTTTCCTGCCTGGAGCTGACTGGATTAAGTCTAGCTAGCTTGTTGAGGTTTTATACATCAAGCCATCAGTTATTGGCCTTGTGTTGCTAAACAAAGACTGCATACTAATTTTACTACATGATTTTGAGGGATCTTTTAATTTTAGTTGTTGGGTAAAATGGCTTTTGATATCATCTCTTTGGATTCACAATCAGCGCCCATCTGCATACATCACCATTAACCTCGGGGGCATTTTGGTTTCACTTTATGCAACAGAAACACAAACAGATTGAGACACAATATCAACAGACTTGACGTTAAGTCTTTGGATGAGTTCTAATAATAAGGTCTGTGGCAAACAAAAGTTTATTAAACTTTCACATTTTGTTCTTAATGATAAACCTCACAAACGAAAGTACCTTCCACAATTTTGACAAGAGTTTGACGAGATTAAAAAGCTACCATCAAGCAATTATGGAACTACAACATGGCTGTTCCACTTAAAAGCAGCTACCATATTTCTGAGGTATAACTTTACATTGCAACCTTTTGTTTGAGAATTTCCAGCTAATCAAATGATCTGATCAAGCTGGCTGCACTCGCTGTGGTTATAATGTGTGTATTATTGCTTATTGGATAACAATTAGCAATAATGGCATTAGGCTCCTAGCCATTTTGGTAGTCATTGATAGCAGTTTGTTGGTAACCATCTTTTAAAAAGACAATAGCACTTTAAAAAGTAAAAGTCAGGCAATGTCAGATGCATTTTATGTTGCCAAAGGATTTTTTTTTAATCTTGTAAGAATGCTCGGCACAGACTGTCCTTCAGGTTTTCATTAAAAAAGCTATCCTAAAATCCCATACACTTTTGGCCTCGGGAAGCAGATATGCTAAAATGCTAAGTCATTTCCATGCATTTGGATTCATCCCTGCACCACTCTGTTATAAACAATTATTCACAATCCATCAGCTCCTTTAACAGCCTGATGCATAGATGCCTTATTATAGTGTGGGGACATTGCTGCTTGGTTTTCCTTCACCACATCTTCTGCTTTAAAGTAGCTGAAGTGTGGTGTAATGTATTGTTGTTACTTTGTCTTGACATAAGAGTTCAGTCCACTACATAATAAAGAGGGATAATTTACTTATATATCCAAAAGTGCAGGCATTGTTATGCATTATGAACTACATACAAACTGTACCTTCAGATATAAGAACACACTACCATCCTTTAGCTCAAACGTGATCCTTTTCTAGTCTAACTCGATGATGTGCTTCAGCTGCTTCTCTCCTCTAAAGGATTTGACTTCCTCCACCACTCTGGGTCTTGTTCCTGACCTTGTCTTGGCCTTTCTCCTCACAGCAGCAGCAGCAGCAGTAGCAGAACATTTGCTTAATAAATCCCTGCGGCTCTGAGATAAAGCATCATCTTGACATAAAGACAACGCACGCTGCTGGGGGAGTGACATCATAAGACATGAAGAAAACAGAGGCAGACGACTCAAGGCGGGGACAAGGCCACGGCAGTCATCTCCGAACACAGCTTCTTCTTTACTCATGGTTCTCACAGCTTTAAAACAGGTTGCAATTTCATATTTCCAAAACACTGAATATTTCTTTTTCATTTTGACAACTGCGACACATCTGGGGAGGAAAATGAACCAAGACAGACTGGAAACAAAGCATTCCTGGTCAGCTGCTCAGCGGATGATTCACAGCTGTCTCAACAAGCAGGAAGATGGATCAGAGCCACGAACAGACACTGTGATGATTTATGAAACACCTGTACACTGCTTTATGGATGTCAAACTCCTCACCTCATGTTGTATAACTCACTGTAAATCAGGAAATGTGTTTTTTTCATCTAGTGTTGTAAGCTTCTTTTAAATCTTTCACAACATTAACAATATCTTTTTCATCTGAACTTGTTCACCTTAAAGGTGCAGCAATGTGTTGGGGCACCAATCCATAACTGTCCACTGTAAGTACGTCTATGTGTGCTTTCTTAGTGTAATATCTACTCACACATCTGCATGTGCAACCGTGTGCTAAGGGCATTGTGCAATATTATATTCAACATGGCACTTTATTATCTTGGGCAGTAGGGTAATGTGCAATGCAATATGCACTTTATATCTCTGTGCAAAATACAATGTGCAATACGAGGACCAGAACTCCCAGGCAGCTGGCAATCTGCACTTTAGCACTATGGCACTTTAGTTAGTACTCCAGCACTTTACAATTCATCATGTATAATTCCCATGGTCCCCCAACTCCTGGCCCTTTTTTTTTGGACTGTATGACATTTTAGTCTGTATGACTGTATGTCCTTTAATATGCTCTGTGTGTTTTTATTCCTATTACGGATGTCTGTTTTTTGTTTTTATGTGTTGACACCAACCTGCTAATGGGACTAGGGATAGAAATTAGCCACTCGGCTATAATCCCATGCATTTACCTGTCAAGCTCTCTAATATAATACTGCATACTCTAGTTATAGAGACAACCCCAAATTGCTTATTTTCCGTGTAACGCACAATATAGTAAAAAGGGATTGATTTCAGACACCGTTTGTAAAAAGGATTCCTCAGAAATTCAAGATGGTGGACCAATCTGAGTGTAATTTTGTTGTCTATTTACATCAGTGTTACATAATTGGTAACAAAATGTTGCCCATGTTCATTATATTTATATGTATGGACTGTACATGGGCAGCATGTATGTATTTACGCAATCAGGGCATTGTAAATGACTTAGCTGCAGTTTTGTAAATAAAAACAAGTTGTCCTATATTTAGTGCCAGGAGCTAAAATTTCTGTTGCAGGGTTGTAAGGTAACCATTAATGTGTTTTTTTATGTAATTATATGTATTGCTTTATTGTGTTCATGTGTATTTTTAATATATATATATTTTTTTTTTAATCAGTACTTTTAATTTTACTTAATTTATTTTTGTGAGAAGTTCTTCACTGTTTTTCACATAGCATAGGACTCAGAAGAAAATATTAAATCAAAAGACAAACCAGTTGAAGCTCTTCATCAATCCATGTTGTCAAACACACCAACATTTTATCTTCAGTACACATGTTAAGTAACACATTACTTGATGAAAATTGCATATAATAGCTTAATGATACTGTTAAATTGATAAGAGACAGGATGTTCCGAATTTTCACAAGTTATAATCCACAGTTAATTTACAACATGATGTGAGAACAAAATACATATCAGGAAAGTCCTTGATTTATCTTACTTTAGGTACTCTATATATTTGATCAAATACAGTGTGCTTGTGCTAAATTATGATCTAAAAGGTTTACAAAATACTTATTCATTATATCTTGATACTGAATGTCATGTATATCATGGCAGCTACACTGTAGTTTAATAATTTAGGTACTTTTTTATCTACATTATTATATAATAAAAATAAGTAATTCTAAAAGAACTTTAAGTGCATTTAAATGACTAATTTTTCACTTTTACTCTAGTAAATTCAGAGTGCCACTGCTCTTCAGTGAGTTTTGTTATTTAAAGTATTTCAGCCCAATACTTATTCTCTTCACACCTTTATTTTGTTGCCTTTGTTTGGAGAAAGTATCAGTGGCTTAATATTTACAATAATAACACTGAAGTTTAAAATTCTGGTATTGTGAAAACCCAGAGAGGTCTATGGAGCGCTGGCAGAAGACAAAGACAGGATGAAGTAGTGTGAAACACGATAAATTTCCAGATGCTGTCAGTGTCATTTTATTTGACTCAAATGCCTGAGCAATAAGCCCTTGAAGAGAACATCTTGAACATGGTACAGTGTGATTAATTTCCTGTTTTTATGAGTGCTGTTCATTTTGAACTACAATGTATGAATAAGGGTTTACAGGCTTTACACATATTATTAATCTTACACAGGCAAGAATAGCTTAGTGCTTTTTGGACTGAAATGCTTTGACATTACTCATAATTGTGAAAACCTTAAATGCAGTCTGAGTCTCTCCAAGAGTAAAACAGAGACTGGAGAGAAGATATGTTCAAGTCACCTCCAACAGTAAGTGAAGAAAAGACATGGTGCATTTGTGTCAAAATACCTCTTATATATATTTATCTGACATGTCCAAATGCATGTCTTATTTTAAGTTCCAAAAAAAAAAGAAAAAAGATGGCTGGCTTGATTTTTCTAAGTATACATATCTGCCAAAGAGGCAAGCAGACTGTTCCTGAGTATATTGAAATCAGATGTCAAGTTTTCTTGTTGCACTGGAACATATTTTTACTTATAAGTATAGTACCGTAACTTTGAGTTGTGGTTGCATGAAGGTCATGTCTATGGTCAGAGCATTAGACATTATTATCCTGGGCCTGTAGGAAGAGAATTGACACAGAATTTTGGCCGTACAATCCTGCTGTGGGGGTCAATAGCTCCATGTAAATTCTTAAAATTGACCTGAAACAAGTTAGGAAAAAGGTGCAGAGGTGATATTACTCTGTACTGGACACATGTACAACTCTTCACATGTTTGCTTTTCTGCACACCCACATCTTCTCCAGCTACACTGTGTAGTACCAAAACAAAGTAGTGTCAAAACAGAGAGACTTGCCAGGAAAGTAAAGAGCAGTAAATGTGTCCTGTACAGTGTACAGTCACCCTGCTGTTGAAGGACCTCCACCAAGGTTGTTTTTTCCATAAGGCTCACTATATTATGTGTACCTCTTAGCCCCTAGCATCAATGCTCAGCCTAGCTTTCATGCCAGATCCTCCAGAGCTGACCAGAGTCATCGGAGCTAATGCAGTGGTTCTATAGTGGTGTGGAGAGTCTATGTGTGCCTTGGGCATATGTAAAACCGTGTGTAATTAATAAAACTGGTGAGTGACTTTAACGTGTACTCTTGATGTGGAGATGTTGGATAACTTTTTAAAATAAAAATGTCCTTAGTTTTACAGTTGTAGGTCGTACTTTGTTAGGTGTTTGTAGATGAAGATTAATTTGTCGGACTGATAAGTTACTTTGACTTCATTCTAGCAGTGTTTATTCTGGCAGCACTTTTTAATTTAGCTTAAGTTTTAGTCTTTTGTCTAAAATATTTTTTAGTTTTAGTCATAACTTAGTCAATTCAACTGTTTTAATTTAAGTCTAGTTTTAGTTGATGAAATTTCACATTTTAGTCGACGAAATCTACTGTAAATTTAGTCCATTAAAATATGAAGTGCAAAGTGTAAGGCATTTTTTATGTTTCCTTGAATTTCTGAAGTCATGTTTTACACTTGGATCCCACCACCATGAAGCTAAGGCAGTTGTGATTGGATGTCCCTCTTAACTCATCCAACCTTTCCACACAACCAAAGTAGCTGTGATTCCTAACTTGTCCCTACTTTCTACATGACCAAATTAGGTCTGATTGGATTTAGTCTCTGTCAAACATTTTAGTCTTGTTTTTATTCGTTGACGAAAATGTGAGTTAATGTAGTCTGTCCATGTGCACTTGTTTTTTTTAGTTATAGTCTAGTTTTTGTCAGGGGAAAAAAGGTTGTTGACGAAAACTATGATGAAAATAATTAGTCGACCTAATTAACACTGCATTCCAGAAGCTGTTTTGTATTGATATGAACTTGGTGTGCCTTGAGGTTTGGGCTCGGCTTTAGGTGTGCCTTGTGCAAACAGAGTTTTAGAACCACTGACTAGTGTACTCACAGCTCATGAACTTTACCCACTTCAAAAATAGCAAACTGTCCCTTTAATGCAAGCAACTCAGGGCTGTTTTCTCTCATGTCTGTCTTGAATTAATTCAATTCCTCAGTGTATCTGGACTTGTCAGGTACATGTTACATTAGTGAAATGAGATACCTGACAAGAAATCTGACAACTGTGCTAGCTAAGATTGTGTTTTGTATTATGGAAGATTTTTTTTTTAATCTGTTGTCTCATATTAATCAGTTCAAAGTATTTTAGGTAAGGGGTGCTCAAAAGCCGGGTCAGGACCCAAATGTGGGTTCTGGGGCTGATCTTGGTGGGTTTAAAATGTGTGATGAAATTGTGGTAAATAGTCCATGAATTATGGAAGCCTCAAGTGGACATACATCTGTGTTCTCTCTGTCTCCCTGTGATGCCAGGAAAACTGTGTTTGTTTTATAAAAATCATTGTTTAGGTCAGTGGAAACGACTTACTATAGACCAAAATATATCAGTTGATGAATTGTAATAATTAGCTGAGAAATATCAGCATGATCTGGCATGAATTAGATGGACCACCTGAGAACAACTGTCTTAGGATACAATAAAGGGTTAAAGGTATTTTTCAAATTAAAAGTCTTTGATTTTGCTTTAACCAGTTTTTGGTTTCTCCGGATTTTGTCAGTAATTAAAATCATAATTAACCCTTTCATGCATGTTGTCCACTACAGTAGACAAATATTTGGAATAATTGTATACCCTTTAGGTAGCAGTACCATGCCCAACTACCAGGTGGTAAATTCCTAAACCCTTGTCTTAAGTTTCATAAAAATATTATCTTTGCACATTTTTACCATATCGAGATATTGCATCATAAATTCAAAATAGCTGACGGGGGGTGAATTGGGTATTATGCCTGTATTCAGATTTCACATAATGTTGTATTTTTTATTTTAAATTTTGGTGTAATTCACAAGTGAATAGTTTGATTAAACAGCGATAATACATATACTTCAGATTTTGCTTTTTCTTTTATATACTCCTAATTTTATACCGTCGATGCACGGTGTCCACTGTAGTAAACAGATGCATAACTCCCTTAAATATAACACTGAAAAAATGAACATGATTTTTAACTTGTTTGAAGTAAAAACAAACATTTTAAAAAGTATTCCTTTATGATTTAATAATTCATGCATGAAAGGGTTATAAACCCATCCACCTAAAAACTAAACTCTTAACTAATGAATTTCAGTGTGTAACTGTCTGACACTAAAATAAATAAATACAGTTTCACAGGAAAGAGTCCTGTTTCTGTTTCATTTTAAGTTCACAGTCATTTCTTTGCTGCTTAGCAAGGCACACAACTCCAGAGCAAAACAGGACAGGACAGAGTCTGAGCTCACATAAACACATCTGACATCAGTCTTTGTGTGTGCCCGCTGCTGTCCTCTCTGTCCTCACTGGGCTCGTCAGAGAGGGAATGAAGCATCTGCCTCTGCTTGTGCTTCTTCTTCTGGCCCGTCATGTGAGGCTGGAAAAGCCGACTTATGGACTGGAAGCCCTTGGAGAGATCTGGGAACAGGTCCAGCTCTTCCTTCTCCTGCAGAACCTTCTCTTGGACTTTCTCCTGGACCTTTGGCTCTCCCAGCATCTCCCTCACTGACTTGGAGACGTCTTTGTGCAGATAGTGGTAGGCCCTCTTCCCACAGTTGTCCCTGATACTGGGATCTGCCCCAAACTCTGCCACCAGCATGGCCAGGATGTACTCCTGATCATGCTGTGCAGCGATATGTAGAGGTGTGTATCCCCCGTATGTTTTGGTGTTAACGTCCAGATCGACCCCTCCTCGTTTGGACGTGTCGATGATCTTCACAAGCATCTCCCTGTTCCCACATTTGGCTGCCCAGTGCAGGGCGGTGAACCCTGACATGAAGTCCCTCTTCTCTGCCAGCTGGTGGTCTCTAAGCAGCAGGCCGTAAACCTGGCTCCAGTGTCCTGCTGCACACTTAACCAGCCATTCATGCTCTGAGTGCTCCAGAGGCACCGAGGAGGGTGCCCTGGTTTCCTCTGATGCCCTGGTGCTCTTCACTGCATTCCTCAGCTGGGGAGGGGCGATCATACTGCTGTTTGACTCCACTGAGGGCCTCCTCTTGCTCCTGTCTGGTTTAGGACTCTCAGTAGGGTCTTCTTTGAGTTTGTGGATCTCCACTCGGGTGCTGCTGGGTGGCACTCTTAGAGGCAGGGCATACGGTTTGTTTTCTAGACTCATTCTTGAGCCATTTTCATGCTTTTGTGTCCCAAAACTCAGCACTCTTTTCACTCTCACGTCCATCATATTGGTCCTCTGAAGTGCCTGCTCCAGAGGGGACAGCACATCTGCAGGGGCTTCACAAAGTCCACTTGCCTGCTCTTGATCTGGCTCAGGATCAGTTGGTCTCTCCCCTCCTACTTCCTCAGTGCTCTCAGTTCTCGCAGGTAGGCGCTGCTGCTCACCTGTCAGCAGGGTCTCGGTATTTTCGGTCTTCTCCGCGCTCTGGAGCAAATGCTGATACACCTTCCTCACCATCACGTACCGGACACCGTCGATTTCTTTCACGTAGGCGACGTTGTTGACCAAAGTCTTGAAGAGGTCTCTGTTCCTCGCCTTCTGCTCCGGATCACCGCAGTTTACTGAATCTTTGAACTTCTCCACCAGGTCGGACTTCTTCACTTTGCCCCCCTCCTCTATCAGCAGGGACAGGACGGAGTTTTGCGTCAAAGCCATGATTTTAATTGTTGTTTTTGAAGACAAAAGTTGAGACGTCTTTTTACGCTCTACATACACTTCACCTTTGTCCTGGTGACTGTACTGTAGTCCATAAGCCTTTACCTGGCCGCGCGCGCCTCCCCCTCCCTCCTCTGCTACCTGTACATGTCTCTTTCCGGGGAGAGTGCAGACGTGGACGTCATTTGACTAAAATATGCAGAAGTTTATACCTGCAGGCAACATGGCTGCGACTTCAAATGACTGATGGAACAATGAACAGCAAAGAAGGAATTCATTTGTCGATTATGTCTTCAGTAAAAATGTTTATCATCAAAAAATCTTTCGTTTATGAAGGGGAGACTGGGGTAAGATGAGCCATTTTTCACATTTCGGATCACTACATCAAGGCAATCATAGTTTTGTCTCTAACTAGTAGGCTATATCTGCATATATTTCAGGATGTTGTGCATCCCTACAAACCAACAGAATGAGTGTAAACATAACTGTTTTGATTATATAGCATGTCTAAAAAAAAGTGGTCTCGTGTCCCTACTCCCCCCCAACCTCCACCCCAGCCCTCACATTCTCCCTCCCTAAATAACAGTCACTTCTTCACATTCATGTGTAATTGTGTTTTTTTTATACACAATTCAATGGGTACAACAACTTTTGTACCTGAAAACAAAACAAATCCATTTCAAAGAAAGGCAGCTTTAACGAAAGCATATAAAAACAAACTTTATGGCAGTAAATAGCACCAGTCTGATCCTTTCCGGGAATACCTGCAACCAAATCAAGGTTTAAAAGCATATTTTGTAGGGTATATATAGAAATGACTCAGTGTAGTTATTGTTAGATTACACCTACATCATATGAAAATGTATTTCTAACAGTAACTGTAAATCAAGCTTCCTCTGCAATTTTAAAAACTAATAACCTGATTTACTTACAGTTACATACTTTGTTTAAGGTGGATCCAGCTGCATTGCAAGGTTAGAATATTACAGCTTTCAAAGATTTTTACAAAGGAAACTACAAGAGAAAGTATAATCATAGAAACATACACAGCAAATAATGACTCAATTGAAAACTACATTGCTCGGTAATTTGCCTTAATGCGTGCAAAATACACTTATTAAATGTAAATGGTTCAACTTACCCCAGAGCTACCCTTATGACTTTATTAGTCCCTTAAGCTAAAATGGTGGACTTTTATGCTAGGTCTTTGACCTCATGTTGTAGCTCATAGACACCACAATTGAAATTTATGATAGACTAAATTCACTTTCAAGAGTGAAAAATGTATTTTTGGAAATAAATGTCTAACCCCTTTACCCATGTGCTTCTTACCTTGACAGACTCCATGAAATGATGCCCACCTCCTAAATATTTGGTCACTTGATCAATTTTTATTACTGTTTCCTAGCAACGGGGGTGGCTCAACTTACCTTTTGGCTCAACTTTACCAGTCTCCCCTACGTATGTTTTTTTTTTTTAATTAAATCAACACAGTTTGGACTGTACATGCCTCAATGAGCCATGAATCCCGCAGTCCACATATGAAAGAATGATGTAAATAATGAAACATTTGTATGAACACGTTACTTTAAATATACAGCAGTTCTGAAAAATGTTCCCGACATAATTACTCCTACAAAACTTGAATTCTACCACCATAACCATGCCTCAGATTTCTTCACTAACTTTAGTCTTTTTCATTATAAGAAGAAAAATCTATATCTTGTAAGTCTAACCCTTTACAGACCTAGTAGGCTATCATTTTTTTTTTAAAATCAGTACAGGTTTTATTTCTGCTGTGTCAGCATCAATTAAAGATGTCACAGTTTGCATTTGTTCTGTATTAATGTCAATAACTTCTTTCAGTGCATCAAATACTTTTATTCACCTTAGCTCTTTGCTCACATTTTTAAAAAGAAATTTTAATATTAACCATTTACATGCCAGTCAGCCCATATAATACCACTGTCATTGTTTAATGGAAAACAAACAAAATAAACAAAATATATACATCAAGAGAGCATTTTTAACACAGTCTGGGACATTTTAATGTTAATCACCAAAATAACTTTTTGTGCATTTTCTCTGACTTTGTGTGCTGTATCAGGATAAAGAAAAAACCATCACATTATGTCTATTGTGTCCTAGAAGTGGACACTAAGGACAAAAGCCAATAAATTATTTTGTTTGACAAATAGTTTCTACCTTTGAAGCATCAGACATTTTCATCACATCAAGTCCACTCCATAAATAAGAAAAATATCAGTTTCAAAACTTCAACCCTATTTGAGCCAGTTTGGTGACATTGTAATACTGTTATTTTAATAAAGAAAAAAAAACAAACACATTTTTTATTCAAAATGTTGAAAAGGAAATATGTTGGGAAAATAGGTCACATTTCGTTCATAGTGTCCTAAAAGTGAACTTGTCTAAAAATGGGGAAAAAAAAATAAAAAAAAAATTATGAAATGATTTCTGCTTTTACTTCATCAGATGTTTCATTCGTAAAAATGAAATAATCGATTAATCTAAGAACTTAAATCATGGGTGCCCACCTGGCAGTATGGGGGCCACATGCGGCCCCCTATCCTAAGAAGACGAGGGCTGGAGCCTATCCCAGCTGTCATTGGGCGAGAGGCGGGGTACAACCTGAACTTGTCGCCAGTCAATCACAGGGCCACATAGAGAGACAAACAACCATTCACGCTCACACTCATACCTAAGAACAATTTAGAGTCACCAATTAACCCAATGAGCATGTTTTTGGTCTGTGGGAGAGAGAAAGCCTGAGTGCCCGAAGAGAACCCACGCATGCATGAGAAGAACATGCAAACTTCACACAGAAAGGCCCTGCTCGACCCGGGGATCGAACCAGCGACCTTCTTGCTGTGAGGCACTCGCACTACATACAGCAGCACCATGCCGCCCAAGAAGACGGGAGCCAACCTTAAACTTTCAAAAGTTGTAGAAATAAACATGACAAAATCTGCTGGGAAGTTTTTAGTGATTTTGTGTAATTTTTGGTATTACTTTAGTGTAGTACACCATGTGCAAAAAAACCCCAAAAACAACAGATTAATTACTTTCTGACAAATATTTCAGTGATATCTTTTAATAAAAAGTAGGCTTGCAAGTTGTGTTGTTTTTTTTTATCAAGAAACTATGCTTTAATAAAAAAAATTGGAAACCTGGCCTCCAAACTGAAACCATTACATGGTTATAAGCTGTAGCAGCAAAATGATCAAAATTTGCATTTCTAATACATTTTTAAGGGCGTACTGTGCATTATTTCATTTTTTTTTAAATTGTTTCAAACTGTGTCCCATGGAAAACTTCCCAACTGCCATAAGGATCATGTTAACTACCCAGTAATTAAAACCAACCTAAAAAACCAGCATTGAATTGGTCTTAAAATAGCATAAAAATGTTTTAACCCCTAAGGGCACCCTGTCACCCTGCACCTGCAAACAGTATACAACACATAGTGTATGTCTGTAAACAGTGGTGAAGCTGAAGTAAACAGCATAGTAGTAGCCCCCCTACAATTAGCTTCAGTGCTGTGATTGGTTGACCCACTTTCTAGTAAAATCTATTACCTCATTAATTCATTTAAATATTAATGCTTTGTCCTGACAAGGCTCATCCACAGCTGACTGCAGATATGACTTAGAATTTTTATTGTCTCGTCGGATGATGAACACGCATATTTTATACTCCCTCCTCCTGTCACCTCCTGAGTTGCAGCTCTCTCCTGTCCTGGCTTGCATTGTTTTCAGCATGACATTCCTGGACTGACTGGGAGTTCCTCAGAAGTGGCCATATTGGAGCGTATGTGTTCAATACAGAGATGAAGCATGTGGGCCAAGATAGTTCACGTCCTGTTTCACCGCGTCTGCCTGCCTCCTGTTTGACTGCTGCAAGTGGCAGATACATACTGTGGGCCCGAACTAAGAGGACAGGCACTTTAAAAAAATCTTACTATTTTTGATTAGTTTATTCATTTCATTTGTATCTTTTCATCTGTAAGATAAGAAAGATAAGTGATATATATATATATATTTTTTTATGGAAACCAATTTCTAGCATTTATAAGAGGAGACCAAACCCCTCCAAAAAAAAAAAAAAAAAAAGTGAGACTCAATAAATAAAACCTAAACTCTCAAAATTTTCAAGCAAGAGTATTATAAAAAAAATACACATTTTGAGAAAATAACTCAGTCTAGAATGTAAAGTTAAAATACTTGTAAAATAAGAAGTCAAACATACTGGATAGAAATATAAAATTATGAGATAAAAAAAGTCAGGATTGTGATTTAAAAGGTCATAATTACAAGACTGGACGTTTATGAGATTAAAAGTCCTAATTCTGAAATTACAAAGGAAAAGAGGTTCTACATAGTTTTGAGCTCCTGTTCCATTATTTCACCTGTTTGTCATAAATGTAGTTTTTTTTATCTTGAATTTTCATCTTTGTGTCTCATAATTCTGATTTTTACCAAAATCAAATGACTTAGAATATCATTCATTTAAGTTAATCATATTTTCTACATGTTTTCTCTAAATCATGGTTAATTTGTCATAATTATAATAATTAAGTTTTGTCATGATTAAGTTTTTTCAAAATTTAGATCAAAGTTTTTTTGAGTTTTTATCTCATAACTTTATCTTAATAGACATTACTTTCCCTCATAACTTTGGATTAGTTTACTATGTTTTTTTCTTTTCTTCTTCTTTTTTTTTTTTTTTTAAATACTTTTTATATGAATTTTTAAACTCTCATTATAACTCAGTAGGCTATATCATATCTCTCATTTTTGACCTGTTGTCTCAAAGTTCTTACTTGGTGTCTCATAATTTTGAGTTTTTAAACCTTATTTTTTTCTTGTATTTTGTAGCCTGTAATCTGTGTTTTGTGTTCTGGACAATTCACACAAGCCACTTTCAGCGCTTCTAAATGCTCTGATGTACATAAAAAATCTTTGATTTCCTTTAGTTATCTGTATATTCTAATTCTATTTATAACTTGTCTATTTTTAACCCTTTCATGCATGAACAATTAAATCACAAAGGAATACTTTTTTTAAATAGTTTGTTTTTACTTTCAAACAAGTTAAAAATCATGGTAATTTATTTTCTATGTTATATTTTGAGGGAATTATGCATCTGTCCACTGCAGTGGACACCATGCATCAACAGTATAATTAGTACTGTAGTGGAACTTAATAAAAATCCACAAACACGTCTCTAACAAACATTTATTAAGAGTAAATTAAAGAAAAAGCAAAATCTGAAGTATATGTATTATTGTTGTTTAATCAAAGTATTAACCTCTGAGTTATGATAAATAAATTAAAAAAGATGTGAAATCTGAATACAGGCATAATACCCAATTTGCCCTTCGTCAGCTGTTTTGGATTTATGATGCAATATCTCGATATGGTAAAAATGTGCAAAGATAATATTTCAAGAAACTTAGGTCAAGGGTTAGGGAATTTTCACCTGGTATTTGGAAATGGTACTGCAACCTAAAGGGTATAAAATTTATTCCAAATATGTGTCTACTGTAGTAGACACCATGCATGAAAGGGTTACTATGTTAACTTTTTTTCTTTTATGCTGCCACAGAGGATGCCAAACCATGTTTCTCTGTACAAATCCTGTTGCCTAACAAGTGTTCATATAATGACAATAAAGAACTATTCTATTCTATTCTGTAATCATAGTTATTTTAGTGCGATAATCAGTAGCATTTTATAATTTTGAGACATTCTTTACATTCATTCATTCGACTTTATTCTTGTAACTTTTTGACTTCATTCTTGTAACTTTATGCGATTATTCTCGCAACTTTATGACTTTATTCTCGTAACTTTATTTATTTTTTTAAACATACTTTAGTGCAAGATTTTTGGGCACTATAATTTAAAGAGGGGACCGTGTCACGCCTGGCCACTCCTCTGAACACGCCCCTGCCCCCTACCATTAAAAACACACGGGCAGCCTGCCTGACGAAGCGCTCCGTCGCTCTCCGTGAAGGATCTTGACTCTGGGCCGGTCCCTCCCCGCTCGGTCTCCAGCTCCTCTCTGCTGTCTGTCAGCTCGGCTCAGTGGTTTAGCAGCAGGCTAACACACGGAGACGAGGGCTGCTCCCTTTCGCCTCTGCACAACCAACACCACACATTCCTCACCATGGCTGCCACGGACGTAGACGTGTTTTCGGTGAGTAAAAACCGATAAAAAACGCCACCTTTTCAGTCATATTTGAGGATAAAGCTGGACATGTGCAGGGGCGGTGGTGATTAGTTTAGGTGTGGAGCTAAGCCTCCTCCGCTTTGAAGCCGTGTTTGTGCCTCAGAGGAGATGGTGAAGTGATTTTTCTGTTGTTGACTGGGTTTGACTCAGTTTACACAAATGTGAGACAATGCTGCATTGTCGGTGTAAACGTCGTGACTTATTGTGTGTGTTTTCGGAGCTGCGTCTCTGACTGACAACATGGGTGTAACGCGAGGAGCTCAACTGTGTTCGGCTGACGGTGAGGAAACAACACAGAAATACAGCGAGGAGACTGTAACACAGCTGCATTTTCTAGAATTGAACAAAAACAGGTGCTTACAGGTGAAAAACTAAGAGGTGGTTCTGTTGCAAGTCACTGTTGTGCTTCATTGACACACATTAGGACCTCACACCGGTGCTGTTGCAGAGCTCTGCTGTGTTCAATTACTACACTGTGTAGTCCAGGGATGGGCAACTTTGATTACCAAGAGGAAAAATCAATCTAGTTCTCACTGCCTGAGGGTCAGCTTGGTATACATTGTAGAAAATACGACCTACTTATAACTAAAAGAGCAAAAACAGGTAAAGATGAACGATATTATATGATATAGGCAGGGCTGCAGCCAGACATGTTGGGCCCTGTGAAAAGATTTCACAAACTCTGCACAGTTTCTCAAACCATGCATCTGTCAGGCAAATAAAGAAATATGATTTAATACATTTTAAGAGTTGACTGCTTCACATTATTATGGCCAAATTCTTCTATTAAAAGGAGCAAATAAGCTTCAAACTTTGAGTAAAACAGTCTTCAGCTAGTGGAATTAGACAATGCAGCATTAGTCATTTCCTGGCATTTTGACCATTGTAAGAATTCAGCATATTTTTATTTGTCTTCTGCATTTAATCAGTCCTGCTTTTTTAACTCTATTGCAGCTTTATATTTTTTGCAGATAAGACTTTTGTCTCACTCCATAATCTGTTATTCTCAATACCCAAACATTTTAAGAAGGGATGCATGATATTATCAATTTGATCTCAGTGTTGGACGATATCAACCTAAAAAGTCAAGTATCGGTATCTGCCAATATTGAAATTTTTGTAGATATTTACAGTCGATATATCGGCCACACATATCGGCCATATATCGGCTGGAATATTGGCAAATTACACAAATGTACAATATTGATGCACCGTCTCATCACTGCATGGGCACATTTAAAAATCAAGGGTTTTAATTTTGCAAGAGTTAAAAGCTGTTTTCTTGTGTTACATTTATATACTGTAACACTGAAAGAAACAAGTCCATTTTTGTTGAAGACAGAGCTTGTGCTCCTGACCAGAAATATCGATATCGGTATTGGATATTCAAGGCGTCATTCAGACAGCAGATACACATCAAATAGCATGAACGAAACTTAACACCCTCTTATAAGTGATCTAAAAGGCCCTTTTCTGTACAAATGTCATTTCATCAGAGTTTAGCACAGCTGCCTGAATATGAATGTTTTTTGCTATGAATAACAAGGAAGGCTCATTTTTGTAAGTGAAGATTGAAGAAATCTTAAAACACCAATGACAAAATGTTACTGATACTATATTACATCCAAATGGCTCCTAGCAGTCATGGACCCTTAGAGTCTTCCTAAGTTTTCCGCACTTCACGGCTCCCCTGGATATAGGTATTGGCTGATATCAGCCTGAGGAAGTTAATAATTTGAATCGGCCAATATTAAATTTTGCTGATAGTCTCTAACCTCTGAATGGGCCGGCAGCGTACACTGAGCTCCACCAAACTGGCATTACCTCCCTGGTCACCACCTCTAAGAAACAAACCGACAAACTTGGGCAAAACAACTCAACCAAACATTTTATTTTTCTTCAAAGCAGAGACTTGGTGCTTTTTCCAACAAAATGTTGCTACTGGTATCAGTTGAAACATGGATATATAAGTATATTGGATATCAGTAAAGGTCAAATATGCATCTTTAATAGATGATGGGGATGTTTTTCAGATTTTTTTATGATTCTTATTAAATTTTAGGAATTTGCTACTTATTGGAATTTTAAACTTGCTTGCAAGCCTCATTAATAGATGAATGATGCCCATGCGCAACAGTCAAAACTGTTTACATGTGGATTTATTTAATCCTTTCAGAAATGGTTGCATGGTTGGAGCACTTCATGTCAGTTTCAACAGCAAGAAGCTGTAAAAGCTCTTCATTCGTTAAAGCTGACCTGTGTTTCAGGGTTCCACACATGCTGGAAAACCAGAAAACCTGGAAAACGATTGGCCAGTTTTCCAGTTATGGAAATGTTTATGGAAAACGTGGAAAATGAGAAAAAAAGTAAAATGTCCTGGGAAAAGCTTGAATTGTCCTGGAAAATTATTTAACTTCCTTCTACCTTGTTTGTGAACAAAAATCAAACATAAAAAATGAAGTAAAAATGTACTTCGTAATAAAATAACCTTTAGCCATAAAAGAACAGTAGATAAAATAATGCAAGTTAAGAAATAAAATATAAAAACTCAAAACAATGGTGACAAAAAACAAAATAATAAATGGCAAAACAAAATTTAGGCTACTTAAACAGTAAATCAGCAAAATATATTTATAAAAAGCAGAGTAAACAAAGATAAAAACTAAGTATAAATTTAAAATAGTTAGACACTAGATAAAACCAAGACTAAAAAGATAGCTAGCCGACAATGTTCATGCCTGAGAGTTAGAAATAAATAGATTTTTAGGGGGGGTGAAAATGATTCCTAGAAAAGAGTGGGAACTCTGGTGTTTTTATTGCACATGACCGTAACAGCTGGACGTACCGTCACTCCACAGTGGAATGTATCCTGCTCTGTTTTCATAGTAACAGCCCTGTCACTCAGGTATGATGATGACGCAATGCAGGTTTAAGGAAATAGCAATTATAATAAGTGGGAAAGTCTGCTTTGTATGTCAAGAATTCAAAGTATGTGTGTCATGGGAAAAATCCCCAATATTACTGTGGGGAGCTGAATGCACAGGAGGGGATTTAAAAGGCGTGATTAAGTTTTTGGCAGATGCTTGAAGAGATCCTCCTGATGGTGAATTGGACAGTAAGCAGCACAGAGTTGCAGGGATAAAGAGATTAAGAACACGCTGGGGCCACTCCTGACACTTCTTGATCCAACACGTCTCCAAAATAAAGGAAACGGGACCGAGTCAGTATAATGCTTGCAGGGCAATTCTTTAAAGGTAGGAATGTGTCCAACTGGAGGGGTACGGCCTTCTTGTGGTTTGGAGCATCTCTATTAGAAAACAGAAATGTAGCATTGATTATTGAGAGAAATGCTGAGATTGCAGTGAAACAGGCTGGTGGAGCGAGCAGCTGCACTGTTGCCGACTGGCTGACTTCCTGTCTAACTTTGGGAACTAAGTGAGACCATATTGAACAAACTGACACGCTCGAACTGCAGTTTGTGTAAAGGCCACACAGTTAATTATGCACACATATTGATAGGGATGTGTGGTTGGCTCATGTCAATGCTGTTTTGCTCTGGGTCAGCTTTATAGGCCAGAGAGACACACAAGGCGATCAATCATTCTGACTGCTGTTTTATTGTTGTCACTCACTGATCACTCTGGAGTGTGTAGCTTATAAATAAAGGTTGTGCATTGAAAGAGTTATGTAATAAAAAGCCCTATAACATGTAAAGCATGTACAATGCTCACTGACCCTAAAGAGCATTTTCTGTCCCAGGGGGCTGCGTGCATAACATTAAACTGGCTTCATAATGTGCTCTTAGGCATGAGGAACTGATTTACAGATGGATTCTTCAGCATTTATAGCAGCTTTAATCGTTTTACGTACAGGATGAAGCCAGTTGATTTACACGTGTACACATTTTTGCTTTTAAAACACATTCAAAGCTTTATCACACTCCTCTAAGCAAACTCTTTGAGCGTTACCGTAAGAACAAAACCAACCAGTGCTTAGTTAATCTTTAGACTGCTTTATGTGAAGCAGTTTCTTGGAGAATCCAAAACTGCTTCATAACACAAACATCTTAAAATCCAAAACTTACTGGTCATGATTCTTAATAAGACAAACAGGTATAAAATTGCATATTGGAAAACAGTGTTAATTTTGTCGACTAATTATTTTCGCCATAGTTTTGGTCAACAACCTTTTTCCCCTGACGAAAACTAGGCTATAACTAAAACAAAACAAGTGCACGTGGACGAAAACTAAAACTAAATTAACTGACATTTTCATCAACAAATAAAATCTAGACTAAAATGTTTGACAGAGACTTAATCCAATCAGACCTAATTTGGTCATGTACAAAGTAGGCACAAGTCAGGAATATATCCAATCACAGCTACTTTGGTTGTGTGGAAAGGTTGGATGAGTTAAGAGGGACATCCAATCACAGCTGCCTTAGCTTCATGGTGGTGGGATCCAAGTGTAAAACATAACTTCAGAAATTCAAGGAAACATAGAAAATGCCTAACACTTTACACTTCATATTTTAGTCGACTAAATTCACAGTAGATTTCGTCGACTAAAATGTTGTTAAATTTCATTAACTAAAACTAGACTACAATTAAAACAATTTAGATGACTAAGTTATGACTAAAACTAAAATATATTTTAGTCTAAAGACTAGAACTGAATTTAAAAGTTTTGGCAAAATTAACACTGTTGAAAATATAACCACACTTTATGCTAGCTCTCCATATTTGCACTGGCTGATTATAGCATGCTTCTTTTAGATAAAAATGTAATTTAAAAATTAAAGTTATAAAAAAATACATACTTGGATCATCATAAAATGCTCACTATCCCTTCAAGCTATACAGTCTGAAGTTCATGTGTGTTTTTGAGTTTTCATTCAGTATTTTTTGAGCTAAATCACAAACAAGGTAATAACACCAGCTGATGTTCAACCATGAAATCTTGTAGCCATTTCGTCACTGATAGGTTCTTGCTGTAAAGGATAGAGGTCTTTGCTTAAAAAGACCAAATTAAATTTAAAAAGCTCTTATTCCTGTGTGTTTTAGTATTGATTTAAACAGGTTCCCATCAAAGACATGTCCTGCAGGCGCTTGCAGTCATTGCTTTTTCCATGTAGTTGAGCTGTATGTTGCTGAAGTCACATCGCAGGTCAAGCATACAGCCTGTAGTGTGTCATCAATATAAGCTTTATTTAGAAAATACATACTAGAGCTGCCCAGAGGCAGATTGAGAGCTGTAGACGAATAATGACAGTTGAGCTGCAGCCCCTGTTTCGATGATGAGTCAATATGCGGGTTTAGAATAGGTCAGGATTTCTCAAGGACCTGTTTTGGAGCTGTTTTCTGTTGCTTTGAGATGAGTTAAGATTTACAGATAATGGGGCAGATTCAGAGACCGTGATGTTGTTTTGATAGGATAACCTTCAGGTTTCTTTGTGTTTGAATGAGAGAAGAAATGATAATCATAAATGTATAATTCACACTTAATAAACTGTCCTGGAGGAGGTCTTGAAGTGTTTCATAATCGCACAAGTTTGTAGCACCGAGTGTGTCCATCTGTAGTCATGTGTTCAGTGTGCTCCTTGTGACATGTGTCTCCATGAGTCTGAACAAGGAATTTATAGTATAGCATTGAGTTCATTTACATTTCCAAAACCGTGGTAGGGAAAGATAGTGTTGCTTTTTGCGATAATGATGAAATTAATGTTAATTAAAGAAATGAAAAAATAAATGGCAGACCTAATGTTGATATAAACTACTGACACTATGCTTATTGGCCTCCTGAAAATGTTTTGAAAATCTCTAATCTAAATAGGATAGTGTCATATTTTTCTGTATAAGCGTGGGCTTTAAGTGAGATGGGTATCAAAGGTGTAAAAGAGGATACATATATAAACAGAGCTTGAGAAACTAGATTATGCAGAAAGAACAAGTGATATAATGAATGACAGCAATACAAGTGGGTAATAAATATGTTAACAGACCTATCTCAAAAGCAGTCCAATACTACGAGAATGCTGAAAAACAAACATGGTATACATATAAAAGAAGCTGTATAGGTTGTAATACTGCATAAGTAAGTTGTCATAGCTCAATTAAGACTAACGGGAAAGTTATAGATATACAGCCATATGAGTATTGAGTTTTAAATGTTGCTTTCCCGATGTAGTTGTAAAGTGATATTTTAACTGGATATTTTATTACTGACATAAAGTTCTGACAGATATAAATGCTGCCAGAGCTTTTGTATAATTCATGCCCTGCCCAAACAGAGAAGAAAATGTTCTTTGTATTGAAAATGTTCTCTGTAAAGACGGCATCATTTAAGAAATGTCCATCCACACGAAAACACTGAAAATGCTGTAGTATATATGCCAGGCCTGTAAGTGGTGCCGTAACGCTGCTACAGACAGATAACAAAACCAGAGAGGAAGACATGGAGCATACGCATACATCATAAGGAATGCCACCAAACACTGGTGTATGATGTTCTCCATGTCCCCTTGTTGCTCATGCTGGTTGCAGTGGGGCAGAAGATTTTGCTGTAAAAGCCGTAACAAGCTCAGTTGCCTCTGCAGCATGAACGCAACACCGTATTCCGTTGTTGTTGTCAGGGGTCTGCGCATGCAGTTAAAGGGAGATTTGGGCCTATGACATCATTGTTGTAAACACGGAAACACAAAGCGAGCATTTTCACATTTATTCACTCTTGGACGTGTTTTCAAAAATGTGTGTTTTAGCTATTTGTTTTATTGAGCAGTTGAAGGCTATACCCACTGTAGTTGCCAGTGAATGTATTTATACGAGTATATCCTGCTACAACACATGCAGCTAAGTTTTAATTTTTAGGTCAAAATGCTGCATAATCGTGCTGTTCCTCTGGGATGTCATAGTGTTATACTTTTTTTATATAGTGTTCACTCAATCTACTTGACTTTTGCATTATAGACAGAGCATTTAACTGAAATTTTGAGTCTGTAGTGATTAAGAAAATATTGAATTAGCCTCACCAACCGCCTGGTAAATCAGGTGTTGTAGTTAAATGACTTCAACTGTTTTGATGGTTTACTGTGATCACCCTTAGTCTGAACAGAAATGCAAAATGTAATTTTTGTTTCATATTCTGAATAATGGCCTAAAGCCAAACATTTAAGTGCATCTCGGCACTTTTACTCAGGGTAGCAAAGTCTGGACAAACAAGTGAATCACACAAAGTAAGACGAGGCTGATGTGCGTTTTATTTTAAGATTCACTGGTTGGTTTTTGTATATATGACAAAGAAAAAGCTTGAATATACAGCAGTGCTGCTGGTGCCTGCATGCACGACAGATCTGCAGTTATTTCCCTCAGAGTTTGATATATGAAGAGTGTCATGAAGACAGGTTTTCTCCTTTTATGTTGTCTTCATCAAAGGTTAAAATTGCAGCATCGTAGTCCATATGTTTAAATTAGACTGCCTTTTATCACACTTAGCAGCTCATGTGCAGCTCTCACATGCAGAAGAGAAAGCTGTAGCATAAAAGGATTCAAATATTTTTCCAGACAGATTTTTTCATCTCATGTTAAGCAGTGTTGAGGAAACAGTGTAGCCCTGTAAAGATGAGTGAGCTGTACATCTGCCTTGTAAAATGGTTCCTACGTCCTCTCCTCTCTGATTTTTATCTTTCCTGTTGGGCATAGATGAGTGATGAGGCTGAGCTGTTGTGGCTTTGAGAGAGAGGCTCATCCAGAACTTGTCAGTCAACGTCTTAACACTGGGAACATTGTTTGCAGAGGCGGCAGCAAAAGACCAGCCACAGAAGTGTGAACAAAATCTGCAGGTGGAATAGAAATTACACCTAACTTGAGTTCTTGTTTGATTACATTAGCATTGTCCTGTGAAAAGCCTTCAGATATAATGTGAATGCTGATTTGTCTTTGAGGTTACCATGTAGTCTCCTCCTCTCACGGATGTTTCTTCACATTAGGCCCACAGTGTCTCTAGAAGCCCTCAAACAAATGTCCATCTCACCACCTAGTGTATAAAGTAAGGACTCCTCAGCACAGGAAGTTTTGTGGTTAATGGTGACTCATGCTAAAGTCTGCTGATTTTTTTTACACGTTTTTAGAGTTACAAGTCAGATGTCAGCACTTTAATACGTGGTTTCCATGGTGTAGCTTTTTGCCTCTCAGCTCTGGCTGTTGACACTCTTTATATGCCTAATTTTTGACCAGTAAATTGCAAATTATGCAGTAAAAATTTAGGATGCAAAGAAAACGGATGTTGAAAAATGATTACTTCCTAAACACCATTTGGAAAGTGAGTGTTGAACAACAGTGTTCGTTCAAATTTTGTCTTAAGTAACCAGAGCTACATCAAGTGAAAGACTTTATTCAGGGTGCACAGTGGCCTAACGGTGAGGTTGCATCCTGTAAGGTAATAGTCATCGAAAAGAGCATGTGTTCAAGTCCTACCCGTGACTCCTATTCTATTTGTTGTTCCAGTCTTTGTCTCAGATTTCCAATAATTACCACAGTCCTCTCCAAAAAATAGCAGAAAAAACAACAAAAGATAAATCTTAAAAATGTGATGTAATCCAGCCAGTCAGTCACTGTAGGCACCATGCCCTCATTACAGTCACCAGTTATTTTTGTGTTAAGTTGATCTTATATTTGTTAGTATAAAAAATATTCAATTCAGCTCAATCCAATTAAAAAAACTTTGTTTGTCCCCGGGGGGCAAATAAAGACACACAGAGCAGCCAGTGAATGAAATTACTCATACATGTTAAAAATGCTAAAGTCAAGTTAAGGAAAAATAGAAGATAAACAAAATAAACAGTCCTACCAACAAAATATATACACAAATAATATACAAAAATAAATAAATAAATGAAGGAAGGAAGAAGTAGAAAAAAAGAACTAGAAAAATTTAGGACCAGCCTGAAGCCAGACCAACATCTGTATCACCACCAAAAATAATTGCTTTCTTCCTTGGACCAAACTACACCTCTGGTAAAATTTTCATGTAAATTCATCCAGTAGTTTTTCCGTAATCTTGCTAAAAGACAAACAAACAGACACACCCTGGTGCAAACATAAGCTCCTTGGCGGAAGTAATAATTAATTTGAAATGCCACAACTTATCTACATATCAAAATGTAGGGGTATGTAAAATTTAATTCAACTTCACAAGTAAATAAATAACAAATTATTAGAGCAATGCAGAAATATTAGAGCATGTTTGGATCAATAGCATGAAATGAGTTGAAAACTGAACAGCATATTTAATATACAAAGAATTCAGCATTGATGCCGTTCTTTTGTATTATGCTCAACAATTCAAGATACTTTTCTCAAGCCTTACATTTTATTCTACAAAGCTTCTTTTGCTGGTTATGTTATTGTAGTGGAGCTGTGTGACAAAAGCAGCTTTGTCCTTTTTTTAGTCCTCTGCGCTGCCGTAGGACACTAAGGACGGTGCTGGCGATGTGTCAGAACCCACTGTGATGTCTGCTGTTGTCATTTCTGTCAGGCTAAAGGTTTGATATGCAAAGATGTGAATCCTCTGAAAGAGAGAAACAAAGCAAAAAATACATCTGGGACGATGGTGTGTAAAATCAGTTAGGCTAAAAAATAAAAACAGGGCAATATGGACCAAAATCTGTGTCTTGATTTTTTTTTTGTTTAGCTGAATTGCAACATTCCAGATATATCTCAATATTTTTCTCCAGATAAAACGCATGTTAATGAAGCTTAAAGTAGGATTATTCTGATGCTACAAGTGCTTAAAGGTTGGTAATGCAGCTAACCTTTTTATGTGGTCAACACGTTGCACTTTGTGGTGCTTGTTTGAAATTTGGGAAAAAGTCTTCATGCTCAAGCTTTGTTTGCCACCTGTTTTGGCATTATCAGCATTGGCATTCCTAGTGGTGGCTCACTTTATTCTGCTTTAGAGCATTAACAGCTATATTAATATAAACAATATTATCTAAATGTATTTCTTGTTTGAAAATATATAGATATTTTTCTCAAACTCGATGTATCTCCCAGGCCAAATTCAAACTAGGTGATATTATTTTTTTTTAATCATATATTTTTTTATTTAACCTTTATTTAACCAGATAAGTCCCATTGAGATCAGGATCTCATTTACGAAGGCGACCTGGCCAAGAGGTCAGCAGCACAGGCCAAATATAAATACAAATTCAAGAAAAAGGTTTAGGCAATAAATTACAACCAATAAATAATCCAAAATAAATAATTTTACAATTGGCTAATAATCTAATAATAATGAATAATAATCACTAATAATCAGTCAGTTGTTTACAAAAACAAGTCCAAATATTTAATGTGAAATACAACTGCAGTAACAGAGAAGGCTTTACAGCAGATCTAAAATAATATGCAGTGGAAGATTAAAATTACAGGATAACAGGAACACACCATTGTGGAAGTAAAAAATACCTCATAGTGATATGTTTGGCCCATTGAGGATTTTAATATGCAAACACAACTTTAAAGGAAAGTTGCTGTACAGAAAGTGCACCTTAAGTTTCTGTAAATATCTGAAGCACTTTCAGAGTCATTCCTTTACTGTATTTTGTCCACACAAAGCTGTGTGTCAGGTGTGTGTGTGTGTGTGAGTCTGTTGGGGTGCTGCTGCTGTCTGTCAGGTAGAGGTTCACTGAGGCAGACATGCGCTGCAAACACAAGTCAGACAGAAGTCAGGTGGGGGAGGAGGCCGGGAGGCAAAAACCTGATAGAGAGACAGACAGCAGAAGGAGCAAGAGCAAGAGGAGGGGCCTGAGACGACTGACAGGGAAGTTTTGGGTCAAATAAGGACTATTCAGTGTTTTTGTAGCATGATAGGGAATAAAGGTGAGCTGGATTTGCCCTAGGTTTGTCAGGTTAGATCTGCGCCAAATAATTATTTCACATTTCCCAAAGTTTTCTTCGTTGTTGTTGGCCCAACACCCTGTGAGCTGCTCATTTCTGTCTGAAATGTCTGCTTGTTTTTTTGAGACAGCACAGATGTCAAAGTGTAAATCAAGTAGACTTGAGCTTCTATAGCACTTTTCTAGTCTTTTTGACTACTCAAAGCAGCTTTACACTTCAAATTAGCTCTCACATTCGCCCACTGATGTTTCAGAGTTTCTATGAAAGTTATCAATCAGTATCAGCCAACACATTTATGCTTTTTCATTTCTATTTACCAGCCACTGACGCAGCAGTGGGGCAGCTTGGGGTTAAGTGTCTTGCCGAAGGACACATCACCAAATGACAGCAGGAGCTGGGCTTAAACCTGCAATCTACTGTCAGACTGGTGGTCAAAGGGAGTCAGAAATAAAGGAATTACGTCATGTCACACAAACGCATGCCTGTTTGGGCTCCACAGTTAATTTTATTTGATAATTTTATGTGATAACATCAAATGAATACATTGGTCAGCTCTATGGATACAACAGCACAGTTAACCCGTGGTTCAGTATGTTCTTAGGTTTTTAGGACCAGATTTTCAGTTCAGTCTGGTTCTGTCAGCAGTGGCCGTTGCAGTCTTTTTTTTTTTTTTACCTGCTTTTGTTTTTGCCAAAGTTTATCAGTCTGTCTAACCCCATTCACACTTGCAAAAAAAACCCTGAAATTATCCTGACATTACCCGAGTGAGCTGTATGTGTGAACGCAAACAGATGAGTTTTCACTCGGACTTTACCCAGGTAATCTCCTTGTGTCTCGTTGGTATTTTATCTGAATAAAGTCCGAGTAAGCATATGTCTAAATGCTGCAGTGAATTATCAGGGTAATTCAGTGAGGCGAGTGGGGAGGGCTGATGACATTATTCTGTGCGACAGGCGAGAACCAGAAAAAAAGAGACTTGACTAGATGGATCAAAACAACCGCTGTTGCTGGAGAATTTTATCTGATTGTAAGGGGATAACACAAACTTTAAGTGTTGTTTCCACTAAAAATCATCAACGTTCTGTAGTACATCTGCTCCAAAACGATCACCACCAGGTCTGACACGCATCCAAAGAGCCGCTGATGAAATTGTGAAGCTTTCTTGCTCCGGTGTAGTCATTGTGCATGTAGTGACTCTGCCTCATATTCACTTCTGTGTGCTACAGCAATCATCTCAACTCTTTAGTAACGCATAAGTAAGGATATAAATATTGACATGAGTTGTTTTTCCGCTCTCATATTGTGAACACTGACTTCCTTCTTCGGTGACCCCCCAAAGTTGGATGGACTTTTCACTTCTGATTTGAGCAGATGAGAGGAATAGCTTTCCTGCAGCAGAAGCTCATGTTGTAAGTCTAGAAACTTCTCTCTATTAAAGCTTGAGTGGACAGTTTTCATTTTGTAGCTATGCACCAGTTATATATCATAAAATGACATTATGCCACAGGACTTATTTGCAGTATTGATAATCCCCATTTTCAAATTGTTGTAATCAGATATTTACTCTTAGGTAGGAGTTCCTTATCTCTGCACGTTGACTCACAGACACACTAAAAGGGCCAATACACGGAGAAATATAATGCGTGGGGAAAATGGTAGCTATACACAAAACTGAAAATAGTTGCTAATTATCAGTTCTTTTAACCCTGAGACACTGTATAAAGTAATGAAATATGGACACTCACTCTTCAGGTGGTCCTTACATGCATATTTACAGGTCATTCACACTCATAGCACATGCAGATAGAGCCCTGGTTACATGGGCCTTGCTCTTACACATTTGCCTATTAGACAAAACCCCGTCTGAAAACCAGCTGCTGTAACATTAATTAGAGTCAATTTGGCAGCGAAGTCAAAGTTAACTAAGCTATCACAATAGCCAATATAAGAGCAAAACGTGATAAATATGATTTATCAGGACTAAAAAAATCTGCCATTTAGATTACGGTACTTGGGGAGTCAGAAGAGACATGTAATTGTTTTAGGGACTGTGTTTAACATGAAAACAGTGGAGTGAGCTGTACTCCTGGTAAGTGTTAGTGTTTAAGTTGTAAGTGTTTACTTCAGTTAGGACCCTATAAAATCCGTGTTATTTTTTCCCAAGTTCCATTTTAGTTTTCTCATATTCAGTTTTTTTTCATTTTAATATTTTGAGAACTCAGTTTTTAGTATTTTACACAAATTTAACCCTGAGACACTGTATAAAGTAATGAAATATGGACACTCACTCTTCAGGTGGTCCTTACATGTATATTTACAGGTCCAGTCAACAGTGTGTTGACAAAATTTGCAGCACTTTTGATCGCCTGACATGTAATAATTGTTGTGAAACTCCTCTGCCCTGTACATTGGAGTTTTGTAGCTTCTTAGCCAATGTTGCGGGTGTCTTAGGCGGCCGCTTCGACATGTTGAAATCGTTAATGAGGGGAGGAGGAGGAGGAGGAGGAGGGGGAGGAGAAGTGAAGCGTGCATTGTCCCCATCATTACTGACCCCCTCGGAGCATTTTCCCGAGAGATACGTTCCTTTTTAGTCGGAAAAAAAAAGCTTTTACGGAAAATGTCGGATAAAACTGGGTTTTATAGGGCCCTAACTTCTAGGCCTGTGCGCAAAATATCGATGCTCATCCTTGTTCTTTTTCTTCTTGTAATAAAAAAACAAAACTTGACGGGAATTCTGTTTAAAGCGTAGTAAGCGTTCACAATTTACATGTATTGGGATACATATCGTAACGTGGCCTCAGTGTCGGGATACGCATTATATCGTGAGGTTGCTGAAAATACCCAGTCCTACTAACTTAAGCGTTTCTGTAATTTTCAGTGCTTTTTCTCATATTTATCCACATTTAATTACTTCTTAAGACTCACCTTTTTAAACAAGCTGTTAATGTGATTGTGCGCAGTGTGCTTGTGTGTGTGTGTGTGTCTGTATTTTAGTATGTGGCATTACCTCTGGATTATTGGTACTCTAGCTGAAGTTCCTTGTAATCCTTAAAATGATTGATGCATGGCAGAGAAGGTGAGAAGGCACTTATCGTGCACTTGTTGTTATTATCAGATGACAGAGGAGGGCCCATTGGGTGTCAGAAGCTTAGTCTGGTAGTTTGCTTTTTCATCAAGGGGTTGACGGTTCAGGCCCAGCTTTGGCTGTTTTAGTCAATGTGCCCATGGGCGATACATTTAGTCTTAAATTGCGTCCGCTGCACCATCAATGTGGGAATGTGAGAGTGAATGGTACACTAAAAGTTGATGCTGAAAAGGTTGTTTAAAGGGTGGAAGTACATGAACCTTTCACCACAGAGCTGGCCAAAAGGTGCTGTGTAACAACACAGAGGCTATCATGTTGCTTTTCCCTCTGAAATGTCACAGTGTCCTCAGAAAAAGGCTTATTTGCTGACATACAAACACTTCTTCACTTTAACCAGCCACAAACTGGCTTACAGGCTGTGCCTCATTTCACTTCAAGCCACCTGGGGCCCCTGTACACAGCTATTTCCTGTTGGCCTGGTGATACTGTGGCCTGGGAGCTGCGTTGTTTCCTCACCCGGGGAGAGTTAACCAGAAGCTTGTCATTCCTGTCACACTTTACACCGCTGCTCTTCTCTTTTCTGCACGAATGGTCGGCCAGACAGAAGCCTCAGAGTGTCCCTAATAGCTCTCTTCTGCTGGGTGAGCATACTTAGCTGATGGCTCTTTGGATGCTGCTGTTGTTAAATGCTGTAGGGAACTGAAGTTCAAGATTATTTTTTGATTTTTGAGTTTTTTTTTTAAAGGGGTTGTTGTCCTCTCTTTAACATTATAAGATCGAAAACTTGTAATTTATGGAATAGTCTGTCATAATCAACTAAATAAAAAAATCATATAAGGCTTTCATGTGGCAATTGTATATTTTTTTCCTTACATATGTGGAATCTTGGGCCCACATAAAGCCAAATTTAGGGTATTATTTTCTTGCACATTTATACTTTAGTCAATTATTGCATTTTCCCACTGAAATTAATGGTTGCAGTACAGACATAGATGCAGTGCACTTAAGGGATTTCATATGTACCCATTAATGCTCTAGATTAGATTAGATTAGACTGTACTTTATTAATTCCTTTGGAAAACTCCTCAGGGAAATTAGAATTCCAATAGCAGTTATAAAAAGTAGATAAAAAGATACATGAAAAAAGATAGATATAAACCAGAATATAAATAAAACAATTATAAACAAAACAAATAGATAAATAAAAAAATATTAATAATAATAACATAATAAAATAAAATAAATAAATGAATAAATAATTAAATGAAATCTACTGAAGCATCCAAAATATTGCAACATACTTTTCAATAAATATCAACTTTTTTCAGGTATTTTCAAAAATGTGAATGATTCAGACATTTTTATATCTCCGCCTGACAATAATCTGGACTAGAGTTTTTGTACAGCTGCCTAAAATGTCCTGTTCCCCCTGCCTCCCCAGGATAGACCTACTAGTGTGTAGTCCTACCATTGTTTCATTGTCAGTTATATAATATAATATGAACTTTATTTAACCGGAAAAACCTCATTGAGATTAAAAATCTCATTTGCAAGACTGCCCTGGCCTAAGTTACAGACATGAGACGATTACAGACACAAATACAGACATATCAACCAATCAAGTCAGAGTCACAGAGCAGAAAATCATCAGTCAAAGCATCTGCAGCCCACTTCATCTTCCTCTAATGCCTTTTAATCTGCAGTTTAAGCCCATTGGCTTGTGGTAGCAAGTCCATTACAGAGAATAGATGTTAGAATGCAGAGTTATTGACAACATGGCACTGAACAACGCTAAACTGACAAACAACCACAGAGTTGACTCGTAAACAAGTCAGAGCTGTCTGTGCTCACGTGGTGAAGGGGGCCTCAAAGGGGCAGGAGGTCTAACAGAGTATTAGGACATCTTTGGAGAAAACGTTGAAGCAAACAACAGAGGGAGAGGAGGGTCTGTTCTAGTCTGTGTGGGTTTGTAGACCTCCAACCCTGTTGTAAAACACTCACATAAAGAAGTCTGGTGTGTACCAGTCATACTACCACAAAAATCATCTAAACTATTCTTCTTGACCCTTTGACTATCTGTCAGTTGTACCTTTCTGAGCCAAGTAACAGCCAGGCAGTAGCTCTACTTTATTTTTTATGTGTTTTTTTTCTTTAATAGATAAACGTGGATATTAAAAATCCTTTAAGGTCTTCATTGGTTAGCCTGTATCTACCAGATAATTAGATAAAGCACCATCTGATGCTGATGCTTTCCAATCTGCACTGATAAGACTTAAACACATTGACTTGAATCTGTGTTTACTGAGGTGCTGCTTTCTGTATTTAAGTCACTTTTACTCATAGTAAGCCTCTGTTTTGTCCATTTTGTCCTATGGACATCCACCACACACCAGTTAAGTAGCAGCCTGGCTAGTTTGTGTCCACGTCTGCATTTCTATTGTGTGTGATCCTTTAAGATAACACTGCTGGTTAGGTCTGCTTGCGCTTTTGGACAGACCCATCACTCACACAAAGATTATGTGCTACTGTCAGCTGGGTCTGGTTCAGCGTAGAGGGTCAACCTAGAATTAACGCATGAGTCAGGATCTTTATCTTTCGCAGTCTGAGGGTTTCACTAGTGTGGCTTTGTGAGTTTGGATGATTTTCACAAAAACAATGCTTACGAGGTCAAAAACCTCCTTTTGACTGACTAAAGTGTGCTGATTAAATTTTGTAATGTTTCTTTCAAAGCTCTGACGTGAAAGAGTCTCCCTGAGCTTCCAGACTGGCGGTAATAACACACACAAAGAAATTCCACACTCACAAAAAAAATGTTGACAAGGTGCCCTTGAGCAAGATGCCTCATCACCAACTGTCTGCTGTAAGAAAACTGCCACGTGTGAAACTGGAAACAACAAAGGGAGTTGATGAAATATGAGCATGTAGGCCTTTATTTATCCTTCATTGGAGAAAGAGAGGCAAATATAACTTCTCTGCTGCAAATCTGGAATCCAGACTGTCATTGCACCGGTTTGCCTTTCAGGCACGATACCAGAGCTCAGTCCCTCCCCCTCCAGTAATCTATCTGAATATCTCCTCAAGCTTCATTCAGACTAAATACCACAGAGAGGCTTTAATGTTGTCTGACAAGCTCTCAGTGTAAAGTGATTATAACTGCAAATACAAATGGCCATTGCCTCTTCCTTTTCCTTCCTTTTTGTTCATCTGCTGCAGAGTTGTAGAAACACTACGATCATTTGGCAGATGTTTTTTACTTACAGTGGAGCCTATTGGATGAGTTAAGAGGGACATCCAGTCACAACTGCCTTAGCTTAGTGGTGGCTAGGGATGGGAATTGATAAGATTTTAATGATACCACTGCCATTAACGATTCCGCTTATCGATACAATTCTTTTACAATTTCCTTATTGATTCCTGACGAGTTTCTTTGTGGAAAAAGTATGCCTAATTGGGATTTCGGTGGCAACAATGGCAAACACATGGCACTCCTGATATTTAATTCCAAGCTACATAGATAAATGCTTTAACAAGTTGCTGATGACTCCATGTACTGAAAGTTGTGTATTAATTGTCTTTTTGCTGAAAAATAATCTTAAATTTTAACCACTTCTGCTCCTTATCTGCCATGTTTTTGGGATTTTTTTTGTCATCATGACTTCCTCTGATGAGAGCATGACATCCCATTTTGCAACACATGCAGAATAAAGTGGAGGTAATTAATAAGGGAGCCGATAAGCAGAAGACCAATGATATTGATTCTTTGAGAAAATTGTTATCGATTCTGAAGTGGAATTGGTTTTCGATTCCCATCCCTAGTAATGGCGGGATCCAAGTGTAAAACATGACTTCAGAAATTCAAGGAAACATAAAAAATGCCTTACACTTTACACTTCATATTTTAGTCGACTAAATTTACAGTAGATTTCATCGACTAAAATTGTCCTGAAATTTCATCATCTAAAACTAGACTAAAATTAAAACAATTTAGATGACTAAATTATAACTAAAACTGAAATATATTTTAGACAAAAGACTAAAACTAAAACTAAATCAAAAAGTGCTGTTAAAATTAACACTGGGTATCAGTTATAAAAACTAATGATTCTCATCCCTCCACACATAGCTCATGGTTTACTTTGCACTTCATTTAGCTTTAAAACTGCACACGGAGTCTGCCTCCACTTCTGGTTCAGTGTCTGAGCTCTCGGGCAGCCTCAGCTCAGTGACATCAGCCCTCAGGTATGCAGCCGCTCATGGCTGAGCCAGACAAGCTCGGGTGGCCTTATTCATCTCAAGGTGTTGTCTGCTCCCTTCCTCTCTTACAGCATAACACGCTCTCTGTCCTCACCGAAGCGCCCTCCTCCAGACGAGATGTGTTAGATAAGGGAGATCAGAAGTGAAATAGCTTACAGCCCTGTAGCTCAGTCTGACTCTCTGTTGTTTGTGGTGTGTTGGTATTCTTTGCTTTTTTGGGACTCTTTCTGCTTAATGCAAATTGATTATGGATAGCTGTGCAGCCTCTCTGCAGTAATTTACCGTAGCATTGTTGATAAGAGATTATTTTTGGGTTTGTTTACAGGTTTGGATGCTGCAGTGAATCAGCCAATTTGTTTATTCGAGAAAATACGATTAAAAAGCTTACATTTTGGTATTTCAGATCTTAAAACTGAAACAATAAGATGAGTAGCTTCGAAATCAGCCACATAGCTGCTGAACTCAAGCTTCAACCTTGAGAGTGACTTTCTGCTTAATTGTGGACGCTGTAATTTTAAGCCTTTTGTCCTTATTTGTGCTGGCTTTTCCTTGCAGCTCTTGCAACTTCTTACAGCAGGCTTTGATTACCTCAATTTTAATTGTTAGATGATGGGTCTAACATGTGCAGAATACATGGAGGGTGTTTGACATTGATTTGCGTAGGAATGTGAGTGCTTCAGCTCTTCCTACCTCTGACTAATGCTTTCCCCATGTGTGTTTTTTCCCTCACATGCACCCAGGTTTAAAATGTTCTGTTTTGTTTTCTTTCTGTCCCTCAGAACGAGGAGAAGCGTAACCTGAGTTTGGGTGGCCATGTTGGATTCGACAGCCTTCCTGACCAGCTGGTCAGTAAATCGGTCACACAGGGATTCTGCTTTAACATCCTCTGTGTAGGTGAGTACCAAGCTGCAGTGGGAATGAAGTGTGTGACAGCTCGTGTCAAATACCGAAAGCAATTAGCGCCTAATGGACATGTCATGCTGTATTCAGTGAATCTTATTGTTCTCTCCTTGTTAACCCCTGTCTTGATTTGTTTTCCTCCAGACAACATGTTTAACTACAACAAATCAACAGCACTCTGTTATTTTTCAGACATGAAATGTAGGCGCAGCAGGCCTCCCACTCTTGTTGCTGCAGTAAAAATCTCCGGTCTGAAAGCTAATTAATTACTCCCAAGTGACCGTATGATTTAACTCACTCTGCCTCCATTTTCTCTCCCCTTCCTGCTGTCCACAGGGGAGACCGGTATTGGAAAGTCAACGTTAATGAACACGCTCTTCAATACCATGTTTGAAAATGAAGAGGCGAGCCATTATCAGAACGGCGTTTACCTGAGGCCGCGGACATATGACCTGCAGGAGAGTAACGTGCACCTCAAACTGACCATTGTTGACACTGTCGGCTTCGGTGATCAGATAAACAAAGAAGACAGGTGAGAAAGGGGAAGTCTGTGGTGGTCTGATCTTTTTTGCTCTTGGAAAATATTATTTCTTTTACACCATGGAAGCTAATTACCTTTTTCCTCTATTATTTCAATGACCATACTTAAGTGTCAAACTGTTCACCAGAAGAGTAGGAAACATACGTTTTCCATGCTGCCTCTCAATTACACATTAAAAAAAAAATTTTCACAAATTACATCTTGTGTTCACTCCAGATGATGACAAGATAATCTGAGATGTTGTGAAATGATTTATGTGACAGGAAAGAAGGGAAAGAGGTTTCAGTCACAACAATTTTGTACTTCTTTAGTGTTCAGCAGTGATTTATGATGTCATGTGAGAAGTTCCCTGTTGAAAAGTTCCTCTGCCAGAAGCTCCAGCACTCCAATAAGCCACTCCTTTTTAGTAACTGAATGTTGAATTTTAAAAGTTTTAAATGTGTTTTATGTCCATCCCAATCACAAGCTGTATTCACGGTGCCTTCATTCATAGGGTCACATGCCCCCACCTACACAGAAAGGAAGAGACACTCACTCGTGGAGCTCCTGTCTCCCGCTGAGTCTGCCTGCCTCCCTCTGTCCAGTGTCATGTCTTTGATACTGGTGGCGCATGGAGGCGACGTGTCACAGGGGAGTAAATGTTAAGGCTTCAAACAGCAGTGTGAACTGGGCTACAGACTTGGCGGAAATATGACAGTATTTCAGTATGTTACAAGAGTTTGGCACATAAAGGAGCACAAAGGGTTAAAATTTAAGTAAAAACATAAAATGGTAGTTTTTAAGGACCTTGTCATTGAGCATAGTAATGTGTTAGATGTCCATCAAAGAGTCACTGAAAAAAAGTTTCAGATGATACCATGAATGACTGCTTTGTGCCAAATTTAGCCAAGTGGCACAAAAAAGAATCAAAATTTTCAAGCTAAATTAAAATGACTCTGTGCAAAACAAACCATGGTGAATTTCAGTTTAGTCAGGCTCCGTAAGAGCCATTAAAAGCCCTTTAAAGCCTTGTTATTTTTACTTGTGGGAGTTCTCAATGGCCACAGACTAAGACCATCTTTTTAAAACCTATTTCAGTCTATTTTAAGGGATGCCACAGAAAACTTTAGAAAAAAATAAAACTACAGCAGCAAAATAATGATTTTAAAGTAAACATCAAGAGTTTTCCCATATGCATGTGTGTGCTCACTCAGATTTTTGTCCTTTTCCCTCCTTTGGAAAACATCTCGATTTGCTATTAAATTAATATTTTTCCCCCCATGTTGCATTTTAGTAGAATGGCAGTTTCATAACACATATCTGGATTCTAACAGATAATAGACTAAAAAGCAGAGCAAAAAATGTGTACTAAATTACTTTGTTTGGGTTTTTAAAGATCTTGATGAAAGAACTTAATACTAAAGGTTGTACAGAAATCATGTTTAATGTCATGCATTTATTCTGATTAGGGCTGGGTTTCTTTTTTTTCCCACACAAAATGTATTTCCAATGCTGTTTTACAGACAAAACAGCATGTGCTTTTGTTTGATTAAAATACTGTCACAAACTGAATTTCCCTCAGAAAATTAAAGTGCATGCTGTCATTTTGTTATGTGTAGGTGTTCAGATACATTATGTGTCTGGATATAGGGAGGCTTGTCTGGTCAATGAAAGTGGCACTATTTTCCCACAACATTAACATGTAAGAGCACAGGCTTAGAAATGTCCCTGTGCAAAAAATCTCACCCTAAAAATAGTAAAATTTGGTGGTAGCTACTATTGTCGAGGGAGAGCAAAATTAGCAACAGAGTAAAGTGCAGAAAAACATCCAGATTTTTTTTGTTTTTTTAAATCTTCTACACAAAAATTTTGGATTAATCGAGTTGATCGATGTTTTGCCCTAATTTCGACATTCTGAAAATCAAAGTCTTTGGCCTACAAACACATGCTTTGGTTGTTTTTTTAATTTGTATCCTTCCTGTTGTAACAACATATTTTCCTGTCAATCCTCATCAAAATCCTCCTTTTTACTTGCAGGTTGTCATCTGCATAGCTTTACTGAAATTAGGTCAGTGTTGCCCTGGGATACAAATGAAAAAAACAGACACAAAGGAGTATCAGTCAAGGTTTCTGCACATTTTTCTTTTCTCTGTGGGCTGGAAATTAGACAGAGAGGATATAGTTGATTTATTTTTTTGAACATTCAGCTGTGGAATGAAGTGCTCTGGTTGTGACCGAGCCAGGGAGCAGCAGTCTCACGCCCTTTGATAGCAGCTTTCTCTGCAGGCTGTACAGACCAACATAGTGAAGGACAGACCCTGCAGCGGGCTGTAAATGCTCACTGTGAGCCTCAAAAGGCCAGAGTTTGTACATTCCACAGCAAAGATTGAAGATGGATGTGAACAGAGAGGACAGATGACTGTAAACATGGAGTAGGCTGAGAATATAGATTCTTGTGTCCCTCTTTGAGCTGTTACATAAAACACAGGATGGTTTAGAGTTGGAGTATGACAGCTTCAAATCCTCTGCTATTTGAAGTAGCTGTAAGGAATGTATTGTGTGGAAAAGCTATGACTAAGCATTGGACATTTAGTTTATGTATTTTTGATGTCACAAATTACAAGTTTGTTATATAGAGGAAGTTTCTAATCATGAACAGTTGTTATCCAAACTTGACCATGTGAAAAAAAAAATCTGACCTCCTCCCTCATAAGCATTAACCTTGCAGAGCAGATGGACTTGTCTGATTCATTGTCTGAAATCCTGACTTGTGAAATATGTCTGTGAAGGATATATGGAACTGTCCGTCTGGCGTTGTCAGGTTTCATAAGCATAGTAAAACCTTCAGGCTCTCTCAGTTTTTGGTTTATAGTCTAATTTCTTCTCTCAATTAGGAAACAGAAGATTGAAACTACTGTAAAAATGCAAAAATAACATCCTTGAGTATGAATTCTGAAGATGTTCTGGACTGTGGGGATGCACAATACTGTCTTCATGATATTGGATGTGCCAGATAACAGACCAAAAACTAGCTGAAATATTGGATAAATATACTAATAAATGGCGATAAAGTGCTTCACTTTATCGCCGTTGAATATCTCGACTTAAAAAATAAAACAAGTATCATTACTTCTTCTGAGGATGTTATGTTTTTGCCAGCATTTGTGACTTTGTTAGTCTGTTTGTTAGGTTGTGAAGAGGATAATTAAAAAAGGTTATTAATTGAATTTGATGAAATTTAATTGACCAAGGGCCAATACATGACATTTTTGTGGTGATCCAAATTTAGGATGCAGAACCAGGATTTATTTTATGGATTTGTTAAAATTGCAAGATGGAGCAGAGTTCCAAATTTTTGCGAACAACTTCATACATTCTCAACAGATTTTGATGATATTTTCAGGGAACGTTGGTCACGGCACAAGAGACAAGTGATTTAGATTTTGGATGTGGTCTGAATCCTGACTCTGTTTTTTTTTTTTTTTTTTTTTAAGATTTTTTTACTGAGCCTGAGCAAAGCATCCTGTTACACGTAGGCATTGCAACTCACAAACAAGAGGAATCACTTTTCTTAGTTACTATTTCAAGCTTTTGGGAAATTGATTGTTTCACCAGTCACATTAACCATTAATACTGCACACAGAAGCTTCTGAAACCCCCCATTTTCATTTAATTTGATGGGCTGTCCACTTTTTCTTCATACTTCTACACCTGTAAAAGAGCTTTTTAACAACTGTTCAGATCTGCCTTCTTACAGCGCTAAATCTTTTATAAATAAAAATAACTCCCCAGGGCTTGAAATCTGGTTGTTTTACAATGTGTTTGAGCTTCTAATGGCAGAGGATCACGACTAGATTTTTATTCTATATTGACCTGTTGTTGGACTCTCTGTATTTGGGGTTACATTTTAGTGACGTTGAAGCATTTTGAGTCCCCAGTCGGAGGTAGTGTTGCCTTAGGATGTGATATCAGTGTTTGACATTGCTAAATTGTTAAAATTGTTAGAAATGTATGCATAGTTTCACGCATTGATTTATAAATCTGGCTTTAAGGAGCTCGAGGAGATGTGGCAGCAGAGAGGCCTGAAGTGGTCATAAGGTGACGGAAATGTGCCATTAGATTGTTGACACTAAAATATCAGTAAAGCTAGTTGACTCAGAATTTTAAGTTAAGGCCGGGAAGTTTTTGAGTGTCCCACTAACAAATTGCATGACTAAGTTATCTACAGAGCAGAGAGATGTCTTCTGAAATGCCAAGTGAAGTCATGAGAACCCAGGATTGTTCATGAGACTTTTATCTTTCATAAACAACAACTTTACTCTGTGAGTTCAGTTACTGGCAGCTATGATGCATTTTGTGAAATATCTGACAGTGGCTGACTTCTGGTAGTCTCTCTCATCTCTTTGGATGAACTGAATGCAATTGAGTTAAAACTATCAGATAAACTGCTCAAAACAAGCTTTGAGGTTTGGATATCAGTAATCTTCAAACTGTTTCATGGTCTAATATTTTGAGGCTGAAATCTATTTTAGGGTAAAGGCGAGGGAATGATAAGTTCTGGCGTGTTATACTAATTTGCTGTGGGAAAGAAAACAATCTGTTCCCCGTGATACTTTGTTCATCCTGTAGTGCGACTCCTCTTCCTCCTTATTTTTGTTCTCTTTGTTGATCCGCGTGTGAGAAATGGTTGTTAACAAGTATTCCATAACACTGGTGTATGTATAGTTAATTTTTGTATCTACTGATGACACTGAATGCCACCAAAACTGTGACTGAGGGCATGATGTTTGGCAGTCTCTGTGATTTGTTTCAACTCGACTTTCAAGAGCAGAACACAAAGCTATACAGCTCTAAGCTGAGATCTTGGCATCGAGTCAGATTACACAGTCATTGAAAACATAATTGTCTCGGTTCATTTCCCCGATGACGACTCCATATTTCCTTTTATATTCATCAGCAGTGAGGACAAATATTTAAGCTCCAACCTACAGTCATAAATTCATATATCTTTTCTTTGGCTCTCTCAACAGCTATAAGCCCATCGTCGACTACATCGATACTCAGTTTGAGAACTATCTACAGGAAGAGCTGAAGATCAAGCGCTCATTATTTAACTACCATGACACCAGGATCCACATCTGCCTTTATTTCATCGCCCCAACAGGACACTCCCTCAAATCTCTGGACCTCGTCACAATGAAAAAACTGGACAGCAAGGTGACACACAACTGGCATGCAGACACACATACATATTTGTGCTGTTGTAAACCTCCCCTTTGGCAAAAACCACACAATCCCAGTCTGTCTCCCTTTGTCTGTAATTGGCTATCAGTGTTGCTGAAATCTGACCTTCCCCTCGTTGTGAATGGAGTTCATTTCACTGAGACTCTGAGAACTCTGAACTTTTTAATGGGTTTGGACCAAAAGTTCACTGATGGACAGATGCCAAAAGAAACGTCTATGTTCATTGTTATGCTTCCATTTCTTCTTATACGATTATACTTAATAAGATTAAATATTTTTCAGTCTACACTTGAGAACCAGTTATTTTTCTGTTGTTTCACAGCTTAAAGCTAGTGCGTTACAAGGGCTGCTGAATTGTTGCAAAAATCTTAATCACAACTTCTGAACTGACAGTAAGATTGTGAGCATAATTACTCATTTCTTCTACAGCATCTGCATCTCATAAGTCTGTTAAACCTAAATTCTCAAAACAAATTTGACATCCTGCTCAGTATGAAAATGATCAAATAATTAAAATAACAGAAAAAAAGTAAATGTATAAAAAATACTAAAACTAAAAAAATGGCAAAGAAATGAAGATATAACAAACACTGGAAAATGTATCACAAATATCAAAATTAATGCAATGCAGGGCTGCTTGATTTTAGAAAAAAGTAAAAATACAGTCTTGATTATTTTGACTGATACTAGAGGTACTCATTGATTTTACAGCTGCCTTTGTCAATAAATTTCAGTCATTTAAATAAAATATATTGCAATTTCCTCAAACTTATTTTGTATTGTCATAAAATTGTTAAAAGGTTTTGATTTTATTAATATTAGAGGACTGGTTTGACACAGAAAAACACATGCTCAACTAATTCATTATTAATATACTTTCTGAAATCAGCATATTAATCATTTTCATCTCATAGGCTCTTTGTCGTATCTGTGCAGAGGTTTTTTTAGTTGTTATGAGGGTTGTAAGGAATACTGTTTGAATAAAACAACAGTATTTTAAGCGCTCAGAGAGCACAAACCTCCACCAAGGCATAATCGGACAAGTTGTTTTAAAAAATGTGGGAAACTGCCCTGTCTCATACCGTATTCAGATCACCACCAAAAGTGAATCACTTCTTCCTTGGGCCATGAGCGACCACCTCTGAAAATGTCATAAAATTCAATTCATACCTTTCTGAGTTATCCTGTTAAAAAAATCTAACAAATGCCATTGTCAGGATTTTTTCCTTCACAGTCCCAAGATTGCTCAGTGGTGCCTTTAATGGTTCTTACCAACACCTGACATAATTCAGAATGAAGATGCAGAGTGTAGCTGGGTGCAATCAAACAGAGTTTTACTTGCAGCAAGGAGAGCAACAATACAGAGTGTCAAGCAGTCTGAGGTGTTGATCTGAAGCTAATACAAAAGTCTTCTCTCTATATAGGCATGTGTGTGCGTGTGTGTTTAACATGTAGGGAGGGGTGAGAGGTGTCGTGGCCTTCACGTCTTCTTCTTGGGTCTGTTTAGGCTGGTCTGGTGATGCACCGAGTCATAAACAATAGTTGATAAAAAGTAACAAGGAGAGGGCTGCACAAGGCCATGCAGGGATTGTATGTGTGGGGAAAGAATGTCATGTAGTATCTGTGTGTGTGGGGAAAGGATGAAGCTGCTAAAGAAAAGGTTATACAATGATCAGGATAGAAATGTTCAAATACATGAAAACACTATATACAATATGTACAAAGTTCAAATCATTCTTAACAGCCATATAAATCCCAGAGAAAGGCAGACAGAAGGTGGAAAGAGATTGACAAAAATCAGCCATTACCTGTTTTTTTTTTACATTAAATCAGCATGTACACACGAGTATGTCATTAAAAACATACTTTATTAAAAAAATCAGAAAAAATGCACCAAACAACTTCACAAGTCACATCAAAAACTTGCTGCAAACAAATTCAGAGGAAACTGTTGTGTGAAAATGCAGTTAGTCTCATTTCTGAATAAAACATCAGGCCTTTACCTAGAAACGCATCCTGAAAACTTAACAGTGTTTTATGGTCAGGCCCCAGGGGTATTGACAGGCAGGATGCACGCCAGCTGCAGTAAATCTGCTTCGGTATGTCCAGTTTTAAAGTCTCAGTGCACCTCTTGACCAAACAAAGCTTGTGGTCTGTCACCACAGTGAACTGCACTCAGTGTAACATTCATAGTAGAGACTTGGTGTTCGATTTACGGCACACAACAGCATGAGTGCATGTGGCACTGTAATTGTCTGATGCTGATTACCTCGTTCTCATGATTACATGAGACTAAAATCACCCAGCACTAGCATACAGCTCAGTCATTTTTTTAACATAGATCATCTTGTTTTTATGGTTATGTAGTGTAAATATTGTAATTGACACTCAGCTCACATGGTTTGATTTGTTGCATTATGGTCCACTGTAACATCAAGAGCTTTTTTTAAAAAAACAATACATGCTTGTTTTAGAGGCTGTCTTGTACAGAGTTGTAATATCAGGCTCATCTCTCTAAATCCGAGTTGTGCTTTGACATTTTTGCAGTCTTAACTCAATTGTAGGTCAGCTGTACCCAAGTCAATAGTCTCTTTCAGTGGCACATTGATTTGTGGCTCTGGTCATTCCTCTGTTGTTGCACAGTTTATTGGTCAGGGGATCTATGTTTTCTCATACATCCGGCGAGTGTTGTGGAGTAGAGACATAATCATTGGCTTGGCCTCAAAATGACTAGTGGTGGATAAAAACTCATCACAACATCACTAGAAATATAAAAAAGAAGAGACAGACTTAAAGTGAGCAGATTACAAGGTTTGAGACAGGGCTGTATTAACTTTTTTAAAGGATATCTTTATTTAGCAGAAGTTCTGGGGAAAAGGAAGGATTTTGTTTTTATTAACCAAAGGTAGAGACTTTGCCATTTCTATCATGGTGGCTAAAGATAGAAAGACAACCAAAAACATGTCTGTCTTTGTGATCCTCAAACAAGCCGCGTGTTCAACAAAGAATTTCCAAGCATATGAGATGTTGTATATTGTTGATTGTCTTGAGTCCAGCCTAGTTTTCAAATCTTCCTCAGTCATAAACAGCAAAACACATTCAGTGGTTTTTGATTGTAACTCAGTTTTGACATGTGGGATGTGTGGAATTTCAGGAAGGTAGATGATCCCCACACATTTCACAGAGCATGTTTACAAAGCTCAGAAGACAGGAAACGGCAGAGAAAAGAGGCGGTTAGAAAGCAAACACCAATTTTGTGTGTCCTCACCTCCATATGCACTTGTTTGACCTAAAAGTAAGAAGGATTAAACTGACACCTTAGAGCACTTCAGCTGAGAAAGCTGACATCACTGTTGTTTTGTTCAGAGAGCTATGAAGCGATTTTTTTTAACAGCTTATCAGGTTTGTCTTTATGTCTCTCACAGCACCTTGAATTTTTCTGATAAAATAGTTGAACAGGAAAGATTGATTAGGCATTTAAAAGCACTGCTAAAGGAAGATAAAGTGGCGGCTTTGGCCGTGCTTCTTGTGCCTGATGATCCAATCATAATGAATCCAGAACAGAGCAGATGGCCAGCTTGTGATCAACCCATGCTGACTTGCCCTTGCCAACAACTGATGCAAGCCTGCTGATCTGTGCCAATGACTTCTGATAGTATTCAAAACAATGACAGACACGTCACTGGACTTTCAGTCTCAAGGGCCCGTCAGAAGTTTTGTTTGAGAAAATGATCATGTTTTTCTAAACGTTTGCTCAGTTTTCTGTGCCTAATGATGTTTTGTATCATTAAAAACATGCAAGTAGGGCTGAACAATAGTTAAGTAGAGGTTTCATTGAGATAATAATAAGTTTGACAATAAGTTAAAAGTTAGGCAATAACCCAGTGGTGTTCTGAAATGAGTTTCAGGAATATTTCAATGCAATGATCAAGTCGTTCTTACTGCTGTGATTAGCACTCCAGCACCTTTCTTGGTTACTGTTTTAGTTTCATACTCTTATTACATGTTTACTGTCTGTTTTTACACTGTCTGTTTTGATACTTTTTATTTGTAAACATTTATTTAATTTTAAATACTTGTGCCTAAGTGTTGCTATCTGAGCCATTTGCAACGAAATTTCGTGCATGTGTGCACCCGTGGTGCATTTTTTGAAAGACGATAAAGAATTCTATTTTATTCTATACTATAACATAGAAACATACGTGACACTACACCAAATAAGTTCAAGTAGGCTTAAACATGGACAATTAGAAATCCAATCTTACAGTCATTTTTATGGATGGAAATCAACAACAGATTCCAGCTGAGAATTGGTTCCCCTTAGTTTGATGCATCTTTATGAATGAAACACCCGCAGCATGCTGAACCATTTTTTCACATTAGCATGGTATTACTGTAATTTCTCATATATAATACGCCTTCATTTATTAAACGCACCCCATTTTTTAAAGCTTTTTTCCAGGAAAAACGCTGTATTCAAATATAACACGCATCCACATTTTGCCCAAACCTTACTCTCTCAGACAACTCAAAAATTAACTTTATTCAAAGTTTTAATCAATTAAATTTCAGTATTTTCAGAACAAATACCGTACATGATTTTCTCTCTCAACCAAGTGTGGAAATACCTTTTGCTTCACGCATGCGCAATTACTTGTTTTCTGCCAGAGCATGCGCAGTTGTAGTGTACTGGCCAATTGGAGAGCAGCTATCAACATGCCGATGTCTTTGACCAATCACAGTGCAGCTATTTTGGTCCCCTTGCTCACGAGATGGCAGCGCCCTGTGTTTGCATGTGAGTGGTACCGTAACGCTTGAGAATTACACGATCATTACACAAGGGTAAACTAATTAAGACCCAAAATATTGAATAAGAACAGTTTAACAGTCAGTTTAAGAAGAATTACAAAAGTTTGGCAGTACTGTTTCGCAGAGAGAGAGAATATTTCGGCTTTTTGTATCAGATGTGTTGTAATCGTGATGTTGCTGAGATGAAATATTTTACATATTTTGCTTGTGCTTGTGTATAATACACACCCGAAAATTAGACCTTATTTAAGAGCAAAAAAAATGCTTGTTATATGTGAGAAATTATGATAAATATTTGAAGTACTGTGTGTTTGATATTGCTGACACAAGAAAACCAGTATTGGCCTATTCTTCCTCCACACTGAAAACCCACAGGTATCAATAAATGAATTGAAAAAGAATTGGTAAGAAGGCATTACCTTGGTGTTTGCACCACAAACATTATAACAGAAGTCAGGGTAACCTATAGGCTTTAACCTACAAGCAAAAACATGAATATGCAATTAAGCATTTTTTCTTCTTCCCAGGAACATTCATAGAATATCCATAAACTGATGGCCACTGAGAGCAAAAGTTCGACTTCATTATGGTAACCAGCATACTTCTGATCTGAGAGGAAACTCACCAAGCAATAGCGAAAAGTTCACACTGTACCAACTCAGCACTATTTAAACAGAGAGGGAACAGTGCTGACCACTCCACTGATCCTCTGTACTGTCTTCATATGCCATCACAGTGTTTGAAACCTGGCAGCCTTAACCGCCAACTGTCTCCTGTTACAATCTAAAACTACCAGAGCTCTCATAGCCAACTTTCTGTGCCCTCCTGCTTTAAAGATAGATGTCAGGCCTGCCTGAGCTAAATATATTTCTACAGTGACGAAGTTAACATTAGCTGAGTGTGTTTGGTATTGTACAACAGCCGACAATTCATTCTTAAAGCATTTCTGCTGTTTTATCGTGTTCTTGGTGCTATTAATGCTTTTCTTTTTACCTCTGTAAATCACTTTGAACTGTTTAACATATACGTAATGATCTATATACAAGGCAAGGACAGTAACGGTGTCTCTGCATGGCAGCAGCATCAGCTCATTTTCAACAGCATTAATTCTGTTACGTTTAAAGTTCTGCATTGAAAATCAGTTCTCTGATATTGTAATTTTTTGTGTTGTCACATAGGTGTTTTATAATAAAAATTAAGCTGTTAATAAAATCAAAATCCAATAAATCAAAAATAAGATTTTCAGTTTATAACTGGATGCTACAATTAAGCAGTTTTAGCCATTAGTTGGGCTATCATTTACTATTGTTTTAGAAAAAGAAGATAAAAGAAAAAGAAATCTGCCAATTGTATGAAGCATTGGCAAAGGAAAAACACAAGACTTGTTCACATTAAATGTATATATAGGCTTTTGATATATAATTTGTTTAGGAGTGTAAGACATCCTATGGGTTACGATTAAATTTGATTCAGATTCTGGGGATCTTGAGCCATAAAAACAAACGCTAGCTTTTAAGGGTTTTGCAAGTATGACTCCTTTACAGAGAAACTAGAAAAAAAAAACCTGCCATTATGGTTAAATGACAATGGCCATAACTAGTTGTTCAGTAAAGGATGTGATGCATATAAGCAAGGTGATCAATGTGTTTTAGTCCAGCTTTGCTTATGAAATAGACTTTGTTTACTTCTTACTCAAAGCTTGCATTATGGCATGTGTCATTTATTTGTATAGCAAAACTTCCTGCTAGATGATCACAAGTCAGTATGCAAGGTTTAAAAATCCACTGGAAAATATTATAAAACTGTCAACAGACAGTGAACTGTTTAGGCCTATTAAAAAAAATAGGAACCTTGAATCTAATACGTACACTTCACACATCACAACCATGAGAATTTATTGCAAGAATTATTGTTATTGCAATATTGGAAGTTCATTGCACATCACATGCTCTCCTCATATTGTTCAAGCCTAATTTGTATCAATAATTCTGCTGTTTAAGAAGTGAAGAACGGTAATTGTTTGTCATTAAAACATATTACAGTTAGGCAAAGCCATGTGACATCTGCCATTTTATTATCAAAGAAGTCTTTGGAATGTTGTTGAGGCCAATCCATGGATGCTGCCATACTGTATATGCCTTTCAAACTTTAGATCAACCTACTAACAACTATGCAAAACCAGACATCCTCATAAAAAAAACACGCCTGATGTAAAAAAAATAAATAAAATAAAAAATCACTCCCCATACAGTGAGAGCCTTCAGATATACGAAATATTTAGACTGAAGCCTCTTGTTGAAATAGGCTGTGCAGATGTTCAGTTCGGCTCTAAAAACAGTCTGTTCCCCACACACAATCATGTTACTTCCAGAGTTCCTGCAGCCAGCCTCAAGTCGACGCTTGAGTAGCTGTTTTGGCACTTCTGCTTTAGTCCATTTTTAGGCCCCAGAGGCTGAAGCTTGGTAGCAAATCTGCAGCACTGGTGGACAGGGAACCACTTTGTTTATCAATCAATCAATCAAACTGTATTTGTATAACACCTTTCATACAAGATTTTGTAGCACAAAGTGCTTTACAGAAGAAATGAAATAACAGTAAGTGAAATAAAAAGTAGAAGATTGCATACAATGAAAACGTAAGACCCCACCCACCCTCGCAATCGACATACAACACACACACACGCACACAAAGACATAAAAGGAAATTCTGAACAGAAAACAGACTTTAGAGGACTGAGGAAAAGCTATCTTGAATTAAAAATGAGGAAACACAGGAGCTAAGACCAAAATGATAATTAAAAATCGTAAGAAATTAGATAAAAATACAATAGGGAAAAGCAAGTAAATAAATAAATAAATAAATAAAATAAAATTTAAATAATGTGGTAAAGTGAGATAGCCTAACATTAGGTGCGTAATAAAATCAGCTAAAGTAGGATGATAAAAAGAAAAGCAGTTAACAGAGAATAAAATTCCAAATAATAAATCTGAACTGAACTGTAGAAATAAAACAGTTTAAGAGGATTAAAATAAATTAAAAGATAAGAAGAAATAAAAATAAATATAATTAGCTAAAAAGGTAGGTTTTGAGTTTGCGTTTAAAAATATGAACAGTAGGTGCTGCCTTCAGGTCTTCAGGTAGACTGTTCCACAGACGAGGGCCTTAATAACGAAAAGAGGCTTCACGGTATGTTTTAGTTCTTACTTTGGGGACTGTTAAAAGACCACTACCTGAAGACCTGAGGGCTCTACTTGGCCTGGAGGGTAACAGCAAATTGGAGAAATACAAAAGGGCAAGACCATTAAGAGATTTATAAACTAGTAAAATAACCTTAAAATCAATTTTCAGAGATACAGGAAGCCAATGCAGAGACTTTAAAATCGGGGTGATGTGGGCTCTCCTTCTGGTCTTCGTTATGACCTTTGCAGGGTTGCATTAAGGTTCTGCTTTGTTTTTGACTGTCAGAGAACCATACAGTGTTGAACTGCATCAAGGATTAATCAACCATTGCTTTTTAAACCATGATAAATCATAACTGTCTATCTCAACTCTTTTCCTGCTCTTACATGGCTTTTTCTTTTCGGCCTTTTTTCATTTGAATACACCGAAAGGTGTCGAGCATTACAGCTCGCAGTACTTTTGTTTGATCTGATTTACAGGTTTAAGTTTGCCGTAGTGGCCTCCTGCGTGGGTGGTCTTTGTGAAAACTTCTCTGACCTTAGTCACTCTGTCCTGGCATTATTTCCACTATGTGAAAAATAGCCCATGTTTTATGAGAAAGCAAGCCAGTGTTAAGTGTTCATAATATGGATATGTCACCGTTTTGTGTTATTTGCCTAATGGACTTGTTTATCCATTTTTTTTTTTACTAGCTGGAATAAATGGACTGCAACCAGCAGAATTTATAGCAGCGAGATAACAGATGCTCCCAGCCTTTGCTTTCTGTAGTCACTTTAATACATTAAGTCACCATTATAAGAAAGTCAGGAGGTGCTTACCTTCAGCATTCGAATGAGGGTCTGCAATTTTTAATTCTGTAGAGGGAAGATACTTTTTAGTGGACATAAACTTAAATACCTAATAAAAGAAAAGACCAGAAGATATATAACTAGCACTTGCTCTGCCCTGTCAGAGGAAGAATCAAGGACTTAGACCAAAAACATCTCTTCTTATTCAATGCAGTTTGTGGTAAAAGCGACACAATGGTGTTTTTCTTTTCAACCAGCTACGAATCACCCCACCCTACAGAGGACTGTTAAAGCATCACCACAGCGAGTGTTGTTTGTGGCAGAGGACAGCAGGAAGAGAGATAAGAGTCTGAAGGAGGGGTCTTTTGTTTTAACTGGAGATATTTGTCTTGAATAGAAGGAAATCATTACCAGGCTATTGTCTGATATCTGAGAATTTAGTTTGTAAGGGTCATTTAACAAACAAAGACTGATATTTCCTGCTAACCTTTAAAGTGGCTCATATTTAACTTGAACATGCAAATCCTACTTTCTATTAGCCTCGCCATGGGCTGAAGTATTAAGAACAGATCAGGTTTTGGCCTTGTTTTTGCCAGTTTCTATGGAGAAAAAAGCTGGGATATGAACTGGAGCAGAGGGAAGTTCATTTAGGAATAAGAAATCACTCAGTTAAACCGTAATTTCTCGATTTGTAACACGCCCTCGACCAATCACAGCGCAGCTATTTTGGTCCCCTTGCTCACAAGATGGCAGCGCCCTGTGTTTGCATGTGAGTGGTACCATAACGCTTGAGAATTACACAATCATTACACAAAGGCAAACTAATTAAGACCCAAAGTATTGGATTAAAACAGTTTAATGGTCAGTTTATATATATATATATATATATATAATAAGAATTATGCAAGTTTGACAGTAATGTTTCACAGAGAGAGAATGTTTTGGCTTTTTGTATCAGATGTGTTGTAATCACGATGTTGGGAGACGAAATATTTTACATGTTTTGCTTGCGCTTGTGTATAATACGCACACGGAAATAAGACCTTATTTAAGAGCAAAAATATGCATGTTATAAACAAGAAATTATGGTATTTATTTTTTTTACAAACTTAAAAGGTTATGATCATCTTCTGTGTTGGTGCCTTGAAAATATGCACTGATGCATCTTCATCCACATCTGGATCATCATGCAGATGTTGCCACTTGGATCAGCCTTTGATAGCCATAACCTGGTTGACTGAAATACCCACACAGACCACCTCTGACCACAGAAGGTTGCTTGACCAATGCCGACCTGGCTATGTTTCTGTTGGAGTGGGTAATGGGCATTTGTTTCATCTGTACTCACTTAGCAAAAAATAGGCTTCACATGATGGCAGACATATTTACATACAACCTTGTGGTTCTACAGTGCCTCGTCCTTTGCCTGCTTCTATTTAGCTTCCCACATTGTCTTTGCCAGCTTCACCCTCAATTTGTCAACAGAGAATGCTACGTATTAGGCAGTGGCATCAGCGGCCTGTAGGTTTAAGAGATACTTAAGTTGTACTCAGACCTTCAGGGGGTTATGTGCATGGAGTGCACCAAACAGAATTCCTTTACATTCACAGAAAAGTTACAGAAATATACAGCAAGTCAGTGTGATGTCTTTTTTATTTCACTGATAATCTTACATTTGCCCTGCCTTAGTGTAGTGAGAGCTCACCATCTGGAGCTTTGAGCTGTTCAAAACAAACATGGAGAACTCTGTGGGAATACTCTTTGACCAGCTGGGAAAACCCAGTTGTGGGAAGTGAACAAATATCAACGTCTCCTCCCTTCTCGGTGCTTCAGGGGGGCCACACAGAGCTGTTGTCAGCACTGGAGAGCCATTAGGGAACTCTGTTAGTGAAATAAGAGCTAAAACACATAACTGGCTACCCTGGTGGAAATTAATGATCCAGCTAAGTATGATGGGTCTGTAATTTGACTCCTAACTAGCTCTGGCTCCCGCTCCGAGGCACACTGTGGGATTGATGAGTGAATCTGTGGGGATCCTTCTCATCCTCCCGCTAGTGATTTGAGTAATTCTGTATAAAGGGATGCAGAAAAATAAACATGTTTATAGATCTGCACATCTGCTGATGATTGGAGATGAAGCCCTGTTTGTTTTTATGATCACATGTTTGTTTTATGCATCTTTAGGGTTTCTTGCAGAACTTGTTCGCTGTAGTTTTGATCTGCATAGTCTTGCCTTGAGTTTGGTTACTTATTTCATCAAGCCATCGGGATATTTATTTTTGGACTGGTTCTTCAGCTTCATAATGAGCTTGACATATAAAGTTTATCCTTCATAAAGATGCATTTCAGACCAGCCTAAACAAAAGAATAATAATTTCACAACGACACTTGATTATGAATCTACTTTTAGCATATCAACAAAGGAGTAATTTTTTTTTATTAATAATTCTCTTTCCCCCTTTTTTTCTCAGGTCAACATAATTCCCATCATTGCCAAAGCAGACACGATCTCCAAAAGTGAGCTCCACAAGTTCAAAATAAAGATTATGAGTGAACTCGTGAGCAACGGCGTCCAGATATATCAGTTCCCAACAGATGATGAAGCTGTCAGTGAGATCAACGCCTCCATGAATGTAAGTCACTCTGTATTTTCTGCTCTGTATCTTTCCAATACAGATGATATTCGCCCAAACCTCACCTACTGGGCTGCAGAAAAGAAAATGCCAGATGTGTGTGTGAATACACACTGATGGTTTATTCTTTAAACTGTTGACTTCTGACCCACACAGTTTAGTCTTTGGGTGTCTGTTTGCTCACTGACTTGTAACTTGACGTCTTGAGCCTCACATGTGCTACACATGTGGTGACAGCAGCATATGTTAACACTGTTTTATTACTTTTAGGACATGCTGAAAAGTGAGGTTGTTTTCCTTCAACAGACACTTCGCAAACCTACAAATCTGTGACAGTGAGGAAGAAAACCTTACCTGTCTCTGTGAGAGTGCATGGGCCTACATTTTGTGTGAACTGATAATGTAGTTGAACAAAATCATGAACTAAGGTTGGGAGGTAACATTGTACTCTATCCAAGCTAGGATATAAAAAATAGCTGCAGTATTCTGGAGGCAATAATAATAACAATGAAATGAGCAGGAGCCACACAAAGCAATAGTTTTGCACATTTATTTAGGCAACAAACACATCTCCCTCATAGGGATCAGCCATTTTTGGAGTTGATATTAACATGGGGATGATCTATAATCACGGTGTGCTCAAAAACTCACCCACACATGTACAAATGCGCTTGGATTTTTTTCATATACTTGAACAGTTCCCCATCTATTCATAGTCTGTTACATCAGCACCCACACTCACCAGCTTGTTTCTCTGAGCTGCTACCAGCCAGCTGGTTTCAACTCTCCACCTCGTTTTGGAGATGGTGCATTGGACATGTTTACCCCTGTGATGTCTCACGTGTTGATCAACAAGGCGTAGCAGCTAAGGACATATATGTGTGTTTAATCACTTCCACAAAATGGGCCTAACAGACCAGACTGAGCCACATGTTACACTTAAAAGAGAGCTCATATTCAACATGGTTACACTTCTCTCTGGTGTGGTCTGGTTGTGAGTGATAAGCTAGACGCCAGCCACAAATGATTCTTTTTGTTGTGTTTTTGGTTTGTGTCTAGTGAAATTTTACCACGCTGTCGTAAAGAATGTAGAAAAACAGTCCTAAAGAAAGTCTAATCCTGAAGAAACAAACAAGCTGTGATTGGCTTCTGCTTATGGCTCCGCTTACATCCGTGGCCTCTTGCTGTTTTTAACACTTACATCTCCTCTCCCACTCAGGCTCATCTGCCATTCGCTGTTGTTGGGAGCGTGGAAGAAGTCAAAGTGGGAAACAAAACCGTGAGGGCCAGACAGTACCCCTGGGGTGTGGTGCAAGGTGAGAACCGTTCACAAGCTAGTTAATCACGGGGTGTGTGTGTGTGTGTGGCAGTGTGTGAAGGCAACAGTGAGTTCATGAAGGGGTCAATCCCCTCTTTAGAGTGCCATAAGACTTATATTTCAACAATGACATAGAGGGATTGCAAGGCTGTAACATTTGCAGTTTTATTGTTATAAAAATATAGCAGAGATATGAAGACCTTAGCTCAAATTAAAATAAAAACAAAATTAAAGGGCCCTTTATGAAATGCCTGTAAATGAGTGTGTAATTGTTTCCTGTTTTCCACTTATATGTGTAATAATAATTAAGGAGTTTGCTAATCTTATTCCAGTTTTAGTCATGACTTGGCTCATATGAAGCAACAAAAAGCCCTTAAACAGTAGTTGCCTTTGTCTTGATACAACAACATGTTTAAGCCAAACATTTATTGCAAATTCAAAAAATAACAAGAGATTTATGTCAGAAAACTGTAGTTATTCCCTTTTCCCTGCATGAATCTAAAGCTTATGTAAGAGGGGCTTTTTATAATTATTGGAACACATCTATGGTGTGAGGACTTGATCAGGGATGCAGCATTTATTATGCAATTAAGTGTGTGGGCACAAATCTTTCTGCATGGGAGTGCTATGGCTGAGTGTTTTTTAGGATGTACCTGGCTCTCTGTCTGACTGCAGCAGCCATTTCCAGTTAACATGACTTGTGTTTGGGTGTTAATGTTGTGACACTGCAGCCTGCAAAAGTGCACATTTGAAGGCCTGTGGTATTGTAGTGCATTAAAGGCAAAGTGCATCTCTCTAACCCCCTTTCAAAGAAGTATTCACCTGTTGCCTTTGTCATGGTTCAACATTTCCCATTTATTGTATGCCTTTTTGGGGTGGGGAGGTCAACCCTTAGTTCTTATCATAGTCCACTTATTGCCACACAACACACAATAACAGACTAAATATGAACCACTTAAAAAAACAGAACAGAAAACGAGAGAAATCAAGAAGGCAAAAGTCTAGTTTGGGATCAAGATATTCAGCCAACAACTTTGCAAATAACAAAGACTTGTCTAGTTTCATGTTGGATGCTGCAGCCCCTTGGAAGTTTGTTGCTTATTCATGATGATTAAAGTGTAAATGTGAAATGTAAAATGTGTCATATTTTGGCACTTAATCCTTGAACACCTTTTGTATCATATTTGATACATAATTACTCAATATGATCAACAAATTATTAAAACAAAATCTGAATACAATCAGATAAATGATAAAAATGTCCTCAAATGGATTATAAGTTGCCAAAAACACTTAGTGTATCAAATGAGATACAAAAAAGTACATATGTTAAATTTTAAGGAAATTTTGATTTCTTTTTTTAGGATTTCAGTAGAAAGTGAAATAATCATTTGAGCTCCAAAAAATTAGAATTTTCTGGCAATAATTTGTGTTTTCAGGCATTGAAGGATTAAATGTACAGTTCCATTTAAAAATGACTATATCCAACTAGTATACATTATCCAGCTAAATCTTACATTACCTTGAATACTTCCAAAAGTGTTAAAATAAAAAAAAAACCTATTTTGTAGTTATAACAGGACATGTCTTCTCATGGCGGGTAGCATGGTGAATTTTTATCTCAGGGTCTTTTTTACTTTCTAACACTTGCTCTTTGCCTATGCAGGTGCTTAAACAACTGCACAAAGAGAAATAATGTCAGTGAGGAAGACTCAGAACAAGATAGATACTCTAATTGAGTAAATATTGCCTGAATCCAGATGTTTGAACTGATACAAATAGTGAGTCCAGAGGTGATTGGGTGATGTAAGACTATGTTTATTAATCTACTCAACTCACGCGACTTACACAGAGAAAATAATCAGAATAATCGACATGAGTAATATTACTTCGATTAGAGGGTCTAAATGTCAGTTTTGATTATTTTTTGATTAATCGCCCAGCCCTAGGCAGGGCTTCAAAAAGTAAGGGTAAGAGCAGGGACTGTTGGGTGGAAATGAGGAATCTTAGCCCGTGTGTCTTATTTCATTTGGGTTTTAGCAGCAAGAGAAGGTTAGGTCCTCCTTAGGCTGCATCCCTTGAAAGCTAGAACTCTTGAAATGAGACATAAAATACCACGGCTGAATTTCTCTGACTGTTCAGAGAGCAGCACATGAAGGGTATACAGTGAAAGAGACATTTTCCTGCTTGTCACACCGTGGAGTGCATCCCACTGGTTGCCTGTTTATTTATACCCGCCCTGTTAGTGCTGAGTGCCCTCCACAGCTGTGAGTGTGACTTCATGCAGGGTGACCCTGTGAGATGAAGGGTGAGTGGGCAAGGATTGTTTTGGGAAACTGCCACTATGTAAGTGAATGTTCTTGCGATGTGTGGGGTGTTGTATCTCTCTCTGTTTCTTTTCTGTCTGTTTTTGAGTTGTTGTTTGTGTAGCATGCCTGTGTGTTTGCATGCCTTTGTTGCCCATGGTGACATCACTTTTTGTTTACCACATTTCATTCCCCCGTGCCTGTCAATTAGAGTCAGCGTTTTAATTTAATAATGTCACACAGAGATACGCTGAGAACATTTCCGCTTAGATGGGAGTTCTCAGAGATTTTCACCCCCTCCCTCTCTCTCCCTTCTTTCCTTGGTTCACTGCTCTTGTCTCCTTAACCTCTCTTCCTTTCCTCTCTCCATTATCCACTGACCGCCTCATTCCCCAACTCCCCGAGGACTCAGAAGTTATATTTAATGCCTTCTGTGTGTCTCTTGAGGATTAATTCCATTTGGACTCCATCAGCCAACATAAAGCTGAGGTTTAGTCCACTAACAAACTGATAACAGTCTGCAAAAAGTCATTTCACATTGATTATCTGAGCCCTTTGGAGTTTGTCTTCATTTTAGAGATATGGTCCTTATTTTATCAATCTTTAAAAAAAAAAAGGAAATGATAAGTGGTAGTCACTAGGTGCAGTGTTTCCCACATAATCCGAACATAATCAGATGCTATAACTAGTAATATTATGTTGGTAAGTTTGCTATAATATGATGATATTGATATTTAACATTACCTGAACATCAAATTTACAAGTATTAACCCTTAAACGTCTGTTGTATCATATTTGATACATACTTTTATGATACCTCTATCTAATCAATATGATCAACAAATTATTAAAACAAAATCTGAATACAATCAGATAAATGATAAAAATGTCCTCTAATGGATTATCAGTTGCCAAAAACACCTAATGTATCAAATAAGATACAAAAAATATATATGTTCAATTTTATGGAAATTTTGATTTTTTTATGATTTCAGTAGAAAGTGAAATAAACATTTCAGCTCCAAAAAATTAGAATTTTCTGGCTGTAATTTGTGTTTTCAGGCATTAAAGAGTTAATATGTCAGTGCAATTGCCCACAGAGTTTAATCCCAAGAGTACAATTTTCTTAATTGAACTTCAATTCTGAATCAGGATGAAAAATACTCCTCCTTACATTGTGGGCAGTTTATGTTGCTCTCACAGATGCCCCAAACACACGTTTGATCATGTTGAAATAACAACAAAAAAAAAAAGGTCAAAAATTCATTTCAACTCATTGAAAAGACATGGCAATTGTATGTCTATCAAATGCAACTTAAGCAAATGGAAGAGGCAGGGCAATAAATCAAGTTATTTATTTATTTATTTATTTATTTTTTACAAGAAAAAAGGTAACAAACAAACTATAATGTTCATATTAATGTTGTTGGGGAAAAATGTTGCCAGGCAAAAAACCTAGTAAAAAGATTTTTTACAATAACAGTGACTTTCTCTCTGATCACAAAACAATCAAGCAATGATCTTAAGACTAAAGTTACCATTTTATTAACAAGCAGTTTGTATATTTAGTTGATAAAGTCATTTCTGATCCATGTGTGATACCGTGGCTATACCAGTAAAGGTCCTAACGCACGATACTATATTATTTGTTGTTTTTGAATCTCAAATATTGTAAGCAAACTTCTGCACACTGTCCAAATTCAGGGAAACCCTCGCCCCATCCTGCTCGACTTAAATTTTTAAATAGTCCCGATTTAGATTTAAACAGAGCTTTGTTTCTTAGGTTTAACATGTGATTGAAGATCATCATGTTCCTTTACTGATACTGATCATTATAGTCCTTTAGCTTAAACACATGACACTTTAAAGGTCATACACTTTTATAAGCTCTATATGTAAATGTTGTCATTGGTTTTTGTACAGTTTAGACAGCTTGCATTTTTGCCTGCATTTTATTTGTAATAAAAATAGAAAAACTGACCAGTGATACGGGACTTAATTATTCTGCTATTACGTAACCATTTGTCTAGTTCTTAAGAAAATCAGGATATACTATAATGTTGAAAAATATAGCTCTACAGTGAGAAAATTATTAGACAAAGAAGCCTCCTGCGTTTACACAGCTTATGAGTACAGCCTGAAAGATGTTTTAGTAGAAAGGTGCTGATTGTGATTAAAAAAGTTAAGTTTGCTGTCTGAGATTTGTGATTGATAATTTTATCAAAACACCCGTTCTGTTCTGTTCGTTTTTCGCATCAAACAATAGTGGTATATATTTTTAAAGAAGGGACTGAAAGTGGAGTGAATAAGTAGCAGGACAATTTATTTTAAAGCTTTGTTTAACGTACAGTTACTTATTTATATATTTTTTATATTCTTAACCTTGTCCATTTTTGAGTTAGAGCCAAAAATAACTCCTACTCTCCTGATGGTGTGTACAAGCACACCACACAGCTTTTAGTCAGGCCTGCCTGTTATGGGATGGTTCACCATTCATACAACAGGTTTTGTCACAGTATCTGAGCACTGGGGCAGAGGAGGACAGAAGTCTCAGTGTTCGACTCCTCTTGGCTGTCTGAATAGGAGGCCTATGTCAGTGGAAACAGTTTTGCGATGCCAGATGTCATATAGACCAGTTATGGTAACCTCTTGAGGAGCCATGGGAACTTTCCAAAGACTCCAGGGAAGACAGAGAAGGGACTGTCTCCTGACAAAAGAGTAATAGCAGGGCGTATAAGTGTGTGTATTTTGTGTGTTTGAGTGACTGTCTTTTCTCTGGATCTGGTTGCTCTGTTATCTGTGAACTTTAGACCTCTTTAAAACAAGCACATCCTCACATTTCTTTTAACAAAATCTATTTAAGTCCGTCACTTTTCTTACTTTTTCTTTTTGTCTGTCTTTGTTTGAACCCTGGATATAATTGGGCTATGCAATAAACTGTAGTTTTATTGCTACCACAGCAAAAGCTTTTGTAATAAAGATATTGTAACGATCTCAGATTGTCACTTAAAGTGAATATTTCATTTCAGTAAACAATTCTGTCTCACTTAGTATGTGTACATTTTACTAAGGATGTGTTAGGATAGTTGATGAAACAGTTAAGGATGGATTACAAAAGAACCAGCTACAGATTTACAAATCAGCCTATTCAGGCATAAAATTCCAGTCAAATCCTCTGTCTAAGGTTTATTGCAGCATCTCACCACATGCTACCAATGTAGCTCTGGGGTTGAGGACGTAATCATGGAAGAAAGGAACAGAAGCTGACTGAAGTGTCAGCGCAACATGCAATGCCTGTAGCTGTGTGATTTCAGGCAAGAGTGGAAATAGCAGTTACATATATTAACATGCTTGTAGCCACCTCACAGCACTGAATATCAGGAGTGCCGTGTGTTGACATTGTTGACACAGAAAAACCTGTGTAGTGCCTTTTCCACTCATAAAATGCAAAAGTTTTGAAAAGGGAATCAGCAAAGTATTGGATTGATAAACCGTTTGGAAAATAACATTTGTATCAATGAAATCTTATCAGTCCCAGTCCAAGTCACCAGAAAAATCAGCTTCTTCTTTTTTCATACAAAAAAATCCCTGACATTTTCACAGTTTGACGAGTTGGGATTTGACATTTTTAAATTGATAACATTGCAAAATTAGAAGTGCTCCGAGAGCACAAATCTCCTCCAAGGCATTTTCTGCATCGTCGGGCAAGTTATCAAAAATGTGGAAAACTGCCCTATCCCACAATGTTAACAAATCCTGAAGAAAATCCTGGATCTGCATTCAGATTTGGATCTTCCTTATGCCAACATTCCCTGAAAACTATATCCAAATCTTTTCATTAGTTCACGGTGGAGGTAATAACTTAAGAGATCAGAAGAATGAAAAATGACACAATAACTACCATCCAAGTGTTCTCCTGGTAGGTCACGTGATACCTAGTGGAGACAAAATGGTTAAGTTCTTTTGGTAAAGCAGGCGCCTCTTACAAAAGAAAGAAGTCTTGCTGTGGCCTGAAAATTTGGCTGCGACCCTTTGCCCTTTGGTTCTTAACACCACTCACTCCTCCCTGTATTTCCTGTATTGTTGTCGCGTTCCTGTCAATAAACACAAACTTAGATTTTTATTCTGCAGCAAAAAAAAAACATAACTACTGCAACAGAGATTATGCTTCTTGTGAATTTCTATAAAATACAAACCTTGACAGAAAACAGAAGCAGCTTTGAGTTCAGTGACAAGATATTCAGCAAAAACAAATAAAGAACTCTCTGTATACAATATGTTTTTATGCACTTTCAATTTGCACATTTATTAATTTGCACATTTATCAATTTTATTCTTTTTTTATATATTATATACCTGTTTTTTTCAACCATGTCTCTGTCCTCCATCATTTAAATTATCTTTTCATGATTGCTAATGTGCTGCAGAGCCCAGTGCTCAGATATCTTAGGGGCTTAACTACATTAATTTCGCAGATTGTCCGTTATTCAGCCCTTAGCAGGGGGGCAGTACAGAGAGACTATTAAATGCCAAATGAACAGATGATTTCAGTAGTCTGGATGCAGCCTGAGAGAGCATCTCATCCCTGTTTCAACCTCAAATATTCCCTCTAATGATGTGCATTGAACCAGTAGATTTAAAGTTCAAATTAACAGTAAGTGACTTAGACAGCTGCATCACCACATCGCTGTCGGCCAAAAAGTGTTAAAGCAAACTGGGGAAAGTTTGGTCCTTTATGTTTTTACTTTTTTTATACTAAATGGAATCAAGTTTTTTAGGCCCTTTAATGTTGCATACTTAGTGCAAAATCTTGGTTTGTAATCATCCGTTGCGTACTGCTCAGCTAGCACTTTCCATCTGGGGAGCTAAATGGCATGCTAATTGGGCTTTTGGTGTCATTACTTGTGCCTTTACATCCTCTTAGCTCACAGCTGGTGGTGGTATTTAAACACAACATACATCCCTGTACTCGACCACTGTAACCCTTGGGTCCATGGATTTGCTCCAACCACTGAAAGACCATGTGCCTTTGCTCTGCATGTGCCTGAAGCCACATCACACACCAGCTCTTAGACGATGGAAAAACTTTACAGCATCTCTCTGTGAGGTTTCTCAGGTTTATCACAATTATCTCCTGAAAAGGGAAAGTTATTTTCCTTTTACACCACATATCCTTTTTAAGGAGCCATTGTAGTTTTGTAAGATAAGCCAGCTCATGGATTGAATTTCACACAAGACAGCAGGTTATCCAAGCTATGCTCTTAGATTTTAATACTTTGCAGACATCTCACACCTAAGTAGGCCATATTCAAAGTTGAAGGAAAAGGGGAATATCCAGTAAAAAGTAATTTTCCAAGTTTCCACGTAGACTTTAAAGGTATTATGAGGTTTGTAAATGGGTAAGAACTTGCTGTTTAAAAGGGAAAGTTCACTTTTAAAGACAAGAGTGTTGGAAAGTGGAGCAGAAGAGCTTCTGGCTGCAGGGCATCTGGAGGCCTCAAAAAGTCTTAAAAACCGTGGAATTAAGTTTCCCCCTAAAAAAAAACTGTAAAGGTATTAAAAATGTCAGATTTAATTAAAAAGTATTTTATGTGGCGTTTTAGTCAGCATTACTAGTCTTATAGCAAATAGCTGGTACTTGCTGTAGGAAAGTTTACAATGAGTATGTCGGAGGCTCAAAGGCTTTTAACTTAGAAAAACTTAAATACAGCAATTACTTTTCACTGATTCATGTAGCCATGTATTTACACCCTAAATCACAATTAATGCTTGTGAAACTTTTGTTCTATTAATTATTCAATAAGCACAGGAAAAACTTTAAATGGAAAGCTACAATATTCATCCAGGTGTTTCCATTCATTCTTATTTTCAATCAATTTCTTATAAAACAAAATAAAAACCCCCACAATAAGTGTTGTACACACTAGTGACGCACAACTTGTGAAAACCGGGACAGATGTGATGCCAATGCTTAAAACAAAAATTTGGCAATGCTGATGTTTTTTTAATTAATTTTTCCCCAGAGAGCCATCATTAACCCTCTTGTTTAATTGTGAAACATTATGTCCAACAAGCCATTTCTTCTGCCCTATGAGAAAATCCTCTGAATCACCAGGTCTGTGTCCTTGATGCTAGCTTTAAATAGATATGACACAACAGAAGAACATCTGTATCATTTATTAATTACATTTATTCATCCCATACTCTTTTGTTTGTAAAAAAAGAGTTTGTATTGGTCGATACAGATGTTAAACATCTGTTAATCTCCCATTGATGACTACACTTTGAGACATTCATCCGATAACGGCTTTGACTTTTTTGTTTTTCTAGATATTTTCAAAGACCAGAGATTTTTTCCATATTGATGTTACCCTGCCCACCTGCTGACCTTTGTTTTGGCCTCAAATAGACCTCAATAAAAATAGAGAGGGAGAGGGAGAAAGCCCAGTGTTTTCTTTCCCTCTTCTGCAGATATTGTTTGGTTGGAACAGATGGGATGACCTATGAGAAAAAAGGCTTTACCAGAATCAAAATGACGCTCAGGGCACATCCCCTCTCTGCTGCTGTCAGTCTGTCAGGCAGGAAATACTTCCTGCTGTTTTCTCATAATGTTTCTATTTAACTATGAGAATCAAATTTACATCAAACTGTTGCGAACAAGGAAACGTTTCTCCAGCACGAGAGTGGATTTAGAATAAAATCCCTCAATATCTGTACTCTTGTTGACTGGTACAATGCATTAAATAAATAGCAGATTGGATTTATCCCATAGATAATTTGCACACTGCTGCACATTCCTGAAGATGTGGTATGATTTCCTGCTTTGGAAATAAAGAGAGAGAGGGAGGGAGTGTAACAGAGTGACAGATGGGATGTTAAAATAAGCTACAAGCAGGAAAACTGACAGCCAATCATGGACTAACCAAGAATTTTAAACAAAAATGACACATTGTACCAACACCAGGCGCTCATAAACCCAACAGATCACTTTTCAACTCCTATGCATTTGTTTTAACCCTTTAACTCCAAGGTCAACTGTTTGGCAAAGGTCAATAAATTCAGGAATATTTAATGTGTTAAAAACACAACATGTCATTGTTTGTTTCTGTCAGTGTTTTAGGATACAGACAAAGCTGCAAACAAACCAAAAGAACTGATATTTTCTTTGTGCTGAGTTTAAAGGTTTAAAAAGCTAAAAGCTGTTATTATTATCATCATCATTATTATTTCAAATACTTAAACATTTACTGATATGATGATCTATATAATCTGTTATTCATTAAAAAATATTTTGTGTGTTTGTCAAACTCAGTATCATCTATTTTAAGTTATTTTTGTTTGCTATTTTATTTACATTTCTGCATTTTCTAATTGATTTTGTCCCACATATTTGTGCTTTTTTATGCCATCACGTAATCAGCTGTTAACTTTTTAAACCTTTAAATTCCACACCAAGAAAATATCTAGTTTTTGTTTTGTTTGTAGTTTTCTCTGTTCCCTGAAATGTTACCGGGATCAAACAGTGATTTGACTTGTTCTGTTTTTTAAAACATTAAATATTGCTGAATTTATTGATGACCTATGCCAAACAGTTGAGCTGATAGTTAAAGGGTTAATATGTTTTATATAATGGAGTAACCGCCTTTTTAATTCTGCTCATTTTCCTCCTCAGTCGAGAACGAGAGTCACTGTGACTTCGTAAAACTTAGAGAAATGCTGATCAGGGTCAACATGGAGGATCTGAGGGAGCAGACCCACGCTCGCCACTACGAGCTGTACAGACGCTGTAAACTGGAGGAGATGGGCTTCAAAGACACAGATCCTGATAGCCAACCATTCAGGTACACAGGAGAGAGAGTCAAACCACAGAGAGTCTTGATATTTGGAAGACAATCACTTATCAGTCACTGCCTATTTCTTCTCTCTGTCTGATATTTTCTTTCCTCCAGTCTGCAAGAAACATACGAGGCAAAGAGGAAAGAGTTCCTTGGAGACCTGCAGCGTAAAGAGGAAGAGATGCGGCAAATGTTTGTGAACAAAGTGAAAGAGACAGAAGCAGAGCTGAAGGAAAAGGAGAGAGAGGTTGGTCTTAAAGGTCACATATTATGCAACGTGCACTTTTTCTGTAGTTTTTGTTAAAACATAAATGCCCATGGCCTTTCTGCGGCTCTCCTGCCCCTAATGGGACAATTTTTTTTTCTTCATACTGCTCCATCTTTCAGAAAATCTTTCCTCTATCAATACTTGAAATAAAATGTCCCCCTATGATGTCATTAAGGGGTTTTCATCCTCCCATCAGATGAGTGATATGAGCCAGATGTTAGTTAAGCCCACTGCTGGCTCCAGTGAAAGGAGAACATGGAGGCATGTCTGTGTGGACATAGTGAACGTTAGAGCACAGCCCTGGAAAGCTGAAGCCACATCCACTGTTGAACTGTTGACCATGTGTAGTCCTGTTTCACCATAAACCAGATCTCTCATGGTTTCCTGTTTTCATCACCTTGCATCATATCACATACTAACATTACCCAGACTGTAGTTAAGTGTTGGCTTGCTGCTGATGTGTTCGATCACTGTCTTGACTGGATGACTACTGTTGTTTCTCCTTTAATATTAACCACTTGCCATTAAAACATGCCTATTAGCTTGGCTGACATGTTTGCTAAAATAAATAAATTATGGGTTGATTAGCCTGCCATATTACAAGCTGATGTGATCCATGACGCTGTTTAATGTTTAATTACAATAGTTAAGGACGTCAATGTATAAAGCAAAGTGAACAAAGTTAACAAAACTAAATGTGCTCGAGATAATGTTAGATTTTACTTTGAAATATGAAATAAAAGTTCAATTAATAGCTTGAAGGGTTTGTTATCCTGCTCTGAAATCTCATTTTCTTGTCTCCTCTGTGCCATCGTCCTGTCCTCCCCCATCCCATCTGTCCATCGCCACCACGTCTCCTCTCTTCTCCTCCCCTCTCAGCTGCACGACAAGTTTGAGCAGCTGAAGCGGATGCACCAGGAGGAGAAGAGGAAGGTGGAGGAAAAGAGGAGAGATCTGGAGGAGGAGATGAACGCCTTTAACAGGAAGAAAGTGGCTGCTGAGACGCTCTCCTTATCTCAGCCCCTCAAGAAAGACAAAGACAAGAAAAAGTAAGCCAATCCCTTGCTTTATAAGTCACTTTAACTCTTGCAGAGAAACTCCATTTTCTGAGCCTGCACTCTTAATAACTAATCCTGTTGTTTCTTCACTGGATGCCTCAAGTCCTCCTATGATATCCTTTTAAATTCTAGCACCTTAAAGCAGAAGGTTTTGCTAAATTCTGTTGCACAGTATCACGTACCAGTGAGCTTTTAACTGAATGTGCTCTTCTACCTTTCTCAACTATTATCACTGCCTGGCATGTGTTCAGGAAACTTACACTCCTTTTTGTCCTGCCCAAGCAACATTTCCTCTCTTTTCACTGTTTCCTTTTTGCCACGCTCTAATTATTCAGGATATTCAGAGAAGCCGGTTCCTGCTGCGTTGATCAGCAGCTAGGCTTATAAATAGGTGATGGAGAATTCAGCGCATTCAAGGTGAAACTGACTCTAATATGGCTATAATCACGGTGTATGGAGATACACAAGTATAAGCACAATGTGGCTTTTTGTGTGTTTTTATACTACACATTGCCTTAACAGCACAAAGGATTTGCCCCAATTTTAATAATCACATATTATCAGATGGACTAATTTGATAAAACTATTGCATCACTTTTTGCACTTATCCATATTTATATTAAGCAAAAGAAAAAAAAACTCCTGAGCCCATTTTTCTGATTTGACTGTGGTGAATTTACTGATAAATACTAATTTATGACATCAGTAAAAGTAACATGAGCAGGATCTGACCTGAAAATCCAGTTAAAGAGTTAAAGGATGAGGCATGACCAAAGGTAAAATGAAAATAATGTTCCTACACTTGATCTTTCTAGGGTCATATAATCACTGTCGTCCTAAAATAGATCAGTCATAGCAGGATCACTTTTATCAACTATCGTTGTCAAGGGCTACAAACTGTAGTTTGTTGGGTTGTCTGATAAATACATTTTTCTTCATTGCATCTTGAGCATTTAGAATAAACACATTGCAAAAGACTGATTTTTTTATGATAATGAGAAAAAATAGATCATGCATAAGAGCTTTTTAGTGGCAGGAAAATAAAAATGCTGAATTATTCATAATCATAAGAAGTATATCAGGAAAAGCTGTTACAGATTAGTTGGCATTAGTTCATCTATCACACTTCAAATCTTTATCATATTATCCAAAAATATTTTTGCGCAATACATAATTTGTTTTATTGTACAAACCCAAGTACAATTTAGGCCTCCATTACCTAAATTAAAGGGGCGCCAATGCATACAAACAAGTTTAATTCTAAAATATTGTATGTACAATTGTATGATTCAAATATTAAGTGGCCTGTATTTACGTGTAAACTCACCAAAATGTGTGTATTTTTATGATGTGTTGTATATTTCAGTGAGAAAATATACGTACACCAGTTTTTTTCATTGTTAACACTAAACCTGCAATATTTATTTTATATTATTGTTTTGCATTGCATTATATTGGGCTGCAGGGGTCACAAAATGTTTGACCTCGCAACCCCTAAAATAGTATTGCCCTCATTATCCATGTAGCTGGTCAAACAATTAAGTTCTGCATGCAACCACACACTTTTTAGGCGTCTCTTTACACTGATAGTAAACAACGTATAAGGGCACAGAGTCTTAAAAAACATCATTTTTTATGGTAATTTATTGTGGAGAAGATGCATTGCTAAATAAATTTATTGGACCACCTGTCATAAAACAAGATAACATAAATATTTTATAAATCATTCAAAAACGTGTTTAATACTGAAAATCGTATTGTTATTGGACAAACATTTTGAACAGGGATGAGGAATTTCAAGCTGAATTCACCTTTTAATACCAACATTTGAGCCGAATTGTACAAAATTTATGGGTAACAGTGATAATTATATTTAACATTGCAAATATTCTGATTAAAGAGCTTCTGCATGCTGGTTTATTAACCATTACAGAAACAAAAAATGATGTTTGTAATTACCAGTGCTGTAAATTTAGGGCAGTGGTGGCATAAACCTTACGTTGGGGGGTGGTCTTATAAATCTGTTAAACATTTCAAGGATTATTTAAACATTACTTTCACTTTAGATAAATATCCTCCAATCACAAAGGCTTAAAGTGATGCAGAATGCATTTTATTATAGTTTTAGGATAAGGGGTGTAGTATACCATTTTAATTTCTTTTTTTATTTGATTTGTATTTTGAGGGGCATTTTCAGACCTCTCGCTAGATGTCTCACAACCAAAGAGGTTCCAGCCCACACTCTGGAAATCCCCATATTCCCACGATACTGAGTCTGTCCTGTAACTGTGATTCCCACCCCTACCCACCACTGTATGTATTCCTCCATGTTTTAGAGGGAGCTACTGGATTCTATCAGTACAGTTTGACCACAGTATGACAGCAGCTTTATTTCCTGATCCAGCTTAGACCTCGTAGTTTGAATCAGGAAAAATTATCTCTGTTTCTTTAACAAAAGGGTTCTTCTATGATGAAAGAAGATCGTTTGACACTCTTCTGTTACCACACTGTGATGTCACCCTGCATGAGGAAGGGATATCAAAATCCAGTTTTTATGAGGCATCTCTACCAGCATGTCCAATACCAGCCAAACTAAATCACAACAGTGATTTAACCCTTTGACTTCCAAACTAAGAAATACATTTACAACCAATTTATTTGTTGGTAAAATTGTGTTAAGTCCTCTTCATTTTGCAACATCTCAGGTTTTATTTTTCAGATTACCCAATCGGGAAGCAGATATGTTGGTCAATGTGCTGGTTGGCTTGCCTGTTAAAGGTTATCCTGGGCATGAATGGATTTCTTTCATTTCTGCAACAATATTGTTGTTTTTTCATATGAAAACATCACAGAGAGCAAAATTTAGATATCCAGCGGTTGACCCAGTTTTCTGAGGAATCATAGAAACATTTTTTATCATCAAATTTATTTCCTTCAACTAAATTATGATTGTTAGAGGATCTGGAAATATGTGAAAATATTTTTCTTACTCCAATGTATGATCTTACTGTTAGATTTCTGAAGAGCTATGCAGCAATAATTCACGTCTGATTTTTCTAGTTTTCAAACAATTATATTCATGTACAGCAGCACCAGACAGTGGATACATATTGGTGTTACAGACACTATTCAGAGAGGTGGATAAGGAAAAACAGACAAAGATGGGCTTTCAAAATTTTAAATACAGCGGTAAAGTGGCAAAAAGTCAACCGCACGGTTACAATGCCAGTCAAAGGGTTAAATGCCTATTTTAGCACCATTCACTAAATATTAGGACCAAAAATGCTGAACCCTCTCTAACTTCGTCATGAAATTGAAATGAAACAAACATAAGCATGATCATGGGGCCTGCAACAAAAGTTGACATGATTAATGCTCATGTTTTCTTTTGGAAGTGTCATTTCAACAAGTGTTAAGGCGCAAGCGTTGATTTGGTACTGATTTAACTGCTGTTTACAAAAACAGTACTGTTTCCCTCTGTGAGAAGCTGATCGGTTGCAAATTCCTTCAAATAAACAGAGGTTTGTTGATCAGAAACTTTGTAGAGCTATTTCTCACTCTAAGCTGCTAGGAAAGATCCTACTGTAGGACTCCAAATATAATTTCAGTCAATGTTAAAGCATGTCTTTAGTATTTGCACATCAGTTCATACAACAGAACTAATTATACAAAGCTGATTAGCTATAGAGGTTTGAAATTAAAATCAAAAATTGCATTTAATAGGACTCAGCAATAAAAGAAACTGAACAGTCCAATAAAATCTAGTCAAGAAGTCTGAGACAAAAAATCTCAAATTTCACAAGACATTTGGCTCCCCCTTGTGGTTGCTTTCAGTGCCTGCATTCAGTGCTGCTCTAACAGACTGGACTTCCATTTTGTGGTTTGGTGAAGACATTTCCTCATTTCCTTCCATTTCCTTTTATTGAGTTATAACCTGACGGACTAATCATTTGACCCACCACAGTTTCCTTTGTTGACATATTAACCACGTCATGTTTAATGTGCCACTGCTCTCTGCTCTCTAACACAAGTAACACTGTTTGCAGTAACTCATCTTTTCTATTTATCGTTTGTTATTCTATCATTCATTTTAATTTATTTTCTTTATTTTTTTGTCACTTTTTTCCAGTTAATTTATGGGCGCTGTAAACCCTCCCACACACGACCATGGATTTGTCCTCCATCACCATACCAGCGACAACATCTGTTTATTTTTGTTTATTGCTTTTTCTTTGTTTGTTTTGTTTTGACATTCCATCTTGACATTGTGCACACGGACCAAAGACACTGAGGATGATGATGAGGCCACAGGGGTAGACATGGGTAAAAAATGGTGAGAAATCATGAGAAAAAAAAAATTCAAACTTCTAATAGTGGCCATCACATTAAATCAGGATCTGTTTTTGTATTTTGAACACTTTCTGCATATATATATATATATATATATATATATATATATATATATAATATATGTATATATAATATGCAATTTTGTTTTACTATGTTGTGATTTTTTTTTACAATTTTGCTGTTCTTTTGTGTTTGCCATTAACTATCTACACAGAAAGAAAAGGTTCAGCTCCTCAGAAATTGGGTACTACAGTCAGCGTTACACTTAAGGTCATTCTGTAAAGCAGTTAATACAGTGAGTACTGAAGGATGTACATGTGAATAACTCTTTAAAAGACATGAAAGCCAGCTGTTTATTAATTTTCTTAAATGTGCAGTTTCAAATGTTGTCAAAAGTCATGTTACAAGGCTGTTAACCTTTTTTAGTTCGATGTAGTACATTTCATAGTGGGTAAAATACTTCATACAGTGAGCCAAGTAATTCATTTAAATAGTCTAGTGTCAAGCAGTTTAACAGAGTACCTGTATGCTGTATAAATGTTTGCATATACATAGGTACTGACAGCCTAAAACTTATTTTAAGGTCTTAATAAAAACCTATGCAATTCTTTGGTGCTGTTTTATGTTAACTCAAAAAACCTATGTGAATATTTTCAGGAGCTTATCCAGCTTATAATGCAAAATGTAATACTAGTTTTTGAATATGATGTTGTAAGAAGCACATATGATGGTGTTTGTTGTCCGTAAAAGATGTTGCTGTTATGTAAACCAGGAGTAATTGTGCTGTGACAGTAGACACACACAAACATGAAGCCAGTACATATACACACACACGCGGTGTATATACACACATGCAGAGAATTCAGGAGCAGCCTCAGCTCGCTGCAGAAGAGGTTAAACTGCCAGATGGAGACCAGAGCAGCTGTATTTACTGTCTGTCATTGGAAATAAATGCAACACCCGCCATCCTGACTTTGACGTGTCTCTCTCTGCACTGATGTGTTTGACAGTTTTCATTGTAGTAGCAGGTAAAACATGAAGCACAGGCAGGTGAAGACGCTCGCTCACACACAGGAGCCCTCATATAAACTCAGACTGTGACTCAAACAGCTGCCAGCTCGGGACGCAGTGTTTCCTGTTTAGTGTCAACCAGCTGAGAGATGTTTGCTCAGTCTGCGCCCTGCTTTCACCACCGAGCTGCTGACCTCAGCCCAGTGTGTGCATGAGGCAGCATGTTTACAGTGAATGTTTCTGAAAAAAGGAGATTGGGAAACATAGTGACCTTGTATGTCTGTGCAGAGTGTGTGTGTGAACAGTGTGACTTTTTGCTGTTTTCTTCTGAGCAGCATGTGTGTGTCCTGAATGTGTGTTACCACAAACTGCAGCTGTTCCTCATTTCAGCACTCAGAAACCACGCTCTCACCTCATCTCATCTCACTTTTCTTCATTTTGTCTTGGGAGCAAACAATAAAAAGACTATGAGTGCTCTGAGAGCGCAAAGCTCTGACACTGTAATGAGTAAAAATGAGAACTGCAGTGTCAATTTTGTCGACTAATTATTTTGGTCATAGTTTTCGTCAACAACCTTTTTTCCCCTGACGAAAACTACACAGTAACTAATAAAAACAAGTGCACATGGACAAAACCAAACTAAATTAACTGACATTTTCATCAACAAATAAAAACTAGACTTAAATGTTTGACAGAGATTTAATCCAGTCAGACCTAATTTGGTCATGAAGAAAGTAGAGACAAGTTAGGAATATATCCAATCACAGCTACTTTGGTTGTGTGGAAAGGTTGGATGAGTTAAGAGGGACATCCAGTCACAGCTGCCTTAGCTTCATGGTGGTGGGATCCAAGTGTAAAACATGACTTCAGAAATTCAAGGAAACATAGAAAATGCCTTACACTTTACACTTCATATTTTAGTAGACTAAATTTACAGCAGATTGTGTTGACTAAAATGTTGTGAAATTTCATCAACTAAAACTAGACTAAAATTAAAGCAATTTAGATGACTAAATTATGACTACAACTAAAAGATATTTTAGGCAGAAGACTAGAACTTAATTAAAAAGTGCTGTCAAAATTAACACTGGAGAACAGCTTCCCTATCGTGCAACGTTAAAGGGATATTTCAGTATTTTTGAAGTTGGGTTGTATGAGGTACTCGACAATAGTCAGTGAAGTGGCTGAAAGGGCTCCCAGCAGTGCTGTACCTGTTGTGGGAACACTGCTGTTGGCGGGTACGGTGATTTAACAAAACTGAGTGAGTTTGATGCAAAAACAAGCCACAAAACTGTTTGGCTGAATGTATGATTGGGTGAAAAATTTCAGAGTGCTTTGTTTTTTCCTCCTGGAAGTGTCCGTGTTTGGCACTATTTTATGATGCAAATACCTATTTCTCCTCCCACCTATGTCATGGTATTAGTTTTTACATAAAACTCTCTGAGCCTCTTCTTGCCTAGTACCTGATACAACCCAACTTCAAAAACACTAAACTGTCCCTTTAACAAATCCCTTAAAAAAATCTATACACAGTGCCCAGCATAAATGAGTACACCCCCTAATAAAAGTAATGTATTCATCAATATCTAAATGAACAAAAGAACAATTTCCAAAAGTTTTGAAAAAGCTGAGTTTAACATAACAATTTTTTTTACCATAAGATGAATATAAGGATAATACAATAACTAAAATTTAGCTATTCTCCCACCCTTTTGATTGAGGTGTACTCATTTTTGCATCCTGATCTTAAATTGAGAAAAATAATTTTTTTGTTTGCAACTTAAAAAATCTTGTTTGCAATCAATGGCCCACATTTGGGGGAGTATTTTGTGGGAAAGAATGCCATAGAAAATGTTGATTTTGACAAATCTGAAGGGGTGTACTCGTTTATGCTGAGCACTGTCTATATCCAGATTCAGATCGCCACTAAAATTGTATCACCTCATCTTTATGCAATGAGCAACATTCCCTGAAAATGTCATTCGAAATCATTTGAGTACTTTGAATTATCTTTCTCACAGACAAACAAACTTACAAATACTGGTAAAAAGAGATGACCTAAAACACTAAAAAAGAAAATACAGTATATCAAACAAGTGAACAATAATAAGAAAACACAACAGAAACTAGAAGCAACATGTAACATGAACTTTAAACTGTGAGAATGACTTAAAGAACACATGAAAGAAACATCCACTGATTTCTTTTTCTTTTTAATTTTAAAACAATTAAGTATAAAAATAACACAAACTAATTGAAAACAAAAAATTAATACACAAATTTTAAAATATTGACTTATTTTTACAAAATAAGTTAAGTTAAACAATAAGAACAATTATTGCACTTGAAAACAATTTAAGTATCAAGAAACAAAATAAAAACTCAGTAATAAATAAGATAATATAAAACATGTTTTTGTTGTTTATTTGTTTTTTTTATAACAAGTTTAGTTTTCTTGTTGTATTTTGTAGTTTGTTTCTGATGTTTTGTCTGTTAGTTTTTTATTGTTTTCTGATTTTGTGGTTGTATTTTCTTATTTGTTGTTGTTTTCCTTATTTGTTTTTCTGTGCTACCTTCTTATTTAGCCCCATGGGGCTGCCACAGTAATGTTGCAACACTTTTCCCCTTTTTTGTCTGAGAATGAAACCACCACAGGTTACTTTGAGTTTTGTGTATCAGACTCAGCTGAGCAGCACTGTACCATTTTTAAAAAAGCATTTATTTTTTATTTATTCTGAAAAGAAAAAGAAACCCAGAGGAGGTCACTGTCCAGTATTTAGATCTTCTCACAGAAATGTTTTTTTAGTTTAGTAGACGGACTCTGCCAGCACTATTATTATTCTGTCCACCACCTGCAGGGCTGACTGGACCTCCTCCAACAGGACAATCTGTCCAACGCTCCCTGTTCTTTGTCCTTTGGTGCTCCAAAAACCCTCTGCTCAGAGCTCAGAGATAATGACGCTCTGTTCTAATTACTGTACGTTCAGGACAACATGATCCACACACTGAGACACACAAATGCACAAAGACAGAGAGGAGTCCCCTCATGCAGTCAGGAGCAGGAGAAGCATGTTTCCTGTATAAATAACGGCTATATAAAGCAGTATTAATAAGAAAAAAATCAATAAAAGAAAAGGCTAGTAGAAGTATTAGGATTTAATGTTTTGATTAATATTGCTTTATATAGCCACATTATTTGTTTTTTGTTTTGTTTATAAGCACATTTCTTATTTTTAAAAATTATTTCATTAATTTGTCTTTAAATTTCAACTTTTATTATCCCTTTCTTTTATGGATTCATTTTTTGATTAATATTGCTTTATATAGCCGTGTTATGTATTTTTTTTTATTTTATTCATAACTGTTTTTTTTTATTTCTTTTCAATTATTTCATTAATTTGTCTTTATATTTCAACTTTTATTATCATTTTCTTTTATGGATTCATTTTTTGATTAATATTGCTTTATATAGCCACATTATTTGTTTTTTTATTTTTATTATAAGCACATTTCTTCTTATCATTTTTTTTTAAATTTGTCATTACATTTACACTTTTAGTAGCCTTTTCTTTTATGGATTTATTTTTTGATTAATATTGCTTTATATAGCCACTTTATTTGTATTTCTTTTTATTTCTAAGCACATTTCTTATTTTTTAAAATTATTTCATTAATTTGTCTTTATATTTCAACTTTTATTATTTTCTTTTATGGATTCATTTTTTGATTAATATTGCTTTATGTTGCAATATTATTTATTTTTTATTTTATTGTTTCGTCTTTATATTTCCACTTTCATTTGCTTTTTCTTTTATACATTTATTTTTGTAATTTGGCACTCTCACTACTCCATATTTGGATTTAAGACAACTCAAAAAGACCAAACAAGCTTTTTTCTGTTATCAGGTTCACTCCAAGGCTAGCTACCTCTTAGTGTAGCATGTTTTAAGTAATGTAGCCAACCAGTTCACACCAGTTCTTTCTGCTGACCTTCCAGATTGTTTTTTTTTATGTATAGTATTTTGCTTTTCGTCCAATTATCCATATTTAAGTCTGAATATTTTTTAAGGCATTTTCAAGCCCTTTCTTAATGCATTTTAAGTCTTCTGAAGGCCTTAAAGTTGAGATTTATCATGTTTTTATATAAAACCATACTCATTAAAATTATTTAATTAGTATTTCTTACCAAATTTGCTGGATATTTTGCTTTTAAATGTTTTATTTTGTTTTGTAGTAGCAGTAAACACAGTCAGTAAATAATAATTGTCTAAACAGAAAGTGTCTGTTGAAATGGAAAAAAGATCAGTATCATTTATTGATGTGTATTTCAGTCTCAGGTTACTTTATTTATAACTGTAAGAAGTGCTATTTTGCAACCAGTAAGATAGTGACATCCATTGTGACACAAAAAACAGATCCAATTTAACACTGAAGAAACATTATGGAGAAAGAAAACTTGTGTTGATTGTATTGTAGAAATTGTGTTACTTTTACAATATGATGCATCATAAAAAATAAATCAATTACACTCTTATTTTATTTCACTCTAATAAAATAGTACCCAATTGTTCAGAGTTCACCGTGAGAGACAATCATAATTTCAGTTTTTAAGCATTTTATCTAAAAAACAAGCACTTCTCAAACCTTGAAAACGCTTTATTAAAATTCAAGTATTGATAAGGATTTTAAAGACCTGCACTGTTTTTTTTTTAAAAACCTTTTTCAAAAACCAAATTTAGGCCACAATTGCATATTAAATACATATATAGCGTATAAGATGATAGAAGAAAAATATAATTAAAAATCAGATCAGAGCAAAATAAAGTGAGGAATTCTTCACTTATCAAACTGAGATATTCAAGATAAGTGAATTTATCAAACCTTTTGATTTGCCAGGATTTTTCCTGAAGATAGTTGGCCTAAAATCTCACATATTAGCATTAATAAATATGACAAATGTTAAAAATCTGAAAAGAAAATTATCATTGATAAAAAATGTTGATCTATAAAAATAAATTTAACTTAAAGTATATGTTATGCTGCAACTGCTTACTTGTGAAAAATATGACACAGTCCTTGAATGTTTGCGTGAAATTATACTGAGTGTAACTGCCAAATATTTTCACAAGCACTATGTTGAGGATTTTAAACTGGACATTAGACATTATCCTACTCCAGTGGGCAGTTAAAAAAGTATCTTAAAAACCCAACATACAAGTGAATTTTTTTTTACTCCAGTTTATTTAAGCTTACTCCAGTGTTTTTTGCTCAGTGTCCTTAAGTAACCCTTCAGTTGTTTTGGTACTCCATATCTAGTGTCTTGCTCATAAAAACTTTTCTTCTGGTGTTCTGTTCAGTGGAGTTGACATGTAATCCAAAGGCAGGGTTATTATTTAACTCCATTAGAAAAAGATAGGATTTCATAGTGAAAATAGCACAGGACCTGAGGTCTGTAAGATGAGTACAATTAAAAAAAAATAGAAAGTCATTTGCTGCTTACTTTAAGATGTGATTGATACTGAAGATATAAACTGTTAAAAAGGGTGTTTTTAGGCACAGCCTTCAAGTCGAGTGGAGCACTGCCGCTGTGTGATTTATGAAAGGAGGAATGTTTGACCTGAAATCACAGGTCATTTTAAAGTTCTTTCTAAATCATACCTGAGCATAATTTGTGAACCCCAAAGGGGTTTAACATTTATAGTTTTTTTTAATCATGCTGACTGAAGACTTTATTATCACAGGCCTTATTTACAGAATCAGATAAAGACAGTATTAGCATATATTTACCAAAAACTAATGTACAGAAAAGACTGAACTCAGTTTGATAAATGGCCCTCTGTCTTCAGACGTTAAGAATCCTATTGAGATTTGAAATATGACGTGGTGCTAAAGCTTAGTCAACTTCCTGAACAGTAATAAGAAACAGATATACACGTTTAGACTTTTGAAGTCATAGCTTTATTTCTGTGGATTACCAGATGAGAAGATATAGCTGCCTCAGTATATGGAGGAATACAAAAGAAACCAAAAACATTGGTCATAGGTGAGACATCCACCTGTACAGTATAAACTGGAGAAGACTGTAGATCAGATTAATGATTCCCATTTCAACACAGTAAGTTTGTCACATAATAAGAATGAAAGTCTGTTCACTGCACTGAGGCTTTACCTGGTCACACAAACGGCGGATCATTGAACATTAATGCATGATATTATGCCAGTGCACATGAGCAAAATCAGAAAAAGGTTGTATTTACAAAATAAGATGCAGGCAAATGGTCCCACCTAAATACCAATTATGTCACAGTCAGAGATGGTGGTATGATTCATCTAGAACAGACGTCTGATCAGATCATGTCAATGTCCATCTTTGTCTTCTCCCAAAGCTACTCTCATGTGAAATGTAACAACAGCTGCATAAAGCTTAACTGACAACGTCTCAAATGTAAGAGAAATAAAAAATACTTGCAGCATTTAGTCGAGAAATTAAAGCTTTTTTAAAGCCAGCTTTATAAAATAACTGTTTAATGATACAAAATCTTTTACTAGCAAGTTAGAGATTAAAATCATAGGTCATGAAAAAATAATGTTATTTGTATAAAAAAAAACTTGTCTTTCTCTCAAAGTGCTATGTGGCTCTGGAGGAACCTGGACCAGGAAACCTCAAAACAAAAAAAATCTTTAAACTCAGTCATAAAAATTACACACAACAGCTTCATCCTCATCCTTTTCCTGCAACTTGTTAAACAAAAATCAGATATGTTTCTTGAAAAACCAGGTAAGTTAAAAAAAGTAGAAATAAATATGCCATTAATAAAAAAGGATACTAAATGGACCAATAACTTTGCACCAAGGAGATTCGTTAAACTCTGCTCAGTCAGGCTTAAAAAATAGAGAACCATTAATAGCATCATCACCAGAAGAGCTCTCATGCTGCCTCTAATGTTACTGAATGCTCTCCTGAAGATGTCCTGGACTTAGTAACGTCTTCACTGTAAATCAGAAACACCATGCTTGTAAAAGGTGGGCTCTCTTGATTGATTTGTGACTAGTTAACGGCTGGGTGGAGTGGTGGGCACGGTGACACATCTTTCTGCTTGGATTCAAACAAAACTTTGGCATCTTCTCCTTCTGGAGTCGTTTCCTCGTTGTACAAACACCTAAAGCCGTCATAATACTCATCCAGGTCCCCCTGCTCGTGGTCCCACCTCCTCCTCCGTGCATGCCTGGAGCAGTGCAGGGGGTTCCTTGCTCCCTCCTCGTCCTGGATCAGGGCGCTGTCAAAGATGTAGACGGGATTTGCGGGGAGGGAGAACTCCAGGCTATGTAGGTACTCATCCACCAGCTCTTTGCAGTGGATGAACTCAACACTGTCAACCTGATCAAGACAAAAACAACAAACTGAAGGAGGAGCAGTTCTCTCTATGTCTGAGTTACACTGACACCAACAGGAGGGTGCTGGTTAAGCGAAGTGCACACATAAGGATTTTCTAAATCTGAAAAGATGTTTCATCTGTTGGAGACCTAACACATGAAGATAAGAAATCCAGCATTGAACAGTTCTGATTGTACTGTACTGCACTATGATAATCTCAACACAGCACACCCACATACATAACCATTCTGTCCCACCACTGATCTAGAATCTAGTCCTCCAAGACAGAAATCTCACGTGATCAAACATGATCTAACAAAAATGAAGGAGAAGAAGCATAGCAACAACCATAAACGTTGTCCATGGCAACAACCGGAAAACACAACACGCAACATGGGAGAGGACATACGAGAAGAGGGAATTAAGGATGGTCTTTGGACTAGTTTTGGTGGGAAATCAGGAACTAAATAAAAGAAAATACTGGAAAATTCCTGAAGACGGCGTGAACATGTGAGCTGGTCCTCCGTTTCTTAGCTCCACCAAACTTGATGTTTATGTTTCAGGTCGGCCGTGCTTATTTTTATTTACACCTGCTTCCTTGTTCCTCAGTCAGCTCGCTTCTTCATTGGCTACATTACTTTTCACATCTCAATTCACGGAGTCATGACTCGGGAGTCGTCGGCTTTCCCCACACACATGAAGATTTTTGGTCATAAATATTGAACAATTTTAATATTTACAATTGTCGGCCCCGGGACAAATTCACTCTTAACACACCTCAGACCACAGGACAATCTTATCGGATAATCTTATAAGACAGAAGATAATCAGGCATTTGCCGTCTTTGGTTGGGAAGGTGGAAAGTTTGGGACAATACAGCCCGACAATCTTTATGTGTGCACCCCGCTTTAGTTGTGGTGTGATGACCCCTTTAATTAGACCATCTCCCCATTGTCTACACTGCTATATCTATCTGTTTTGGGAGGGGGTGGGATTGCTGGGGGCAGGATAGAGCCTAAACAATCAACAACAGGGCTTATATATAGAGACAGATTTTTGAACATGTTTTTTTGTCTGTGGGGGAAGCTGCAATACCCAGAAACAACCCATACATGCAGTGGGAGGACATTCGATCTACACACAGAAAGACCCTGTCCAGCCCGAGGGTAAACCCAAAAACCCCTGACATAGAGCTGAATGTTTGTGTTATGAATCCAGAAAAATATTGACACATATGTTTCATTGTAATTCTTTTAATTACCCACATTGCATTTATGGTCCAATTTATGGCTAATTGTGCATTAGTTACCAAGTTCATTTTTACTTCATTTATTATGTTTGATTTTTGTTCACTAACAAGGTAGAAGGAGGATAAATAATTTTCCAGGACAATTCAAGCTTTTCCAGGACATTTTTCTTTTTTACTCATGTTTTCCATGACTGGAAAATTGGTCAATCATTTTACAGGTTTTCCAGCATGTGTGGGAACCCTGCTTTAGTCGGTCATGAAGCATAAGGCCTTACAGGAGGGTCTGGGCACGTCTCTTACCTGTGCTTTCTTCAGCAGATCAGTGAAGACAGAGAACCAGTCAGGCGTGAGCGCCTCTAGCTCCAAAGTGATGATGGCCAAAGCCAATGTGGAACCCTTGAACTGCCAAAGCTGGTGGCAAGCCATACAGTGCTGCACCTGCCTAGTCCACAACGCTGCATGGAAGCCAGGGGGCGCCTTCTGATGCCCTGGCACAACTGGAAGCATACCGGGGTCTTTCTGCATCTCCAAGTGGATGCCGGAGCCGACCCCAATGGACGGAGCAACATGAGGGTGGCCGGAGACAAGCAGAGCGTGGAACTACACCAGAGATGAGAGAGATGAGACAGAAGACGAACAAGACCAAAATGTTAGCAAAATGATGTCATTTTTTCCATCCTCCATCTTAAGTCTGTACCTCTACTCCATCATTTCATCATCAAATATACAGGTGCATTTCCAGTCTTTCATATCACCATTTAAACCAAACATCCGTTTTCAGAAACACAGGACACTGTCACTTTACAGTCTGATTTTCTACTCTGCTACAGTGTTCATCTTTGCCTTTTCAGCTACTGTTAAAGTCCAAACATGGAGCCCTCCACGCAGGAAGGCACTTAATATCACTGTCAGGTTCAACACATGAAGATTCAACTGTTTGCCTGAGGAATATCGTAAATCTGTCTGTATTGTTTGGTATGTGCAGCGCTTCTACGTGTTTTCCTTAAATGTGAATCACAACCTGAGTCGAGCTTCATGTTCAAACTGACAGTTAAAATTTTAGTTTCCTTGTAACACAGGAGTTGAAAAAAACATGATAAAATCCTGTCAGAGACGCCCATTTACACCTTGCATTAGCAGCCATGCTGGGTATTGGATGACAGTTCATCTCTAGTGACGACCTGCAATCAAAGCTCCACGCCTGCCTTTTTTTCAGGTAACAGGTAACACATCATGTCTGTTACTATTAGGCTTCCAGCAGCCAGGTCCTCATGCATTTGTCCAGCCTACCTTGTTACTTATCTTGAGGAAGTCTACACTGGTGTGCCTCGAGGCAAATCTAAGTGTCTTGAGAATTTGTCCGACCATAAGTTAATACTAACAATTATTCTTTTTGATGCATTCATTTTTGCATTAAGCTGCAAATTCTGTAACTTTAACAATCTTAAATATTTAAAGGAATGCCTTCTTTTGTAGCTAAGAGATTTTGGCTTGATATTAGGTGACAAAAAGTCAGAACCACTGACGTAGGCACAATGTAGATTTACAGGGATAGTTTTTTTTTTTTTAAGTGGGGTTGTATGAGCTCCATATAGCCACTAAGTACATTAGATGCAGTAGAAAGTTCTCTCCTCTCCCTCAGTAAGCCACAATTTGTAAAAGTTTGTAAAATAATACCACAGTTTAAGAGTACGCTACCTAGAATTTTTTTTTTTGAGTGCATTAACTTTTCAGAAAAATAAAGTTTATTTGCTATTGCGGCAGGGCTGCGCGGAGGAATACGTGACGTGAGTCAGTTAGGTCCAGATAAACTTTATTTTTCTGAAAAGTTAATGCACTCAAAAAAAATTCTAGGTAGCGTACTCTTAAACTGTGGTATCATTTTTTGATGGGAGTTTTTGTAGGCAGAGAAAATACCCTTTGTATTTGGTACAATACTTCCCTGTTTGCGGCTGCTTCTGCGTCACAAACTGTTACAAATTGTGGCTTACTGAGGGAGAGGAGAGAACTTTCATCTAATGTACTTAGTGGCCACATGGAGCTCATGCAACCCCACTTCAAAAAAACTGAACTATCCCTTTAAAGCATAGGTGTAAATCAGGCTTTGGAGGCTTGAAGAGCCTCTTTGACAGCGTTTTCTCCCATTTTGTCAGAAACATTCATTTATTGGTCACAGTGATATGCACCATTAAAAAGAAAAATCAACCATGTGGAGAACTGGTTAAGTGAAATAACACTTAACTTCAACACAAGTAACTGTGGAGGCTGGACTGATCCCTTCTGCTTACTTGCTGACTGCTACAGTTTGTCTGTTAACATTCATGCTTATGGGTGAGCAAATACGAAAGCAACCTGGAAGAAGTCATCCCAGACCACCTCAGTATGAGCCATACAATATCAAACTGTCATTGGTACACATCGGGTCAACACTTTGTATCTGATTACCCAAATCTAATATTAATGTGAGGTGTAAAAAGAGTCAAAGATGCATGCTAGCTATACTCGGTTAGTGGAAACCACTGACAGGATTTGAACATTTCACCACTTTTGTGATGTACGTGTCACTCCAAACCCTTGTTGTCTTCATTCACGTTTTGCTTTACCTTGTCTGTCACTGTAGCAAATTTGAGCCATGGGTTTCTTAAAGAAAGCAGAATATACCTGAGGGCAGATTCAGCAATATGGTGCCGGACAATTTAGGTCTGTTGAACATTTTGACAAGTCTCTTCTTCCATTATTGTTTTCATTCTCTATTTATTTTGGAATTCAGGGTAATGTAGCAAACAAAAGACGGTGTGTGTTCTGATTCAACAGACCTGAAACTGTCACGAATGGTGAATGATTTGAGCATCATGTCGCTGATCCTGCGGTTCAAAGAGTTTTACTTGATGCTGAGGTATTAAGAGGCTATGACCAGATATGTCTGTAAATCCTCATATTTATTCTTATCAAAGTGTCATAGTTGAAAAGTCTGTGACTTATTATCAATAGATTTTATGTATTGCTGTTTTATAGCCAATGGTGAATAAGTCTCTAGGAATGGGAATGAGGATTTCTTAAGGGTGGGGGGAATGTATAGTGAGATGCTTAAAGTATAAGTATAAAAAAATATTTATTTGAATAGAATAAAAGAGAAAGATCTTTATTTTATTATAGTTTTTATCAACACATTATGTCTCTTTATTTTCAAAGTCTTGGACTTTTGTAATACTAAGAAAATAGGTTAACAGCAACTACTCTACACAAACCAACACACTATCACAAAGTGGGGGCAAATTATGTGGGGGTACTGCCATTTTTTTTTTTTACTTTGCAGGAGACACTAAAATCAGTCCAGATGTGCCAAGCCAATGTCGGGAGACAGTTCTGCAGTTTAGGGCTTTAGCAAAAGGCAACAATCTGCTCCATTTTATTGGACAAAATAAATCAGATGCCAATGTTTATTTGTTAAGGGAATGTACTGTATGTTGATCTTTAGTCCAGGATGAGATTATAAACTCACAGAATGCATGACAAGAGTCACTGTTCAAACACCACTGTTGAATTTATGTTAAAGGAGATGACTTAACCCCATAAAACTCAATAGATGGTCTTAGTGGAAGTCTTCGTGTAGTATAATACAGTGTCTTTACGGTTTCCTTTAGAGAAAAATTGACAGCTGCATTCATAAAGCCTCCTGCTGATGACCTGTGACCTGTTAGGCCTTGTATCTCACATATTTTGTTTCTTTTTAAAGCACTTTCAAAGGCTGAACAGGAAACAGGTATAACAGCTGCCAAACACTGCTTCATGGAATCAGAGGATTTGTCTAGGCAAAGTCATGTTATCTCTCTCGATTTAGATTTATCATGATGTGGTCGTACTGTGATTTACTGGCAAACTGGATTTTAAAAGACTATGTGGTTCATCAACATGCTGATATACAACTCCATTTCCCAAGAGGCCATGCAATATTAGTACTGTCTTCTCCGATGTATACAGAGATCTCAGATTCTCTGATCAGTTTATGAGATTGTGAAGACAAAAAAATCCCAACATTCATTGCATTTTTTCTTGAATTGTTGAGCTGCAGTTTTCCAGAGTGGTAAACCTCCTAACTTTCTTAACTTAAGCTCATCCAGATGTATCCACTCAGGCTGTTGCCCTCACAGTGTACGTCTGGGTTTCTGATTTTTAATCATAACATCCCTGTTGACTTTTTGTTTGAGACTTTGTGAATACAGCTATGACGCCGACAGCATGAGGGACCTAAATAATGATGTGTAAATGTATGTTTGTGGAGTGGTTAAGGTTTTAAGCAACATCTCATGATGATTTAATAATTAACTACTGCTGTGAATAGGTCCAGGATTAAGAGAATGTGCCATAAACTCAAGAACACAACAAACGACAAACCTTGCTATGACAATAGAAACACTTTAAACAATTCACAGCATGATATGGACATGCCTATGACCAAAACATTTTTCATTTCTCCGGAGGGTATGAGTATAAACTGCAGGGCTGCAGGTGAGAGTTAGTCAGAAGTGCCTTGGCCTGATATGCAACAAGCCCATTAGTTTGCTGGCAGCTTGTAGATGCAGACTTACATGGTTTGAGAGGTTGCTGAGCTCTATTAAGACTTTACGCTGTTCATTTTTTTCTTTTAGCACATATATGCACAATTCTGGTTCTGTTAAAACATACCTTGGTTTCTTCAAAATGTGACTTACTTGCCAGTATTGTTACTTTTACATAGGGGCTGCAGATGGCTGTTTAATAAAATCATCAGAAAAAATACTTCAACCCTTTAACGCCGGTTGTATCATATCTGAAACATACTTTTATGATAGCTCTACCAAATCAATATGATCAACAAATTACTAAAAAAAATATCTGAATACAATCAGATAAATGATAAAAATGTCCTCAAATGGATTATCAGTTGCCAAAAACCCTTAATGTATCAAATGAGATACAAAAAATATATATGTTCAATTTTATGGAAATTTAGTTTTTTTTATTAGGAATCAGTAAAAAGTAAAATAAACATTTCAGCTCCAAAAAAATTAGAATTTTCTGGCTATAATTTGTGTTTTCAGGCATTAAAGGGTTAAGTATTTGAACATTTAAGTCATACAACAATCTGTGATTTTAAGGATATTATTTAATTTAAATAGAGTTATTTACTTTATGATGTTAATCGTATTCTAGAACCACTTTGAATTAAGTGCACAAAGACAACTTATTGTCCTTATACACCGAGTAAATGGATTCATTGCTGTTTTTTTTTTTTTTTTTTAAATTGTAAACAATTTCATACTATAATTTAAGATTATTTGACTATAATTTAACAGCAAGCCAAATATATTTTACTTATGTTCTAAACAGTCTTTAATTTTATTTTTTGCGTAAAAAGTTGACATTTATTTTCCCGGCTTTGCTACAAGGTGGAGTCATAAAACAAAATGGGCACAATGAGTCAAACGAAAAGAAATGCACAATCTTTCCCAGGACCAAGTCTCTACTGTGGGGGCAAAGGGGTTGTGATGGTTCTTGAAAATTCACTTTGGGCAAACTTGATGCGAGCATGATGGTTTTTATGTGTGCTTTTGTACTTCTGTGTCTTTTGGCAAGACCAGGACCTGCCATTCACAGAGCATCTCCGAGCTCAGCCCGCTCGCCTTGAGACACTCTGCTGACCACTTCAGGTCCAGTTAAAATTATGTTTGCTATCTGCTGAATTCTGACTTACTATGTGAATGAAGTCGACTGGTGTTGCAGTGTATAAGTCCCAGTGCAGCTTGTCTAGAATGATCCTCTCCATGCGAAGAATCTCCGCTGTTGAAAAGTTGCATCCGCTCTGCACAACCAGGTCTCTGACAGAGCCGATTACCTGTTAAACAGACACAAAGAGAAGCAAATAAACGTATTGTTTTCAAAAAATGTCTCCATCTGTGTTTTTTGTGACAATACTGTTTGTATCCAGCAGAGAAATCTGACCTCATCTTCCTCGTTGATTTTTGCAGCCAGTACCAGTGAGGTAAAAGTAATGCATTTCAGGTATTTTCTTTGGGCCTGAAAGAGAGGAAGGAAAATGGCTTTTACCAAGAGATTCAAGGTTTTTTTTTTTTTGAAGGATTTAGAAAATAATCATGATCATTTTAATTTTGCTGACAATGGTTGACCAGGAAAAATGTTACCATTGAATAATTTGGGAAAAGAAATGGAGAGGACTTGTGTTAATTCTTCACTATCGGTTCTTTAAGTGTAATAAAAGTATGATGTAAAATAACAAATGAACCACGTTAATGGATGTAGACTTTGAATATTACACAGCAGATGAAGTGATCAAGGTAAAGAAGGTATTATCTCTATCCTCTCTTTTTCTTCTCAAAGCTGTCGTCTAATTTCCCTTGTTCCAAAGTAAATATTGGAAACATTCGCCTGTAGACAAAAGAACAATTACTAAAATATCCTCCAGCCATGTACCTTAACAGTAGACAGCAGCCGGTTGAGGATGCAGACTGCCAGTGCAAAAGTCTCCGGACAGAACTGGAACAATCTGCTCATCTCTCCGAGCCAAACGATCATTTCTTGATATTGAGATGAAGAGATGTCAGTGCCCTGAGGAGCCAGAGGATCATTTATTGGTTAAACAATAATAGACATGTGACAAGATAAGATAAGATAATATAAGATAAACCTTTATTGATTCAGGTTTGAAATTCAGGTGTTGCAGCAGTACAGTGTAAGTACAAGAGTAGATTAGCATGCATTAAGATCAATAGAATAAAATGTAATATAAAGATATACATCAATAAACTGTACAGTAGCAAAACACAAAATAGGAAAGGGGAAATATTTACAATTATTATATTAAAATTATCAGAGTAAGTGTCATACAGGACACCTGAGCCATTCTGTGCAGTACAGTGAAGGTAAAGTGACAGGGATGTAAAAGTGACACGTGACAGGTAACAGCAGTGATAATGACAGTACATTTAACAGTGCAAATTATTTTAGCTAAGAAGTATTCTGCAGTAATTGACTGGGATAAGAGAAAAGAATGAATATGGTATATTATTTAATAGCAAGTGCTTGACTACTTTTATTGGTCAAAATGTACTTTGTATGAGACACTGACCTGGTCAATGACTTCTCAAAACAAGCAAAGTGTTTGATTATGAACAACCATCTGACCACATTGCTTGAGATTTACCACAAAAAGCACAGACCGAGTAGATTCATTTGAAGAATATTTTGCCTGATTGTCAGCTATACTGCAAAGGATAAACAAACTAGAACATAAAATAAATTTAAGGAATGCCTTAACACTAACAGGCTGAAACCCATTCTATCTCAGGTTTATTGTTCATTTGATTTATAGTGATGCATGTATTTAAAATGACCCAACACTCAAGAGGTCCTGTTCAGTTCCCAAATAGATAAAAAGACCACAGTTTACATTTAAATTGCACCGGGGGACTTATTATTGATCCTCACTTGAACCTCAAATGATACTGATACAGAAATAATGTAATCAAAAATGAAAAAAATATCTGAAAATAGCTCTTTTATTTTATTATTTTAAACTTCATGGGGGACAAAGTCAAAATGTAAAAAATATTGACAATAGTGTTAAAGTGTAACCCTTTCATGCACAGTAACAGATACAGTGGGCAGACATTTAAATACATTTTATACCATTTAGGCTACAGCACCATGTCCCAACTACCAGGTGGTGAACTCCAAAACCATTGTCTAAAGTTTCATAAAAATATGATCTTTGTGTTTTTTTTGTCATCCTGAGATATTGCATCATAAATCCAAAATGTCCGACAAAGAGGGATTTGCACCACACCCTTCAGGAGTAAGTGTTAAATCCTTCTTTTCTCAAAGAATCAGTCATGGATTTGCAAACTCAAGGGTACCGTATATTGTCTGACCCCTTAAATAATGAAAACAGATTATTATTATCATCAATATTAGATGATGAATAATGAACAATAATGTGCTTTTGATCATTGATTTCCTTACTGTTGTCTATACTGTAAACAGAGTGAATATTGCACTGAAGCTTAATTTGAAGGAAATTGTGAATCAAATTGAAATGGCAATATCTGCCAGAAAAATCACAATTAGATCTTTTCCTGAAATCGTTCAACCCTCGTCCTGAGGGGAGTAACTCAAGTACAATAAGGTGTGACCAAAAACAAACAAACAGATACATGTTTCCCCTCCTCTTACCTGGACGCAGCCATTCTTGAAGACTGGTACCTTCCATAGACGAGCCTCCCTCACAAGCGCCGCCTCCAGCAGGCCAACCAGGCGGCGGCTCTGCCCATCTACTGGGTTCTTCATCAGCTCCACAGCACAGGCCAGGCTGCACCCAGGACACGCTCACCTGAGGGGGAGGGGACGACACAGACAGATAAGAGACTACAATGAGAAAAACACATTTGCACCCCTCCCTTTACAGACCAACTGTTTCTTATATTTACTTAGAAGTTATTTGTCATGGCAAATAATTTCAGCTTTTTTAAAAACCTGATAGAATTAATATTTGCCTCTTCTCCTCACTTTTAGGGGAATTATTACCTCCGCCGAAGAGATTGTGTTTTTGCTGGCGTTTGTTAGATTTTTGACAGGATAACTCAAAAAATAAGGAGCAGATTTTGGTATAATTTCCAGGGAATGTTGGCCATGGCACAAGAAGTGATTACATTTTGGTGGTGATCCAGGATTTTTTGAAAGATTTGTTAACATTGCAAAATAGGGCTGTTTCCACACTATGGCTAATAACTCAGAAAGTTCTCAACGGATTAATGATCCGTAACTGGATGTGGATCCAGGAATTTTTCCAAGGGTTTGTTCACACTGCAAGATAGGGCTGTTTCCACACTTTAGCTAATAACTCAGAAGTTCTCAACAGATTTTGATGACATTTTCAGGAAAGGCTGGTCATGGCACAAGGTAGAAACTGGATGTGGATCCAGGAATTTTTCCAAGGGTTTGTCGACACTGCAAGATAGGGCTGTTTTTCACAATCATGACAATAACTCACCTGATAAGTAGGGATGTACAACGTTGGATTTTAGCAGATATCTGACATGCACATTTTCCAAACTTATTATAGCCAATACCAATATCAATACCAATTTTTCTGAGAGCACAAAAGCCTCAACTTGACTAAATCGACTTGTTCCTTTCATGGTTAAAGTCAAATTTGTGACAGAAAGCAAAAAAAAAAAAGAAAAGAAAAAAGTCTTCTTACAAACATTATACTTTGTACATTTTGCCAATATTACAGCCAATACAAAGTATAAAAACCAGCTGTTAAGGGAAGTATCTGCTGAAACTGATACTGCTCTGATAATATTGTGCATCCCTGTCAGCAAAGTTGGAAATGCCTTGGTGTCTTTGTTGCTCTTGAAGTTTATTTAAGCTTTATTATGTTTTTAAAGCCTGTGATAGCTTTCAATTTGCTCTTTGTCTTCGCCTTCAGGGAAATTATTTCAATCATTTGGAGGCTTAACTCTGGGGATACCTTCTCGGAGGGTTTGCACAAAATAAGAAGAGACAGCAACATAAGTTTGAGGTGATATTTGATCAGGAGATACTCTGGTCCCTCTTTTGTAGAGGTAGGGGTTAAACAAGAAACAGGGTAAGACAACAAGGGGAGTTTCACAAACCCACAAAAGTAGGTAGGTAGGCAGGATTTTATTCAGTCGTCATACACTATACAATATTTGTCACAAGACAGACATTTTAAACAAAGCAGAATTCTTGTACTAGGTAGTGACTGAAAAGGCATAGACAGAAGCAAGATGCTTATCTGGGCCTAGCCTACATATTAAACAAAATTAAGCTACCAAAAACCAGAGATAAAGAAATCAACAACATCATTACATAATCAACACTTATACTTTTCAAAAATAACTCCAGAAACCATTTTTCTGAGGATATAACATGAATTACAGGTTTTTAAGTTTATATTTGCATCATTCCATTGTTTAACCCCAACAACAGAAACACATCTCCTTTTTATACCTCTTCTAGCTTTCCAAAAGTCTTCAAAAGTCAAAAGTCTTCACATATTAATATAAAAAGCCCTGTTGTACTTATGAAGCGAGTTAAAACAAGCCCAAACTATCTCAGAGTCAGTTTTATGCTCCATTTAGTAAAATGGTTCTCAGCTAATCCGTCAGACAGACAAATATGTGACAGGAAATAGGTCTGCAAGCCAAACAACGACACACCAAGACTTTGCAGGCCAACAGCACGGGTAAAACGACTTTATCTTGATGCAAAAGCTTTAAATAACTTTTCTGTGACTTTGTTTTAATCTTCAGAGGCTGAAACGCTTCACTCAGATCCAGGCGGGATAATGCGCTGCAGCTGCTGCAGCCTCCTGCACAGTTGCAGCAGCTGCAGCATTTCTTCCTTCTTCCTCTTTTTGTTTTGTTTTTTTCCAAATGCTTTCTGTTTCTTACCTCTTCGATGTTTACAGCTGGAAGTCCTCTCGACGGCAGGTGCATTTGAACGGGTTTATTCAGTCCATATTTACGGAAAAAGCAACAGCCAAACAAATACTAGTCGGATGCTGCAAGAGGACAGGATCTCGGAGGAAAGGTTTGCAGGGGTAAATATGAGGAGAGCAACCGCATATTTTAGAAAAGGAGCAAAACAAGAGGAGGGAATCCGAGGATATGCAAAATAGTCTGGGCAGTTAGAAAATAAGCGCAAAATCAAGAGGCAGGAAGCAGAAAATCAGGGAGGATTGAGGGCAGGCTCTGTTTTGAACGCTGCAGACTCCGCCCCCCCGTGACGTCACTCAGTCTGAGGGAACAGAAATGTGTTAGTGGGTCAGACATACGGGACACAGCTCACAAAATGGTCGAGCTTCAGCTGGAAATGGAAGATTTCTGCAGCGGGTGTCGAAAATCTGTTACTTCAAATGTTATGTCATGTGTTAGCTGACAGTCATGGTATGGATATTACTCTTTATTAGTGGAATAATCCTGTTAAGACTCTAACAAACATCTCTGCCCCGAGCTGAACTTGATTTTGTTGATACTTTTTTTACTATCAATCAATCAACTATTATTTATGTGACACGTTTCATAGAAATTCAATTGCACTTCAAAGAGCTTTTGAGAGGAGCAGATTGAAGTGATGGTCAAAAAAGATTAAAAAGCAATATTTGTCAATTAGCACATTAACCCTTTGACTTCCAAACTAGGAAATACATTCACAACTAATTATTTGATGGTAAAATTATGTTCCTTCCTCTTCATTTAGCAAAATTTCAAGTTTTATTTTTCAGATTACCCAATCAGGGGGCAGATACACTATATTGCCAAAAGTATTCGCTCACCCATCCAAATAATCAGAATCAGGTGTTCCAATCACTTCCATGGCCACAGGTGTATAAAATCAAGCACCTAGGCATGCAGACTGCTTTAACAAACATTTGTGAAAGAATGGGTCTCTCTCAGGAGCTCAGTGGATTCCAGCGTGGAACTGTGATAGGATGCCACCTGTGCAACGAATCCAGTCGTGAAATTTCCTCACTCCTAAATATTCCACAGTCAACTGTCGGCCGTATTATAAGAACGTGGAAGTGTTTGGAAACCACAGCAACTCAGCCATGAAGTGGTAGGCCACGTAAACCGACGGAGCGGGGTCAGCGGATGCTGAGGCGCATAGTGTGTAGAGGTCGCCAACTTTCTGCAGAGTCAATCGCTACAGACCTCCAAACTTCATGTGGCCTTCTGATTAGCTCAAGAACAGTGCACAGAGACTCTAGAGCAGTGGAGACGTGTTCTCTGGAGTGACGAATCACGCTTCTCCATCTGGCAATCTGATGGAGAAGTCTGGGTTTGGTGGTTGCCAGGAGAATGATACTTGTCGGACTGCATTGTGCCAAGTGTAAAGTTTGGTGGAGGGGGGATTATGGTGTGGGGTTGTTTTTCAGGAGCTGGGCTTGGTCCCTTAGTTCCAGTCAAAGGAACTCTGAATGCTTCAGCATACCAAGACATTTTGGACAATTCCATGCTCCCAACTTTGTGGGAACAGTTTGGAGCTGGCCCCTTCCTCTTCCAACATGACTGTGCACCAGTGCACAAAGCAAGGTCCATAAAGACATCGATGACAGAGTCTGGTGTGGATGAACTTGACTGGCCTGCACAGAGTCCTGACCTCAACCCGATTGAACACCTTTGGGATGAATAAGAGCAGAGACTGAGAGCCAGGCCTTCTCGTCCAACTCAGTGTGTGACCTCACAAATGTGCTTCTGGAAGAATGGTCAAAAATTCCCGTAAACACACTCCTAAACCTTGTGGACAGCCTTCCCTGAAGAATTGAAGCTGTAATAGCTGCAAAGGGTGGACCGACGTCATATCAAACCCTATGGATTAGGAATGGGATGTCACTTAAGTTCATATGCGAGTCAAGGTAGGTGAGCGAATACTTTTGGCAATATAGTGTATGTTGGTCAGCCTGCTGGTTGGCTTGCCTGTTATCTACAGGGCACGAATGGATTTCTTTCATTTCTGCGACAAGTTTTGTGTTTTTCGTATTAAAACATCACAGAGAACAAAATGTAGATATTTAGCTGTTTACCCAGTTTTCCGAGGAATCAAAGATACATTTTTATCATCAAATGTATTTCCTTCAACTAAATTATGCTTGTTAGAGGATATGGAAATATGTGAAAAGATTTTTCTTACTCTGATGTACGATCTTACTGTTAGATTTCTGAGAAGCCATGCAGCAATGATTCACTTCTGATTTTTTTTCTGGTTTTCAAACAAGTATATTCATGTACATGTACATGTCATGTCATGTTACAAACACTATTCAGAGATATGAATAAGGAAAAAACCAACAAGGTGGGCTTTCAAAATTTTAAATAAATTGGTAATTTGCCAGTCAAAGGGTTAATAATAGGTAGGATCAGGGGCACTGATAGAAATTTTGGGCCTCATGACATTGGGGCCCATCACAAATCAGCTCTGCACAGTTTCTAGAACCAAGCTCCCTTCAAGCAAACAAATAAATAAATATGATGACAAAACGGACAGCTTACAATTACTGCAGTAAAGTTATTATGTTTAGAGACAGTGGAGAAAAGACTCTCTAACAGAATATTACTTGATTAACAGTAAATTAAACTACAATAAAACATTTTCTGGCATTTTGACAATCTTAAACATTCAGTAGTTTTTTTTATTCATCATTTTTTAGGATATAAGAAGCCCTCATGATTCAAGAATATTTTATCCCTGACGAAGATTTAAAACTTAAGTGCATTAAACATTTGTCTAACCCCATAATCTCTTTAACATACCATTCAGAAAATAACATTTATACAAAGTGCACACACCAAACTAAAACCCCCTATTAAATCTTCTAAAGGGCCTCTTTTTTTACGAAAGTGTCATTTTACGGGGATTTAGTAACACAAAGATGCTTAAATTTACTTTTCTGCAATGCAAAACAAGAACATTGTTTTGGAAGTGAAGCGTAAGAAAATCTTAAAACACGTATGGAAAAATGTTGCTTAATAGCATAATATCTTTAGGGACGACTATCAGTTATGGGCCCTTTGAATCTTCCTAACTTTACCCCCTTCTACGGCCATCTTCAGGAGGATGTCAAGAAGGATTTTGAAATGAATACACACCAATATGGCCCAAGAGCAAAAAATAAATACCTAAAAAAAAAAAATCAAAATGACTGAAAAAAAATGGAAATAAAAAGACCAAAAGCAAAGCAATAAAACCATATATTAGCTGAAAAGAATCAATAAAGGTCAAAACACATTAAAAAATCCTGGTTAAAAAGATTGATCAAATAAAAAAACGAAAATGATTGTGCAAAAGATGAAGACTGTATGATCATAATAAGAAATAGAGATAGTAAAATAATCATCTAAACATGCAACAATAAAATGTAAATCAACACTAGAATAAAAAGTAGAAAGTGATTCTCATGCATAAATAGATAATAGTTCTAAAGATACATTTTTTAAAAATTATAAAAGCCAGGCTTAATAAACAAGTTTTTAGATTGCGTATGAAGATCTCTATATTTCCATACAGCGTAACAGGTAAAAGCAGCATCACCAAATGTTTAAGCTCTGGTCTGAGAAACAACTAAAAGAGAAGAGGCAGAGGATCTGAGGGGCCTCTGGTCCTGGTCGTCCTGGTTCATAGACTGAAATGATCTCTGAGGGGTTATCTAGTGCCAGGCCATGTAGAGCTTTATAAACTAATAAAAGAATTTTAAAATCAATACAATAACTTATAGGAAACCTTAAAATGGATGTAATATATGCTCTCTTTCTGGTCTTTGTCAGCTCTCTGGCTGCAGAATTCTGTATCAGCTGTAGGTGATTTATTGTGCTTTTAGGTAGACCAGAGAGGAGAGCAGTCCAGCCTGCAAGTGTGCATTAGTCTCTCCATCTGGTTCAGAGAGAGAAATGGCAGTACTTTGGCAATGTAGGCTGTCTGTGAAAACCACATTCATCCTCAAAAGTTAAAGTATACAATAACAGTGGACATTTACAAGATTAAACAAGACATCTTTGAGAGACCATTTTGTATGGAGATGTTTGGAAAGCTGGTTATTTGTCTGATTAACAGCTCAAGCTGTTTTCACACATACACTCCTGAGCTCTGTTAAGTTTTTTAATTTTTGAGTACATTTTAGAGGCTTCTCCTGCCTTGATTGTGGAGGAGAGGGCAGCAGTTAAACTTGGAGAATGACATGCAGGAAAAAGGACCAAGTCCATTCTGGAATCCAGTACTCCTGTAGGAGGACACCACCCTCAGACATTACAGCGAGATGAACATCACCCCCTTCTATAGTTCCTGGAATTTAGGCAGCTTTGTTCTTGAAAGTAGCTTTTTGACACTTGTCTGGAATTTCACCTGAATTTTTTTACTTGTTCACACATTCATGAAGCATCTGAATTAAAATCTTTTTTTCATATGGTCTGCATGTAGGAGCACAAACAGCATTTTTAATGCAAATGCAGGAAGTCAAGCAAACAGCACTTATGTGTTGGAATGCCAACTCACTGTGCAACTGAACTGTTTACAACACCCAATCACAGCACAGCTTTGCCTTGCCTAATGCAGCTCCAAACAGGGTACTAATGTCATTAAATTAACATGAAAAAACATGAAAAAGTTTGCAATGAAACTTGAAAAATAATAATAGCCTATCTCTGTGATAATCTATTTGTATATTTTTAGTATTTTGCTGGAAATTGCAAATACATGATTGGCAATAGTTGTTTCTATAAACCTTTTTGTATGCTTCATCTAAAGAAATGTAAAGGGTAGGAATTTAATGAATAAAGGCTGTAAGAGTAACAAATACATTCATTGCATTAAAACTAATTTGGTGTGAATTCGATTTAAGCTCAATAAAGTGTATTTTTTCACATTAAAATCTAACTTTTTTTTTTTTTTCGTAGTTACTGTCATTGTAAAATTCAGAAAAATCTACAATTTGACCCTCTGATAGTGATAATAAGATTGACGTGGCCCTCTTGGTGACCAAAGTTGCCCATCCCTGTTACAGGGTGTAGACTTTATTTGCTCACTAAACAACATCCATCCATCTGTTCATCTGTACTGCTTATCCTTTTCAGGGTTGCGAGGGGCTGGAGCCTATCCCAGCTGATATTAGACGAGAGGTGTGGTATACCCTGAACCAGGGCCACATAGAGAGAGAGAGACAACCATTTACTCTCATACTCATACCTCAGGTCAATTTGGAGTCACCAGTTAACCTCATGAGCATGTTTTTAGGCTGTGGGAGGAAACCGGGTGTCCAGAGAGAACCCATGCATGCAAAGTCCACACAGAAAGGAAAAAGAGGAAAAAGAAATACGGAAATTGTCTACATGTAAAAGTACATACCCAAGTCAACCTGTGCAGTGTTTTTAGCTTAATCAACCTCACAGTGTAATGAAGAGAAGGAATGAAAATATTCCCATCTGATGTCGCTTTGACTCTCACACATGGCAGTAAAACTAAGCTGACCAGAGGGCTGAACAGTAAATGACAGCAGGAGAAACTTTTGTGAGGAGCTGATAGTTCAGATTTGTTACATACATGTAACACTACAGTCTCAAACTTTCCCTAAAATCAAACTGGAACGTAAACTGTAACTGAGATGCAACACTGGAAAATCTTGCAATCCTTACTCAGTGTTTTTGTTTGGGGTGTTTTACCTCTCTTCAGTGCAATTTTAGCACAAGGGTGAGGAAGAAAGTCTCCTTGTGGGTTTTATGATTATAAATAAGTGCAAGCTGGGATCCTTTTTATAAACATTCATTTCCTGTTATGGAAAGCATGTATTTAAACTTCAGTTGTTACATGTAGAATCATTTTATGAATACCCTGTTTCAGTCTGAATCATTGGTAAGTGAACCAGTGTGCCACCTCGGAGGAAAGTTAAAAGACATTTTGCTTTGGCTGCATGAATTGTCATATCTGCAGTCAAAAAGAGCTAAAGTTTACGTGATCCGCCTCAAAACATCTGAACCTACAACGTGCTTTCTCAGTCAGCTTCTTTTGCTGTGTTTGGCATTCATTAATGACAAGCTCAAGTCAAAGTCACTGTACAGGCTTACAAAACATTCAATTTAAGTTTGTTCAACATTAACAGACTGTTATTAACCAACAGATTCAGTTCCAGAAATTAAAAAAAGATGAGAAATGGACCATGAAGATGACAATCTCTCAGCTGTGAAAAAATGCTACAACTTGAAAATGGAGGTCCATCTGTCTGCTCTTCTGGACCTGTCAGCTTTGTTATGTTCGAGCCTTTAGAAAGAAACAGAGTCACATTTTAGATTTTTATGTTCTGAAAGTAAAATACTACACATGAAGCACATGTCTGTAGTTTCTCGTATTGCTTTTACTGTTGAAGTTATTTCTTTCCTGAGTTTGTGTAGCAGATGTCTAAATTGTGTTGCTGCTGCTAAGTACATCCCATTTCCTATGTTGCTCTTTCAAAATAAGGGTTGTCTAACATACAGAAATGGTGGAGACTTTTTGTTTTGGTAGTTTTGTTGGAAGCAGAATGTGTCTATGAATGGACTCACTAAGTTTAGCAATGCACCACAGAGCTTTGCAGACTGAAACAATAATGTCTACAGAAAGCTTACTTTTATCATCTAGACTTGAGGCAAGCAAGATGGCCAATGAAATACACCTTCAAAAGTTAAAAACGTTTGTTTATCACAATGATAAATCACTCCAATGCATAGCCTGCATCTTAATATGATGTAGGCTGAAGGCCTTGCAGTGGCTTATATCAATGTGTTTATTCTCTCTCTCTCTCTCTCTCTCTCACAAGCAACCATTTATGTTATAATTATTCTTCCCATCTTCCAGTTTTGGGTAGATTAAATTTCCATGACACTGCACATATGTACCAGCAGCTTATCTCTAGACTTGGAATCAGTGCAGCAGACTAGACAACTGAGTGCATGAAGCAAAGGTGCTCAGCAGTTTTTAAGTTTTACACAACGTCCCAACTTATTGGAATTGGGTTTGTATAATATTTCAAAGATGGAGGAAAAATATCTTTGCTGCATAGATTTCCTGCTGCTCTCTCTGTTGCGAGGGAAACTTTAACTTTGAAGTTTTAGGCCATCTCACCACACAAAGTCTGCAGACCCTTTAACTCACACTTATCTGACAGGCATCAGCTGCAGGAGGAGAGTGTTTGCTCTCCACTCTCTGCGGCCTCACACAGCTGACTGATAAAAACCAGAGTTGACATGAGCGTCTGAGCCCAGGTCATGACAGGAATGCTGATAAGGACAGATGGAGCAGAGTATCTGCATGTTGACACAGTGGTGGTGAACTGTATAAAGCTGGGTTATGTTTGACTTCAACACTGCAATTGTTCTGTGCTCTCTGAGTGCTGGAGATAACACTACTGAGTGTCAAAAAAGTGACTCTCACATATTCTGGGGCTTAAACCTGAGCAGAAATCTGTCCTCTTCATCCTTCCATCTCTTTGTGAACGTCTTTCTGCAGTCTGATGCAGGTTGTAGCGCTCACTTACTGCTCCTGTTGGTTTAATATTCACCGTGTTAGCTCAGTAGTGTTTACATTTCTTCATGCTCTGATGCAGTATGACTTGGGGTTCTTCTCCCTTTTTTTTACTGTTTAGCTTCTCCCAGTTCGTAAACAGGACAAACACAAGCGTCTCTGTTACTCAGCTCAGGCTGTTTGTAAGTTTGTTTTGCAAGGCAATTCTACAGGTCATTCCCAGAGGGGGAGGCCAAAAACCAGCACAAAGAACGCCTTGAATATGAGCAGTTATCTTTGAACACAGAAACTTGCCGTTTAAGACTTATTGTCGTATAATGGATGGCTTTTGTGAACTTTGCTCCTGTTAACCCTTTGACTTCCAAACTAAGAAATATTCAACAAATTATTTGTTGATTACCCAATCAGGAAGCAGATATGTTGGTCAACCAAACAGGTGAGTGTCATTATTTTCTGTAAAGAAGCATCATTTAAAGACTTAGTCATTCTCAAGCAAGGATGTTGAGAGGTTCATCACTTTGTGAGCAACTGCATGAGCAAATACTCCAACAGTTTAAGAACTACATTTCTCATCGTGCAATTGTGAGGAATTTAGGGATTTCATCATCTACGGACCATAATATCATCAAAAGATTCAGAGAATCCAGAGAAATCTCTGCATGTAAGCAGCAAGGCTGAAAATCAACACTGAATGCCTGAGACCTTCCAGGTGGCACTGCCTTAAGAAACTGACATCCTTTTCTAATGGATATTACCTCACAACACTTCAGAAAACCATTGACAGTTAACACAGTTCATCACTACATCTACAAGTGCAAGTTAAAACTCTTCCATGCAAAGCAAAAGCTTCTCTGGGCTGATGCAAAGTGGAAAAGTCTGCTGTGGTCTGCAACAAATGCTGCTATCAAAGTAACATCTTTTTGCTGCTTATTCGAGAAGACAATGCCAAGCCACATTCTGCACGTGTTACAACACTGTGGCTTCGTGTAAGAGTGAAGGTACTAGACTAGCCTGCCTGCAGTCCAGACCCGTCTCCCATTTAAAATGTGTGGCACATTATGAGGCTCAAGATATGACAGTGGAGACCACATACTGTTGACTAACTGAAGTCTCACATCAAGCAAGACTGGGAAAGAATTCAACCTGCAAAGCTTCAACAATTAGTGTCCTTAGTTAAAACGCTGATTGAGTGTTGTTAAAGGGAAAAACATGCCCCTGTCCCAGCATTTTTGAAATGTGCTGCAGACACCAATTCAAAATGGGTGAATATTTGCAAAAGAAAAAAAAAATTATCAGTTTGAATGTAAATCAATAGATTGCCTTTGTAGTGTATACAATTGAATTAAGGGGGGGAAATGTTGTTCTGTATGTATTTATGTTTTCAAAAATGCCCCCATTTCATTGGGATTTGAATTTGAAGATTCATGTCAAAACCTGCTCTCTACAGTCTGTCAAGAAAATAACTGGCCCTTGTGCAAACATAGTTTAATTATCTCTGGTTAGTGGTTTGAACATAAACCCCAAGAAAATAATATGTGGTATGGTGATTTGGATTAACTACTGAGGTCCCTGTGTTTTTTATTTATTCCATTAGACTTGATAACTCTTGTCTCTTGTTTGATACATTAAGGGTTGTAATCTCCTCAAATTGAAATGACTGCCTCAGTGGTGAAGGTAGAAAATCATAGTTATGTAATTTTTATTTTGGTTTGATTGGTTAACCCTTTGACTGGCATTGTAACCGTGCGGTCGACTTTTTGTCGCAAAACCACTGTGTTTAAAACTCTGAAGGTCCATCTTTGTCTGTTTTCCTTATTCACCTCTAAATAGCGTTTGTAACACCGATATGTATCCACGCTGCTGCACATGAATATAAATGTTTGAAAACTAACAAATCAGAAGTGAATCGTTGCTGCATAGTTCCTCAGAAATCTAGAGCAAACATCAAAGTAAGAAAAAATCTTGTCACATATTTCCAGATCCTCTTACAATCATAATTTAGATGAAGGAAATAAATTTGAGAATAAAAAGTGTATCTATGCTTCCTCAGAAAACTGGGTCAGCCGCTAAATATCAAAATTTTGCTCTATGTGATGTTTTCATAAGAAGAAACAAAAATTTTGTTGCAGAGATGGAAAGAAATCCATTCACGCCCAGGATAACCCTTAACAGGCAGGTCAACTTCAAGGGATGCTTCTTTACACCAAATGACACTCACCTGTTTCCAATTCACCTGTAAAATGTTCCAAACAGGTGTTTTTTGAGCATTCCTCAACTTTTCCCAGTCTTTTGTTGCACCTGTCCTACATTTTTTGAAGTATGTCACAGGCATCTCATTCGAAATGACTAAATATTTGCAAAAAAAGAGAAAAAACTAAGTTTATCGGTTTTGAACAACATAACAATAACTATATTGACAAAAAGGCAAAATATAGTTTCCTCACTGATACATTCAGGCTCTCAGGATGTCAAGATAAAATGGATAAACACATTTAAAGAACGAGAAACTGTTAGGAGAAGCCCTAACATGATAACATTCATGTTTAACAACCTGACGTGAAAAATCCGTCACCAACAACCATGACATCCTGCATTAATATTTTCATACAGTATAAGGTGGTAATGGTAAAACAGCCATGAAATATTCACATGCAGAGTTTATGAGATGAATCACTGAACATGAATAACATAGGGGATCTAATCATATACAGTGCTGGAGTGTATTCATGAGGGAGTCAGGCTGGACTGAGGGTAGAGGAGATAAAAACACTCACAGAGCCTCCGAGGAAAGCTGTCTTTAACTTCTTGAATCCTGGAAGAAAAAAGGAGACTCTACATGTTTAGCTTGATGTCTCACTGATGCTTCCGTCTGCTCTGATCTGTTAAACAGGAATTTGTAATGTATTTGCAAGCCCCCTATGTCTCCCATGAACCCCTGTCACCAAAGAATGCTCGGAGCTGCAGCGTAAATCAATGTCACCCCTGAACCAACTTTGTGCTGTCAGGAGAGTTTGGTGCACTCCAGCAAGCACATTATGTTCCTAGAGTCACATCTGATCTCTGACTTTGATCACGGCATGTTTTCTCTTTTCTTTTTGTCCTTTGGGGCCCTCTTGAGAGTTGTCACCTCTGTATTGGCTTTGCAAAACGTGGGCTCACAGAGGGATGTTCAGATGTCAGGAATTCACAGTGTGAACATAATGTACTGACAACAGTGGTCACGTTTCCCAACAGCAGAGAACATTTATGGAATTACATTTACGTATAATTGATATCCTTTCTTGGTTAATGACATCAAACAGGATTTTAACGTCCTCCAAAATTTAGGTTTCAGAATTTAAAAAAATGATCATGAGTTAAGTCTAAGGGATGGATAAACTGTGTAACTATGAACATTTCCTCAAAACATTTTTAGCATGTCTTTGTGGCAGACATTAGGACATTTTGAGTCTATATTTCTCAAACTTCTTGTATCTGTTACTCCTCAGACCAAAACCACCTCTGCAACATCAAACAAAATCAGTCATGAATGAACCTTATAACCAGAAAAGCCTTGTTGAGATTAAGAATCTCATTTTCAAGAGTGTCCTGGCCAAGACAGGCAGCGGTCATGGAAATGCTCTTGAAAGATGAGTTAACTAAAGCACTCTTTCTGCTCTTGAGAGTTTTTGTGATACTCATCTGACATGTTTCATAATTATATAGATAAATTCTGACACTGTTTGCCCTATCTCATAATGTTAAGAAATACTTTAAAAAACCTGGATCTTTTAAGATCACCAACAAAATCAAATCCCTTCTTCCTTGTGCCATGACTAATGTTCCCTGAAATTTTATCAACTGGTAACAAATGCTGGTGAAAACACAACCTTCTTGGCAGTGGCAGCAATAGGAATAACAGAATCAAATGGCTTAACTTACCAAAAATAATAACAAAATTGTTTTTTCCCCCCAATACATGTACAGTTGTAAAAGTGCCACAATGATGTTTAGCTACACTAGATAAACTGTGTGAACTTCTGTGCGCAGTATCTAATATTAACTTACTTTAGCTAAGTTCTGAATAGTTATACTAATGCATTAAAAACAGTGAGCCATCAAAGTATAAACTACATATATTCCTAAACTGAGTTTATATCCACAATCCATTGCAAAGATTTTACTGTCTTTGTTAAACTCCTGTCACTGAGAAACCAGATTTTCATGAAAACAGCAGATTGTATTGTACCTGTGGAGGACATTCATGAGAAATACAGAATGAAGCTTTTTTTTTTCATTCTCCACTAATAAACCTTACAAGCATGATTTAGGACTGCAGGTGCACAGAGAGAACATGCAAACTTCACACAGAGATACTCTTCTGATGGAAATTCATATCAGAGAGCGTCTTGTTGTGAGATAACAGTACTACCATCTGCATCCCAGCACAGCCCTAACATGATCATAAAAGTCCACAAACTGATTAGATGTCAGTGTGTTGGAACAAACAGTCGGAGGGTATGTACTTCAAATGTTGATTATATTATTATCTGTATACGGTTCATAAGTGTACTCACATGAACCTCTTTCTAGTTTTTCAAATCTCTATTCCTTTTGCTGTTCTGACAGTAAATTTAGGTGTTTAGGTACTTCGTAATCAACCTTCAGCAAAAAAAATACCTATTGAGAATTCTTGTCATTAAAGCATTGAAAGCCCTGACAAGAACATGGTTTTAGTTACATAACCCAACATTAGAGAACTGGTTAAGAACTGCTGGTCAATTTGCATCATGAAGAGACTAAGCGTGGTTTCACAGATCAGAGCACACTTTATGTCAAAATCTAGTTCATCTTGTGATAACCCAAATATACCATACTTGGAAACTGTCGTCAGCTTGTCAAAGTGGTCTCAGAGATGATCTATGTGTTCTTTGGCACAGAACGTAAGAAATGTGAACGCAACCATGCCTGTGCACCAGGTACTCCTTGAATTTCTGAAGTCATATTTTACACTTGGATCCCACCATCACTAAGCTAAGGCAGTTGTGATTGGATGTCCCCCTTAACTCATCCAACCTTTCCACACAACCAAAGTAGCTGTGATTGGATATATTCGTAACTTGTCTCTACTTTCTATGTGACGAAATTAGGTCTGATTGCTTTAAGTCTCTGTCAAACATTTTAGTCTAGTTTGTATCTGTGACAAAAATGTCAGTTAATTTAGTTTTTTTTTTTTTTTTTTTTAGTCCATGTGCACTTGTTTTATTTAGTTATAGTCAAGTTTTCATCAGGGGAAAAAAAGTTGTTGATGAAAGCTATGACAGAAATAATTAGTCGACAAAATTAACACTGTTGGCTGGACAGTTGTGCATTTTTGGCACTGATGTGCAGACTGCCATCGACCTTATCAGTTTGGTTTCTTAATGCTTAAAATAGATTATAATCCATGATAATGCACTGTATTAACTTATGTTGGCATTTCCAAAATATTGAAAACATCAAAGCGTAGTCTGTCTTCAAGGACCACAAATAAGTGTTTGCCATGGTTGCTTCCGGTTTCCTCTTTTGGTGGACTTAAGGATCAAGCTGCATGCTGCCACCTGCCTCTTGAATGTGTAAATGCACTAAGTATACTTTGGCACAGAATAATAAGAATAAAAAATTACCAACCATTCCACCACAAATGCAGAGTCCCAGTGCTCCTCCATTTCATTTTTGGCCAAAGCATGCATAAATTAAGCAGAGAGCAGGGAAGAAGATGGTGAGTAGGATGATGATGCCCTCCTCAAGCCAATGACTTTATAAAGGAAATAATATAAATCCTTCTAGCTGAACAGAAAGGGGGAAAAAAAGAGTCCTGCACCTAAGCCACTGTGTGAAGACCCACACAGTCCCCCTCTACTTGGACTCCAATAGCATTTTTTTCAGTCCAGTGGTGATTTAGCTCTGGCTGTGGCTGTGACGGGTCTGTACAGGATTGGCCTAAAGTTTAGCTTCACACCAGGGATAGAGGAGAAGATCTAAGTACACTTCAGCAATAAATCAAGTCTGGCTCATTTTACAAGTGAGAAAAAACTTACCGTACTTGGTCCACTTGTTGAGTTGGTCTCCTGTGCCAGTTATGTTTACTCAACATGGGATAGATGTGAATGCAGCTGTACCAAAGTACAGGGTACTTGTCAGTGAGTAGAGCTATAAAGGCATTTCTAAATGTCCTCTGTCTGTTCACTTACTACCATATCTGGATAGCTCAGGCTTATTTTGACCTCTGGGCTGCACAGTATATTAGGAAATTGAAAGAGGATTGTCGGTGGCTTCCCAAAATGTATAAAAACATCTATAGCAGTGGCATAGTATGTCTGCAAAGAACAGGACATTTTCTTAAGGATTTGATAACATTATGAGATAAGGCAGTTTCCCAAAATTTTCTCTAATAACTCAAAAAAAAAAAATCCCATCAGATTTTCTTGACATTTTTAGGGAATGTTATTAATGGCACAACAGAGAAGTGATTAGATTTCAGTAGTGATCTGAATCCAGATGTGGATCAGGAATTTTTGTTCAGGATTGCTCAACATTGAGTGAAAGGGCAGTTTCCCACATTTTTGACTTTATCTTACTTGACAGTACTGGAAATGCATTGGTTGAGGTTTGTGCTTTCTGAGCACTTCTAGTTTCTGGATGATACAGTTGTGCTGAAATCTAATCAGATTTTTGAAGATTAAAATATACAAATATCTTGATATGAAATAGCAAGACTGGTCATATGGGCTTTTTGCATTGATTTAAAATATTTATATTTTGTTGTGATCTTGGGTTTCCCTTGAGCAAAAAAAGCTAGAAAATCACTGAAGCACAGAACAACAGCTGGATTAATTTATCTTATAGGACATGACTTAGTGGAGTTTTCTGTGGGAAGTTTTTCATGAATATTTAAGTACTAAAAGTGAAGTGATAAATACACTTATTTCTTGAATCCTATATTGTTAATGATCACCACTTGTAATATAAAATTAAACAGAAATTAGTAAAGAAATGTATTAACGACTGTCAGATCTACCTTGACCACTGGATGGCGACAAAGTCTGTGTCACTGATGTTGAGTCAGGCGCTGACCACTGAGGGCGCTCTTAACCCTGCTCATGTCTTGTTCCTCATGTCTTGACGATGTCTGTGATCTGAAGATAGAATAATGATCCTCACACCCATGAGCTGCTTAGTCAAAAAAAAAAAAAAAAAAAAAAAAAAATCAGCCTTTGTTCCCCTTTTGAAGCCCCCTGCTGTGACTGGCTCTCAGATGTCAGATCTCACCACTGCCTGCCTTGAAAACTGAGGAATTTCCAGAGGGGGAGACTTCACATGGTTGGGGCAAGAGGAAAAGGGAGAAAGGCTGATGAGGAGGAAAGCGTTAACTCTGCTGTCCTCACAGACTAAGTTTGAATAAAACAAAAAAACACGGTGCTCCTTTCTCCCTACCTTCTTGTCTTTATTAAAGGTTGAACGCTAAAGGTGGAAAACATCCAGATAATAACATGCAGGCCGGCTCAATCAATTTCATGGTCTGTTTAATGGAAAAGTGGCAGGTTGTCCTATTACTTTGTACAGTCAGTGTAACTGATGTGGCATATTGGATGGAGATAAAGCAGAGGAGGGTTACATCACTGATCCACATGTCTGATTAAATCTGAAGACACAAGGACTTGAAGTACATTTAAAGTTTAAAAAGGGGAGCAAAACACATGAGGATGCTTCTGTACTTTAAAGGTGATTTTTTAATTTGACTGCAGCTCAAAGAAAATACATCAAAGACAAAAAAGTCTGCATAATGAACTGTATAACCTTTTGGTTCCTATTTCAGTGAAATTGGCATTGTGTAATTTTCTACTACATTTATTAGACCCATGATTTCTCAATCAAGTTTGCTTGCACTAGTAGAATGTAGAAATTTAATTTGTTACATTCTTTAAAAAATAATTTAATTTTTAATGGTTCAACCTTTTCTTATTCTTACATTTGCTTCATGAACTTTTACTTCTTCTTTTTTCTTGTTTTCAGATGATGAACTCATTTTGATAGTTACCGTTCACCTTGACCTTTTAAAGGTCATTAAATACACACTTTGTTAACATGTTTTCACGGTTTACTGATGGTCCCAGAAAATATTTATTACATTTTTTTTCCAAGAAATCCACTCAGATATTGGCTTTTGGCATGCTTCTGAACCCTTCAGTTTCAGCCCTGCACAGAAAAGTTCCACTGTAAGTTCTCGTAAGCTTTTGTCTCAAGAGGGACGCATGCTGATCCAGGAAGGAAATTAAAATGATGTCAAAAACCCTGAAGTGTCACAGCTGAAAACAGATGTCTCTCACGGATTGAGATCTGACTGTAGTGAGTTTAAAGAGCAAAGACCTGAAACAGCATTGAATGCTTCAGGGATCACAAATTCAACCTCTGATTAGCACAAACAAGAACAGTTCTCTGAGAGGGAAATGAAATGAGATTGAGGGAACAGGAAATACTTTTTCTCACTTTGTGTATGAGTGTGTGTGTGTTGGGGGGAAGGGGTGCTGTTGATAGGCTGTGAGCACACATTTCATTTTGAATGAAAACCATTAAAAATGGCAGCTGTTTTGCACAATATGGGACCTTTGAAAAGTACTGACTTTGTTTGCTTTCCTGTCCTGATTTAACAGATTTGCGGTGTTACATGCCTATTTATTTTTTTGCATGTGAAATTATTACATATAATAAATCTTAAAAATCAAGCTAAATCTCGATCACAGGTCTTTTTTTCTAATACCGGATTTATAAAGATCAAAATCAAGCTACCATGGGGAAAGACTTTGCAAACTTTTAGCAAAGAAAAAACTTTCATCTCAAGCTGGATCCAAAAGCAGAACCACACTCATGTTGATCAGCCATCTGCTGCAGCTGTAAACTTAACTCGTAAAGATAAATGGACAATAAATATGGTTCCCTTTTCAAAAGAACAGCAAAGTAAAGATACTGACTGATTATATTTTCTAAAAGTTTAAAAATCAGCTCTAATATTTGCATTTCATAATCATGTAGATGGCAAAATGATCAGGACTGATATGTTAATTATAGCAGCTGAAACTGAGCAGCTGTTCATTTACATGTACATTTATGGTCATGATAATTGGCCAAAGACTGATATTAATGGTCGTACCTGTTGGAGTCTGACAGGTCCACAGCAGCAGGCCATCTACACCAACATTAGTGGGCTGCTGTTCTTTTATTTAACCTCTGATAAAGTGCACTCTGGGCTCTGTGCATGACCTTGCATGGATTTGCCAGTCCTCACTCTTTTCCCTCTTTCCCCTTTTCATAGTCTGTCACATTTTCTTTCCTGGGGCGACCATGTAGGATAATAGATTCTTCATTGATGAATGTATGACATCAGACACATTGTTCTGGCAGCTTGGAGGTCCTTGCCATATTCTGGTAATGAGGAGAAACAGCAGAGAGGGCATGTTTGATGGCTGTTACCTTTTCTTACCATAAGGGGGCAGTATTGTCTCACTAAAGCTACACTGCCATTTCTTTCCTCTACTTTGAAGCTCTCTGGAGTCCAAAGAGAGGAACATATTATACAATAAATCATTTTGGAAGCAGAAGAGCACTCGCCTTAGAATTTCTGGGAACTCAATATGTTTCAGTGTGTGAATCTTTCCCTTAGTGAGTCTTGTGTCTTGTTTTCACTCTTCAAGCTGGTATTAAAAACATCTTGATATTGCAGAAAGCTTTTCATTTCAATATGGATATTGAGTTTCGTTTGCACTTGCTGTCTCTTGGTGTTCATTTTATTTTATATCAGTATAGACCTTTGATGCTAGAAGTTTCCCCTTGTCCAAATACCTAAAAAGTAGATCAGATTTACACTATGCCTTCCTGATAGATGAGCAAACAGTCAATCAATCATCCACAAACAAAATAATTTTTTACACTTTTATATGATCTTGTTTACGTTTGGCCTTATCTAACTGCATGAGGTTAATTCAAATCCATTTTAAAGTGGGATCCTCTTTATTCACAGTTTCACAAACATCAAAGTCAACATAAAAACGCATTAATACACTGTTATGTGCTGTCAATAGCATGCAGCATCGTCCCTAACATGCAAACATTTTCTAGCCATTCCTCTGCAATAACTGATTTCAAAGTTGTCCCATGATCCCAAAGTAGCTGGTCACAGTTTAACTTGTCACTATAATAATTGATGGAAACTTGCATTCTTTGCAATCTTTGTTTGGTTTTATTTGAAGACATCAGAAAGGCGTTAGTACTTTAGTATGAAAAAGGAGTTATTCAATCCTGGAGCAGTGAATCTTGTGATCCAACAGAGGGTGTTCTTAGTATAACTTGACTGTAAATGCAAGTAGCAAAGCCATTTCGAGCAGAAAATAATACAGAAACATCTGAGGAGTGCTGTGCGGAAGTCTTTTGCATTCTACACCCATTCATCCATCCATTATCAATATTGCTTATCCCTTTTGGGGTTGTGGGGGGCTGGAGTCCATCACAGCTGACATTGGGAGAGAGGCGGGGTACACTCTGAACCAGTCGCCAGCCAATTTTGGAGGAAATGTCAATGTTATGAGTTAAGAGGTTTTTAAATCATCTCCTGAGTCTTTTTTTGTGGCATTTTGTGTGTAGGATGGCATTTCCATTCAAATTCATAGGAGCCTGCATTTTCCGTTGTGCTTTGCTACTATTGTGGTGATCTGATAAAATAGTTACATGATGTACTGGAAATGTTTAGTGTCTGTGCTGCAGCAGGATCAGTCAGGGAATGTATTTGAAGATTGGAGTGTTATGATGTATGAAATATGTTCAGAACTGATTATTGGGAAGAGTGACAGCCCTGTTGTGTGAGCTTTCAAGAGGGTGCGGCATTAATTTACCACTCAAGTCAATTTATTTTTTTAACAACCTGACATGACAAAAATATCTCTAATTTCTTCCTCTGTTACTGTTGCCACACTTGAATCCTTAACTCAAGAATTAAATTCTAATCTCTACTCTCATGCAAGTGCTTAAAAGGGAATAAGCAAATTTCCATTTAAATCACTTCTCTGTTGTATAGCACCTTGGGTGGAGAATTATATTTAGGATTAATCAGTATTAAAAGTGGGCTTACTTCAGGCATTAAACAAATTAAGATTCATGGCATCAGATTGCTTGTAACCACCCACAGTATAATAATCATTACTGCGCAGCTAATTGTCCACCATTGTACATATCATTATGGCAGAGATACCTGCAGGGGGATTCTTTACTGTTATCCTGAGTTCACTGTGGATTAGAGAGGAATTTCTGCTCATTATGAGAAGTATTAACACTTCCATAATCCACTCCAAATAATGAAATCCTTCGGCCAAAATGACCTGTTGCTGTTGGAAGTCTGTAAAAAGAAATTGCAGCATAATGCACTCTCCTGCCATGAAATCAGCTCATACACACAGGTTGAAATATTAACAAACCCTCTGATCTAATTTCACCAAGGTGAAGGAGAAGTTGCAGCTGCTGATTTTCATGCTGCACTGCAAAAGCCTCTCACCTGCTTACATTGCCTTGCTGTCTTATAAGATTTTATGCTCTAACTGTGAGGAACTTCTTGATTAGAGTTTGTCAGCAAGGTTTTTCCATTTCCAGTCCAACACTTTGGCCTTGATGGATACATCTTGATAACTCCAGTACAGGTTTCCATGAAATTTGGAGTGGATATTCCCATCCTTAGAGGCTGGACACTATGTGAGGCTCTCCGAAACCACCATGGGATTTTGAAGCATGGACGGAAATACCAAATAAGCTCAAGACCAGAACTTTAAAAAACACATTTAGTCTGAATCCCTTCTGATGATGGCAAGAAAGGCAATAATGGTGAAGTGGATCATGGATGACCCTCCGACTGTTATACTGTTGAAGTTCCTGATCTCAGAGGTTCTCACCTTGGTAAAGCCTGGACACTATGTTGATGGAAGGACTCATCTTTTTCTGCAAAAATGGAAGAAGCCACTGAAACAGTTGAGACTTGACGATAGTTTGGACCTATATAAATAATATCTTGGACAACTGGAGCATTTTTGGATCTTGAATAATGAACATAAGAGCATCTGAAGCCCACAAGTTTGGTCATTTCACAAGCACAGGGTCCTTGTTTGATTTTTTTTTTTTTTAATCTGTCACAAAATGTTGTATTTTATGGTTTATCCAGTCTTGTAGCTGTATTATCATTTGATTTGTTGTGTTTGTTTGTGTGTTTACTTTGTTCTGTTGAAATTTAATAAATTAATAAATTAAAAAAACCACATTTAAACTCTTTTTGAACTCTTTTCACCAAGGTTCCTCTACTGTCTCAAATGTTTCCTTTCTCTCTGGCGGATGCTCCTCTACAACATATCTTTAAGGCAGGGATGTTGTTTTGGGGGTTTTACCTTTTCTTCTCCTTGTAGCTCTAAAGACAATAACTTTGGTCTTTATACGTCCATGATTGCTGCTTCCTCTGCTCTCATTGGTCAATGTCTCTGACATAGGGCAAAAAAAAAAAATTGGCACCAGGGTAAAAAAATCAAAATTGCCTGACTGTCATGGAGTTGTGAAGCATCCCAGGCTGGTCATTTGTTGTGGTCATTATGACACACTAAATGAGACATAATGGCCAATTTTCATGCTTGACGGGTCCCAAAAGCCTTAAATTGTCATTTTGGGCTGTAATCATGGACAAACCGTGTAGTCTGACCTTGGCATTAGTCTCAGTTTCTTGTAATGTCTCAGCTTTGGCAAACACCTTCTGTGTGTATAGAGCAGTGATCCTCGTCAGCTTGTCTATCCTGATCGTGTTTAGATTTTTTTTGTCAGCGTTGAGCTACAGGAAAAACTAATATTTCACCAGATAAAGGCAATATGTTTGAACTAGAAAAGCACTTGGAGAGAGCAAACCTCCGCAAGCAGCTCAGTTATGGCGATGGCTTTTCCACAATCCCTGTAAAAGATACAATTCTGCATCACCACGCGCTCCGATTTGACAGCTGAGTCTCTGCTCATGTCTGTTCATGTAGAGAACTCCTCTGCTGGCATTGCAAGGGAAGCTGGGAAATGTAGAGACATAGGCTTGTAAAATGTTGACGTCAGTTTTCAAATAAACTACAATTCCCATAATGACGTGAAGGGGGCAAAACCCTCACAGCAGCCGAAGAGAAATGAATGGAAGTTCCCATTATAAACTTCAATGTGTTTTTGTGACGTCAATCTGGATCAGATCCAGATGGAATTTACCTTGATGATAAAGTTACATTATATATGTTATCCTGTACATTTGAAGCAAATCTATCAAGTGACGTCAGAAATATGATTTTTTTTAAATACGACCCAATGTTAACTTATGGAATTTTCAGAAAGTTTTTGGAATTTTTGCATCCAGACAAATATGCAGATCACCACCAAAATGTAATGGCTTCTTCCTTGGATCAAACTACACCTCTGGTAAAAATTTCATTTAAATCCATTTAGTTGTAATCTTGCTAACAGACAAACAGACAGACCCTGGCAAAAACATAACCTCCTTGGCGGAGGTAAAAATCCAGATGATACTCTTTTATCTTTCTTTGTTATCATGGTGACCCTTCAAGTTGATCCCTGCTCCACTTGATGGATGTTTTATTTTTACTCTGGCCCACATTTGCAAACAATATCCACACACACAGCATTGTAAAGGGATTCAAGAAAAAGGCGCATGATAGACTTTCTAGAGATGCTAAAAGATTTTACCCTGGGTGGGTGTCTGAAGGAACGTTCAGTCCTCCAACTACGCAAACATCCTCCCACACAGATTTAAAGAATAGATCCAACAGATTCTCCAAGTCTTGGTGCTGCAGTTAGATATCCATGACAACCGGATGGTCATGTTACTTCTTGGAAAAAAAAAAAGTCACTGTGGGAGTAGCATTAAAGATATGGCCACTGTGTGGGTGGAGGAAACAAGGAGGAGGAAAAAGACCAGCAAACTGTCACCTATCTGTGAGGGAAATAAAAGAGGAAATAAATTTACAAAAGAATCCAAGCTTTTCTCCTCAAAGGCATCAAGCAGAGAAAGGACGACTGCTTTGCTGGACTCTTTTTATAATTAGACTTTGTGCTGCCATTATCATTTCTCATCTGTGTGGAAAGAAGAGCAGCAGCCCTCATCACTGCAACCTGCCTGCAAGGTGCTTGTTAATGAAGTGACGGACACACACGCACTCCTGCACACACACTTTTTTTTACACAGGAGCCCTTCTCTGCTTTATTTACTCCAGCAGCTCAAATAATTGTGTTTCATCCCGTTTCTGAAAAGAGGACAGGTTTTTAACAGCTGCGATCTAACACCTGCCCCAGCAATCTGAGCACGGCCACACGCAAACACGCACAGTAAAGAGGAGAAATCTTGACATCCTAATTATGATGTTTAAGTCGACTTTAAGAATGCTGTGATCCGTGTTATTTTCCTCCGTTCATTATCTGTGATTCTCTGTCAAACAAAGCAGCGCCTAACATAACCAACAACAATCCTCTGTCATTGTTTATCATTATAACAAAATTAAGGATAGTTTTGTTCATCCACTAACAAGACTTACTTTAAAAAGCCCATATTTTGTCTCAAAGAAATAGTTCAGTTTTTTTAAGTGGGGTTGCTCAAGGCACATGGCACGAGTACAAATAATTGCCAACAAAGCAGCTATCCAGCTCTGTCCCTGGGGAAGGTAGCCATGTATGATAGGTGATACATAGTCAGTGGTGCCTCCAAAAGCCTTGTTATTGTCCCAGTTTTAGGGTAAAACTAAATTAGCTCAACTAGACAATACATTAAAATTCTTTACAGCATTTCACTTTTCTTTGATGAAGCCGCTGTGTATGAAACTATTTTTTGATCCAACATATGGGCTATGTACCCTTCCCCCTACAACATGCTGCTTTCCTCTCATTAGCTGTTCCAGTCAGGTCAGGTCAGGTCAGTTAGGGGTCACAAGGGCCCTGTCCAGATGATAACAGCAATATAATGGACGCATTTCTGGCGCAGTATCAGTGGCACCTGACAGACCATTATTTCCCTCACAAAGCTAACGATAAAACAATGCATGAGGTTAAGGGGAGAGTTGGGCTTTAGATTATTGTTTCTGATAGATTTTCATATTCGTTGTACACGTGGAAACGCAAGGGCTGCATCTTGAGATTTATTCACTCTGGGACCTGGTTTCAAAAATGTGGGTTTTTGGGTTCCCAAAATGATGTATTCTTGTAGACAAAACACAAAAATGAAAAAAAAAAAAAAAAAGTTTGAGGATAACCATAAACTTGTCCCTGTGTGGGCGGCCCCGAGAGGACAGAGTGATATAAATTTAACTCTCCTATTTTTCCGTGATGTGAGGTGGGCCTGACAGTAATGGGCCTCTGGCTTCATGGGCAAGGGCTTTCACTTCCTGCATCTGCACCACCAGGAAACTTGTGATCTGTCCAACAACAGTTTTTCCTATTTCTCGTTCTGTCTGAAGTAGAAATAGAATCACCATCTGAAAAAGTTCTTCCTCTGTTCATAAGGATATCCCCTTGTATGCTTGGCTTATGGCATATTGTCACCACTCGAGCCAAAATTGTTCATTTTCAGTTCAGTTTTAGTAAAGTTGGAGTTTGTTGTTCCTTTGAGACCAATGACTTGAACAGCCAATGAGAAGAAAGCAGCACTTTGCTGGCAGATGGCTACACAACCTGAATGTCGCATCAAAATTCATCAACACAATAGCTTTGTTGAGGAAATGGTTCTTGCTGTAGCATCTAGTCAAGCTGACATATCTCCCCTCAGGGGCAGGGGCAAAAAACACGAATTATCCCTTTAACACCAGTGTATCTATTCATTTTTGATGACTGCTGGGGAATATTCATGATTGATAATGTTCAAGGTACTGTAACTAAAATTGATAAGATCTAAATGTCACCCAAGCCTACTCAGGATCCCCAGTAGAAGCAATTTGTATTTTAAAAAAATGCAGTAACTCTCAGCACATCATAATTTGTTGCTGCAAATTAGTTTAATTGCAGGCTTCTTACTTAAAGTGACAAAATAGCTGTTTTCACACAACCAGCTTGGTCTCTGTATTACGTGAGACTCATTTATACTTGGCTGGACTTTTTTTTGTCCAATATTCAAAGATTTAATGAAAGAAATAAATGTACCACAAATTAAAAGCATTAATTACAATGTTCTTGCAGATTTTCTAGTCCATCTCAATATTTTAGGGCATCAGTCTTTTAGTTAGTATCATCAATTGGAAGGCTGGGCTCCAACTGCTGTATCATGTGGATGTGTTAGCTAATACTGATTGTTAATCTAAGTAAACTCCAAACATCTGAGAGAGCACGTAAGAGTAAATTGGTGAGACTTGGTAGGTGTGACCTGTGGTGTAAAAAAGCTTTGAAGAATTGGAAAAGCACAATACAAACTCAAGTTCATTTACAAGTTACCATTTCTAACTGAAATACAATGTACATTATACCATAACTTGATATTTTGAATATATTATTTTTAACTGAAGTGCTGAACTTGAGTTGTGTCACTGGCATTGCTAATTGGAATGGGTTTTATGCAATGGTGGACAAAGTACTAGACTCTAATACTTGAGAGAAAGTAAAGATACTCATGTTCAAATATTACTCCAATACAAGTGAAAGTTGTTCAGTCAAATTTTTACTTAAGCTGAAATACAGGAGGACCTGCTTTTGAAAATACTTAAGTATTAAAAGTACATTTTTGTTTTAATGTCAACATGCTATTGTTTTGTTGCCACAATGAATTTACAGAAATGACTGAAAAAACCTACTGAGTGCATTGACCTGCTTATAGAACCTGTCCAATAAAAAAGTTTGTAAGCTATGAAGCCTATAGAAATGCCCATTGAAACAGGGTTGAATTGACAACAAGACAACATTACTGTTTTCATTTTTTTATTTAACACACGCTATGACTCTTTCTTCATTTCAACAATCACAAACATGGACTTCAGATACGGCCATGGGTGCTCTGGTGTGGAATCGTCATCTGTATCTGACGTCGCCATCACTGCTGCCAAGATGAACCGTTATCTGAGCAACGTTAGCTCAATGTTTACGTGCCCAATCTGAGTAGTGCATAGGTGAGGTATAGGTACTGCAAAACCACTTGAACACATCACACGCAAATCCTATTTTAGAAGAGAAAAGAAAATTCATCCACTGACTCCAAATTTATACTTAGCAACGTGTAATGAGACCCTTCATAGAAATGTAGTGGAATTAAAAGTACAATATTTGTCTTTAAAATGTAGTAAAGTAAAATAATAAGTTTACAAAAAAATAATACTCAAGTAAATTACAGATACTCAAAAAATGTACTTCAGTACAGTAAACAAATAAATCCACCTCGTTACTGTCCACCCCTGGTTGTATGTAGTATGATTTTAAAGGTGGTAAAAAGCCCCATTTTGACTAGTTATGAGATACAATGCCAATCAAATGTGAATCCATCAATACTGATTACTACTGAAATGATGACTTTTCAAAATTTAGATACCTGTTCTGCCAGAGCTCATATGCTAAGCGATCCAGCTAAACACGAGCAGTAGAGTGAATGTTATGATTTTGCAAGGAATAAAACTTTGTATTACATAAATAGGAAATGGAATATTTTCATATTTGTGCTTAACTGTATCAACGGATCTGCCCTTTTCTCAAACATTATGCTTGTAGCGCCTCATTGATTCACACATGAGCATTTGTTTACCACAGAACTGTGTGGATAAAGATTTATGTATGTTCAGTTCACATGACCATGATTAAAAGCAATCACACCAGCTTCCAGCATTTTATTACAAGGTCCTCAAAACAGACATGTTGTTTTATTAAGATTCTAGCACATTAATAAGATTATTGATTTGCTGTATCTGTTTCCTCATTCTACCATCCCACCATATCTTCTCTAGTATCCAATTACTTGGCTGACTTCCAGCCCAGGGGCTGGCTGGTGCTTATGGACTAAGTCATAAAACATACATAGTCTGATGATGTGATTTTCTAACTTAAATGCCTCATTACAGAACTATTGATTGCCAGTAGGTCAAAGGCCCTTATAAGTTTTAATGTCTTTACAGAGATTTCTGATTTCATAGAGACATTTAACATAGGAGAGCAACAAAAACAAAAATAAAGAATTAGATAATACTGTATAATACACATATAAACTACATACTTACATACATTAATATGTGCATTCATACATACAAACAGACATTCATACATACATATATACCCTACTAAATTTTCCTTGTCCATTTCTTCCTACATGGCATGTGCCGAAGAGTGTGCATTATCAATAGTGACAAAGGCACTAATCAACAGCCCCGCAATGTTTTTCGGACCATCAACCAGCTTTGTGTCAGACAATATTTTCAACAAAAACTGTATGGATAACGTCAGTGTATCAGTTTGATCACTGACTGGGTAATCTGCTGACTCTTGGATGAGTGCATTGTGTTTGCATCAATCAAGTTTTTCAATTAATACATACCTGATGACGCTCTTTTGAACTGATAATGAAAAACTTGAACAAAGACAAGGCCTCTGATGTCAGCAGCTGCTCGGACATCAACTAGAAATTCAGTTAGCTGAAAGTCACCAATGAACATGCAAGCTAATCAGACTGTAACACCTGAAAGTCACATTTGAGCACAGGAAGACTTCTTAAATCACTGTGCATCATGTGCTGACAGTGTGTTTTTCATCCACCTGTCACCAGTCTGAGTTGATCTGATTATTATTGATTTAGCTTTTAAATTGTCCACCTTCACATGATGTAGTTACACTGTTCACATCCTGAGTTCTCTCTCATTTGCCTTAAGTGTTCTCTACAGTAGTAACACATCATGCAGAGTCAAATACACATACAATTATGCTCATGAAATAACAAGTTTATGCCTTTTCTTTGCGGTCATCTTAACTGTGACAGAGACAAGGAGCCCGTGTGTCAAGTGCTGACAGTTGGAACACAGATGGATCTGAGATAATCTGTTGGATTTTCACAATAAATCAGACATCAGACTCTACTAATAAGAAAGGGGAAATTAACTTAAAAAAAACTGCAGGGTACTACTAACCTAGGGATTACATGGGAGCCCATGTTTAAGTCTAGCCTATGGCTTTGTTCCTGTGTAATTATGTTGTAAATATGGTTTTAGAGAAAAAAATATAATGCTTTATGAGTTTTAATAGTGTCTCTTTGGTCATGGTGTGAGTATTTATTTCTGCCCTCTTTTTCAATATAAATTTTATTTATTGTCCAGTATTCAAAGATTTAACTAAAGCACTTACAAAAAGTAAATGCAAAGCAAATTAAATCATTAATAATAACGTTCTTGCACATTTTCTTGTACATCTCAGTATTTCAGGACGTCAGTGGCTTAGTCTGGTACTCAGCTCCAGCTGTCACATGATGATGTGTCCTTGGGATAGTCACTTAACCCCAAGTTGCTTCCACTGCTGAATCAGTGGCAGGTAAATAGATATGAAGGGCATGGGCGTGTCAAATACTGATGGACAACTTGAATATAAACTTTGAATGATCAGTTTGTAAACCTGAGAGTGAATGGGTGTGAATGCGTAGATGTGACCTGCAGTGTAAAGCACTCCGAGGAGTCAAATAGACTAGAAAAGTGCTTTATAAAGTCCGTTTACCATTTTTAACATTATATATATATATTGTTCCTACTAAATGAATATTGGGACAAAAGCCAAAAGGAGTTGAAAAAAAATATTTCTTTTGTTCTTTTATTTTCTTTCATTTCTGAAGCTGCAAATACCAAATGATCCACCTCAACTTGCTTTGCCCTGTGGTTTTAGACCCTTGATATTTATAATTAATTCAACAAATTTGTGAAATTGCGCTCTTTTAATACAAAGTTTGAGTGTGGTGATATTTTGATCAGGATTTCCTAAAACGCATAAAGTAAGGTAAATACTATCTCACTTAAAGAGGCCTAAGTTTCCATTATTTTATTTTTAAGCAGCAAGACCCAGAAAAGAGCCTACACATACAATACAACCATTAGTTTGTAAACTCAAAAGTATTTTACCATAATTTCTGCAGTTACCTACCATAAATGATATTTCAGTAAATTATTATGAATGGCAATTAATTGCAGGAAAACATAGATTTTTGTAAACAGTATTTTACCACAATATCAACAGTAACCTATTGTACTGGGCCTATACAGTAAATCACTGTTGCAATGGATTGTTGGAATACATTTATTCACTGCTGTATTCACCGGCAGGCAATTTTTATTTTTTAATGTTTCACATTTTTGGATTGGAGAAATTTTAAATGATCAATGAAATAATTAAAAATTCAGTTAGATAAATATGAATTGTAAAGAGATTGTTCATCATGATTCTAAATGCAGTAATGAAGTTGCAGGAGTAAATACAGTATTGATACTGTACAAAAAAATGCAGTAAGAATGCTATTTTTGAAAATACACTTATGCTGTTGTAATGCTGTATATCAAAATACAGTAATACTGCTATAGAGGCATTTACAGGAACGTAATGGCACCTTGATGCAAGTAAGTTACTGGAAAATTTACGGTAACCTTTTTACAGAGTCAAAAGTTATTCTGTAACCTATTAAGTTTAGAAAACACATATTTCATAAGCAAGACTTGGAAAATAAAAATGGTTATACCAAGACAGTTTTGTTATGCTACACATTTCATACCAAGGCTTCACAATGGGCTTCACATCTTATAACTAAATTGATTAATCATTAATGAATTGATAAATTCAGTTCATTAATCAATCATTCTTTGTGCAGCACAAATTCATGATTACTGTTTTTGCACAAAAAACAGGCCTAGAGTATATGCTTTGTTATGTTATTAAAAAGACCAACATTTGATAATTAGCGCTGCACAATTGCATTGACATAATACTGGTGAAAGTAGCTGATAGCTTAAAAGAATAATTATCAGCCCCTGGCAGAAAACAAAAGAAGCAGCAGAATTTTGCAGGTATTGGCAAAGAGTGTCCAAAGGGGTTTGGGAAGGAGTTTTGAGTTTCTGTGATATCCTTTAATTTTTAATAATATTTCTGGTTGTTAATGATGAATCCTGGGATGGACACTATTATGCCACATTTAATACCCATGTCATGGTTCTCCAGTTGGGTTGTCTTTAAAAGTAATGGACCTGGATCAATGTGTGTTTGGTTTGATGGACTAAAAAGGTACTCTGAGTTGTGGATGCATCAATAGAGCAGAAGTAAGACTGCTGGGACTGAGTATGAGCAGGGCTAACAGGGAGCTAATGGGACATGTGTTTGATGTGGTCACATGGTGTGGGGAATTACCTGTGGTAATGGGGAGCAGGGGAGGCAGCAGACAGATTGTATTACCTGGAGGACTTACACATGCATCAGACACACACAGCAACTCAGAGATACACACACGTAACTCAATGTGGAGGTAGAAGCTCATGGAATATTTTCTACTCTGGGAGCTGTTTGAAAGAATGGTGGATCAACTGTGTGAGTTTTAGGTCTTTGTGGTCCAGAGAGGGTTAACTACACTGTAGACAACGATGTTGATAGTTCTTTTGAAGCGTCTTTGATTTGTAGTTTTCATTTCTGCCTCTTTTGCTTTTGTATAAATCTTAAAGCTCCGAAAGCAACATGCTGAATATTCATGTAGCACTATCAGATGTACCTATGTAACTGTTTCTTAAAGTCAGCACTTTCTGAAACGTGAGGCCAAATTCCCCCTGGGTTTGTGTTTTTGAGCTCTGCTTTCACAGTCAGGGGGTAGTACTTTCTTCAGTTCCAGCCAAAAACAATGGTAACTTTGGCTTGTCAGGTTCTTTTTTGCTTGCAGGATTCATGTTACAGTAATTTTCATATTTTTTTTTTAAATTCTACCAAACTTCTGAATCCTGAATTAACTCTGACATGGGCAGACATGTTAGGCTATTTTGGAAAATAGACTATTTCCTTTTTCATAACATATGTACAGGCCTACAGCACTAACTTCTCACCAAATTGAAGTCATGGTTAAGCACATCAGACCATCTGTATGCTTTTCACATGACCTGTGAAGTTTATGTCAGCCCAGTGTAGTTGTGCATTATGCTGTGATTAACAATGCTTCACAGATTTAATAGACCTCCACCCTTTGTAAGGTTTATGCTACAGCTGCCCTAAATTAACAGCACTGGTTATTACCAAAATAATTTTTTTGTGTTTCTGTAATGGTTAACACCCTCGTGTGCAGAAGCTCTTTAACAGAAATGACATTTTTTTAATGCTAATTTATAATTAATATTGATATCCACCAATTTATTGTCCGGCAAAAGTGAAGAAAAAAAACAGTAAAGTGCATCAATATTTATTGATTAAGATGTCAGATTATTGTAATTTATCTGCATTCCTTAACAAAAAAAATAGTTTTAGTGGTTCAGTGTTATGCTGGATTAATTTCTGACTTCTCAGAGAAGCCCAGTGAGCTGGCTCAAATTAGGCTATAAAAGGGTTAATTCAGTTCAAATTCCTCTTCCTGTTCAAAATGTATGTTCAATATCAATAACACGTTCAGTTTTAAACAAGTTTTTGAAAGATTTCTAAAATATTTACGTTTTCTTGTTTGTATGGCAGGTGGTGTAATGAATTTGTTTAGCACTGTACCTGCTGCAGAGAGTGTACGCCTCCCACACAGAGCCAACAGTTTTGTGAAGATGATGTTTTCTGACTCTCAAGTGCCAACAACTTTATCCAGCCTCAGCTGCTGAATCAGAAATTGGAGTGGTGGCCCCGGGGTATCATGGACCACTGCAGACCAAACTTTTGTGGGTCTGATCGCCTGGTGTCAGGGCTTTTCATAGAGCTTTTCTCTTTCCTCATCATGACCTACACTTCAGACCTCTGGTACAAATTAGACTCATGTCACCTTCAAAGATACTCAGATGACACAGCTATGGGAGGGTCCCTGCTGCTTGAGAGAAAGATACAGGAGGTCTTTATACCTGCCTCAGTCAGACTGTTTAATACACTGCCTGGCCAAAAAAAAGTTGCCACCTGGATTTAACTAAGCAAATAGATATGAGCTTCCTATTGGATAATTACTGCATGGGCGATTATCTTTCAGCTGGCAACAAGTTATTTAACCCCAGCTGGCGCTGCGAGTAGCTTCTCATTTCTTAAACAACCATGTTGAAAGACAAATCTTGTGGTTGTGGAAAAGATGTTAGTCTGTTAAAGAAGGGTCAAACCATTGGCGTGCATCAAGCAGAGATCTAAGGAGATTGCAGGAACTACTAAAATTGGGTTAAGAACTGTCCAACGCATTATTAAAAACTGAAGAGAAAGTGGGGAAGCATCGTCTTCGAGGAAGAAATGTAGTCAGAAAAAAATCCTGAATGATTGTGATCAGTGATCACTTAAACGTTTGGCCAAATCAAATCGAAGAAAAACAACAGTAGAACTCAGGGGTATGTTAAATAGTGAAAGTAAGAGCATTTCCACAAGCACAATGCAAAGAGAACTCAAGGGATTGGGACTGAACAGCTGTGTAGCCTCTAGAAAACCACTAATCAGTAAGGCTAACTGGAAAAAAGGCTTCAGTTTGCTAGGGAACATAAAGATTGGACTCTTGAGGACTGGAAGAAGGTCATGTGGTCTGATGAGTCCAGATTTACCCTGTTCCAGAGTGATGGGTGCATCAGGGTAAGAAGAGAGGCAGGTGAAGTGATGCACCCATCATGCCTAGTGCAGACTGTACAAGCCCATGGGGGCTGTGCTATGATCTGGGGTTGCTGCAGTTGGTCAGGTCTAGGTTCAGCAACATTATGTGCCCAAAAAATGAGGTCAGCTGACTACCTGAATATACTGAATGACCAGGTTATTCCATTAATGGATTTTTTCTTCCCTAATGGCACGGGCATATTCCAAGATGACAATGCCAGGATTCATTGGGCTCAAATTGTGAAAGAGTGGTTCAGGGAGCATGAGACATCATTTTCACACATGGATTGGCCACCACTGAGTCCAGACTTTAACCCCATTGAGAATTTTTTGGGATGTGCTGGAGAAGGCTTTGCGCAGTGGTCAGACTCTCCCATCATCAACACAAGATCTTGGTGAAAAATTAATGCAACACTGGATGGAAATAAATCTTGTGACACTGCAGAAGCTTATCGAAACAATGCCACAGCGAATGCATGCTGTAATCAAAGCTAAAGGCGGTCCAACGAAATATTAGAGTGTGTGACCTTTTTTTTTTCACCCACACACCCCACAACCCCCCGATAAATACAGGGCTGTATTTATCCAGGCTTAAAGTTTTAAGGCTTTTTTTTAAAAGAATCAGTTTTATCTACAGCCTTTAACTTCAAGGCTACATAGCTTTTACAACATGAATTTTAATATTTTCAATCAGCTTGAATTGGTTATGTGCCTTTCGTGCAAAAAATATGAAGTGAACCCACAAAAAACATATCTTTCATGTTATGAAATAAAGCCCTGTCCACATGGAAATGAAAACAATATGTTTCGTTTTTTAAAAAGTGTTCTGTAAACATGGCATCATTTCAAGAAATGCGTCCGTCCACACAAAAACTCTGGAAACGCTGTAGTTTAATTTTAACTTGTCTGTTCCTGCTGGCTTTATTCAGAGTTTTGTAATTAATGAGGTAATGTTTTATCTGCATCATCCAAAAGTGTCCAGCACATCTTTTTGATTATTTCTAATGATGAAGGAATGCATCAGTGATATTTAACTTTAATCTGAGCATCAGCATATTTCATATAGTGTCCAGTGTGTATTCTGTGCATTTCATGCCACAGTAACGGGAGGGGAATTAAATGATCTGGCCAGAGTTTGGACCAAAAAGTAAAATTATATAATTACTTTGACCATTGTTATATTCACCTGTGTTTAATCAGGCACATAACCCAACTTCTTTGTGCTCTGCACCTAGCTTTTGTATTGCTGAAATAGTAAAGTATAGACAGATACTCCTCAAACAGTGTGTGCCTTGTGCTTTGAAACAATATACACTACACCGTTAAAGATGGGCTCTTACACTCTTTGCTCTCTCAACTCTTAGCACTCCCATGCTTCCTCAGCTGGGCCAATGCCAACTTTTATCTATCTTGTCCAGCAGTTTTCTTTAACTTTTCAATATATTTTTCAGCAATAATGTTGATGTCATATACAACTGTTTTACTTTATAAACTTGGGAACATCATCTTAAGGGGCTGTCTATTGTCAAAGAACATGGTCTTCATTGAGCACTTGGAGCACGGACTTAAAGTTTGAAAAATTTGTATTTAAAAATCACCCATCAGTGAGTCTAACCTCATCACAGAAGGGTAAAACCAATCTGCTTCAGTTCTCCTCAGACTCCACTAATGACTTTGAGTGGGTTAAAAGGGATATTTGTCCCTTGAAATTGATTTTTTGTCAAACTGTTTTTTTTATTTGAGCAGTTCATAAGCTAGAGGAAATTAATATTTTTTCTTATTTCTCCTTTAAAGAAATACATGAGTGGAAAATGTTTCTTTTTTTCTTTAGTTCTGCCATTCTGAACTCAACAATAAATTGAGCATCTGAAGCCTGGATTGCTCAAAGATCTAAATCTTTTTAAGAATGCAAGACATGTTTGTTCCCATATTGCATCTATAACTAACCCATATTTCACGATTCTACATCCAATGCAACAAGAACATAAACATCAGTAGAAAATAGGAAACAAGCCCACCATGGTGCAGAGTATACAGGTCAGCCTCACACAGCTTGTGTTCAGGCTTTGCCATAATGTGTACATTAGAATTAAAAGGCTCGGGCATTACTGTTTAATGGCTCTGAACCAAATTAAACATTTAACAGGCTCCACCATCAAAGTGATGTAAAGGGAAATAAATATTAATGAACGAACCAACACTTGGTTCAAAGGGCTGGGAGCTGGGAAAATTAAAGGGGGAATAAGGGTCTGCATAAGGAAAGATGCTTAGTGGGAGGGAACACAGCACTGAGGGGGTTTGATCCCCCTGTGACAACACGTGTAACCAAATAAATTAATTCATGTTACTGTGAGAGATGCTGGCTTAAAGCACAGCTTTTCCTGCGCACCAAACTGCATAAACTGCATGTTTACAGTTCGTTAGGAATACCTTATATCACGCCTATTGTTTCTTTCAAGGAAGCCTTTCTCATGCATAAATCCTCCATATTAGATTTTAAAAAGTGTTGTATTCATTTGGTCTTTGTGAAGACTCTGTTGTACATATTGTTAAACATCTCCACTAAGTCCTGGGAATTTCATGCTGAAAAGAAGCTGCTTGAAAACTACAAATGTTGTATTGTAACGTTTCTAGCCTGCTCCTGTTTATCGACCAGGGATAACATCATAGGCAGCCCAAAATGGAGATGTAAATGTAGATCATGGATGATTTTATATCACAGAGGCTCCTACTTGAACCTGAAACATGGGATAGACTGTTTCACATATCCAATAAATTTGGTAATATCCCATCAGTCTGGGAAGGATGTAACCTTTAAAAAATACTTAAAGGTGACTGAACTAGTGCTTCACCTGTCACATTTATCATAGGGCAATTTTCCACATTTTTACTGATAACTTGGCCAAGAAATATGTGGGGTTATGCCCTATGAGCACTTTGATTTTTTTTCTGATATCTGTTGTTACTAAAGCATATCTGAGAATAGGAACATTGTCATTTTTGTCATTTTTTTTGTCTGGAAAACGTTTGCTAATTCACTTGTGTTGTGAAATTATTGGTGAAATAAAGCCTCACAACACAAACTTTTTGGTAACTTTCTAAAAAGATCTACCAGATCTATTGCAACAATCACAAAAGAAATCCTGGAGAGTCTATTATAGTACCCTCCTTATAAATCAAAATAACAAATCCTGTCTCGGACGTATAAAACATTACCAGAGAGTGAACCACAGAATACAGGTCATTTACCTAGAGGAAGAAATGGTGAGTTCATGAACGAGGGGCAGCACCAGCATAACTTTTCTTTTTCCTTTACTACTTTTGACAGCTTTTAGTATCCTGTAGGCAAACTGCACTGCCCATCAGAATGAAGGACACGAGTGAGGGTGTGAACTTGATCAAATGAGGGGGTAGAGCTGATTAATAATAATTCATTTTCATGTCTCAGGGTGATAGGCTTGTCAGTGAAACAGGCTTCAACTTCAATGCAAGATGAAATAGTCTCTCGGTGTGAGTACGTTTTTAGACATTTTGGTTTGACCTGAACTTTCTCGTCATTGTTTGAAAACTGTCTGGGCTAGCTAATCTGAACTCCATTCATTCCTGTTGGTTCTTACATACAGCTCCACGTAGCACAAAAGTTAATTTTTATAAAAGCGAGACCTGTGTACAATTTGATATAGGTTGTTAGACTGTTGGCACGAAATCCTCCAGAAGAAAGGATTATTTAACCCTTTCATGCATGGTGTCCACTACAGTTTTTGGATATTTGGAAGACATTTTACACTGTTTAGGTTGCAGTACCATGTCCCAACTACCATATGATCTTTGTATCTTGTTGTCATATTTAGATATTTCATCATAAATACAAAATGACTGACGAAGGGGTAAATGCACCAGGCCCTTCAGAAATAAGTGATAAATTCTTTTATTCTCAAAGAATCAGACAGATAAAAAAATATGTATACTCTGGTTTAGTAAGGTGCTAGGGACACTTTTATGCCGATTCTAAAAATATTTGTCTTGTATACGTTTTTTTTTGTGACCAGAAATTCATCTGACCACTCCAGTGGACATTATGCACTAAAGAGTATATTCTGCATATTATGGCTGTTAGGATATGACCCTTTAATGTTGTAAAGTTGGACCCAAAAGCTCAAAGATGGAGTCAGGTAAAAAGTTGACAGAGGTTTTACTGTTAATACAATCCAAGTAGGGTAAAGGGGGTTTTCAGTGTCCATGGGGGATTCCAGTGACGAAGGTGAATAGTTACAGGTTGCAGCAGTGGTGAGGGCTCATGGAGAACACTGAGGAGAGAAGGAGCAGAGATCAGGTAAAGAGGTCCAAGTCACAAAAAACACAAGAAGGCAAAAACTCCCAAGGGGAGAGACAAAAAGGACTTAAAGCCAGAACAAAACTAGTTAAGGTCCTCGAGAAAATATGACCAGCAACAACAGTAGAATTGGAAGTCCACCAACGCTGCAGAGGTGTCCAGAGACGGCTTAAATAGTGAGAGTTGATTAGGTGAGCAGGAAACAGGTGTACGGCTGCAGTGCAGGGGAACCACGCCCCCTCCTCAAACAGCCGAGCAGAGACTGAGAAAAATCCAGTTGCTGTGTCACATGATATTTTACATTTTTGTCAGATTAATTTCATTTCCTCTTAATAATGTGTGAAACAGATACGTGTTTGTGGATCTATATTAAGATCATTTAAATTACTAATTATACTGTTGATGCATGGTGTCCACTGTAGGGGACAGATGTATGCCTTCCTAAAATTTAACAAATGGGAAAAAAGAAAATTTGGCCATGAATTCAAACTTGTTTGAAAGCTAAAACAAACATTTAAAAATGAATTCCTTTGTGGTATAATAATTCATGCATGAAAGGATCGAAGAGAACAAGTTCAAGCTCATTGTGATGGATTAAGATAACAATATTCATTTTAAAATAGTATATGTGTTATCAGTTGAAATGAATCCATTCTCTAGATCAAAACTTCACTCTGTGTCTCCACCTTATCTGATTGGAACTTTCATGTCCCTTTTATTGCATGTTTAATTCATCCTTTGCCTGAAACTTTAAGGCTCTCGTGAGTTAAATATATGCAAATGAACTCACAGTGACTTCCCATCCCATTAACTCGCAATACTCCCTGCTGAATATGTCCTCACGCCAACCCCATGTGAGGTGAGGTGAGCTGAAAACTAACCATCCCGGGTCATGTTTTCAAACAACCCCATTTATTGTCTCAATTTTTTTGGCTAAACAGAAAGCCCTCGTCTCCCGTAAACATGCAATTAAAGGTCTGTATCCTCAGGCACAGATACTACAACCTTACAATAATGTATGCCTTTTGAATTTGATTATGTAAGAACACTAAGAAAGACTTCTGAGATACACTTAAAGATGTGAGTTCAAGGCGTTAAGACTGTCTGTGGATGTGATGGGTAGGGAGCTCAGGCGAGTTTGAGATTTGGCTGATTAATTATTGGAGCTATTTAGTTATTTATCCAGTAATTAAAAAAACACTGCTATTAAGAGAAACAGGCACCCAGAAACTGAAATGCACTCCCAAAGAGATGACTCAGTCCCTTTTTACAAATAAAAAAAAGTACACAATGTCCGACCACGTTCACTCCTTCAATTGAATAGATTGATTAATTGATAAATAAAATCCCCCTCAGTTTACTTTCAAAAATGTTTTCAAGATTATAATTTCACCCAGCACTTTATTGGGTACACCTATCTCTCAGGTGGCAGCAACTAAACATTGAGACATGTAGAATGAGGAATAAATATTTCAATTATTATAAATGTGGCATGGTGGTGCAGGTCCTGCTGGTTTAAATATTTCAGAAACTGCTTTTTTAAGTGCAACAATCTCTTGGGTGTACAGAGAATGGTACAAAAAAGAGAAAATATCCAGTGAGTGGCAGTTATTTGGGTGGAAATGCCTTGTTCATGCTCAGGGCCATACAGAGTAGTCTGTGATGATACAAAGGCCCCAGTAATTTAAATAACAGATAAAGAAGTCTTGAGTATGGGACTTAACTGAAAGCAACTTAACATCTATAATAATGTTGAGTATTGAAACTTTTTTGGAAGTAAGAGTATTTCATCATATTTCAAACATACTACTAAAAAAACAAAAATGTAGTCTGTTGTTAAAAAATATACTGTGTATAAGCAAAGTAAGATTTGAAAGCACTGTACAAACATAATGTATTTAACTACACAGGAAAAAATAGTACATGCAGACACCGAAGTGGACATAATGCCATTTTCCTGAAAAAGAATACATTATTCAGCAATGCTGGCTAAACTACATTTCATGTCAGCAGACCCTCATCGGTCGTTGTGCACTTGTTTGATGATTTATTCACTCTGTGCTGCCCTGTTAGCTGTCCATGAATCGTCCATGCAGACACACGCATAGCACCAGCCAGTGTGGTGAACATGGAGGTAAAAACTAAAGGCCGTGGAGTGTTTGGTTTTAATCATGATCCTGTGAACAGCCAATTTTCCTTTCAAGCTAAAACCACACAAGATGTCAGTGGCCTTTAGGCTGATGCTTGAAAGTTACCAACATTAATATTTAATAACTCCTGGAGTATGATTAAAGACTTGGTTGTTTCTTTCATGCCTCCTGTGATCAAGAAGATCTGATGAAGCAGACGCCCCCCGTGTTAGTCATCCAAGATCTTTTCACTGTTTATAAGAAGATGGTGATCAAGATTAGAAACACTCAGATGGCATCATAATTGAGGGTTCAAAATAACTTATTGAGCCTACATACCAAACAGCAATCTCTGACGCTGAAAAATAAAGTCAGTGCAAGAGTACAAAAGCCTGCAATTCGTCAAGAGTCCACTTGAGGCTGGTTGCTGAAGCACTGAAAGTGGCACACACACACCCATTCAAAAACATCAGTTTTGAAAGCAGAAATACCCATGTTTACAGACATGTTTGGATGAAAAATACACAAAAGTTCTGATTAGCTCCTTCTTGATTACCACTGAACAGGAGGTGAATTTCTACGCAAGTCACTGGGTCTGATTTTCTGAAGGACAAGAGGGATTCATAGTAGTGGGAAATGATTGAAATGCTAACATGGTGAAGCTATTTTTCAGGATTCCTAACCCTCGCCAGCTTTGCTCTTTGCTTGATGTGAAGTTGATTAAAAATAAGGACATGTCCACATGTAGGCAGGCATTTTTGAAAACATTGCTTTTTCTGTGCTTTGGCTTCCTGCATATGCAAACTAGGGGTGCGTTTGAAAAGTCCTTTTTGGTAAGGAACCTTCCTTACTGAAGAGATGACCCGCTAGCATTTCAGCTTTGGCCATGATAAGAGCTGTTTGAATTCTGCAAAAGTTAAGGAAAGGAAGGCCGATGCTTCCTTTATCATCTCCTTCAGCTGAGGAAACATGGGACCATCCTTTACAAAAGGAAAGGAGAAAGGAGCGCCCCATAATGCCTTGCTGCAGGTGACGTATACAAATGTGGCACCTGCCAAACATTTATGGAAACTTACGAAGGAGAAAGGGCGAGCTTTCTGGGACTGTGAAGATATGTATATAATACTGTGTGAATGTTTTTGACAGGTATAGAGAAAGAGATATGCTTCAAAGTCAGGGCCTTCAAAAATATAACCTTTAGTTCATTTCTTTTTTAATCATTTTTAAATCAGTAGATAAAGGATTACACGTTATAATTTATAAAGCACTTTCTTTTTCTTCATAACCACCTACAGTGTTGATGAATATTACACATACAATTGTGGTCCTTGCTTCCTATTTTATTATTATATATTAATTATCACATTTCCAACTATCTTAATTTATGAAGTAAATCATCCCAATAATAAGACAGAACAACTGGGTCTCAAATAACGTTTAATAAAAAACAATAAAAGAAGGACCAATGAGGCATTTTACAATACTTCAAATATAACGACAAATTCAAACAATATTTATAATGATATATGTGAATGAAAACAGAGTGAATAGTGCTTCTGAAACATTCTGCATGTATTATCAAACTTCAGGTTTAAGTGCCTGCCAAAGATGTCAACATTTATAGACGCTCCCGCCTAACCTCACATCTGTGAGCAGAAAACACACACTGCATGGTCAAATGACAAAACACCTGTCACAGGTAAATCCTCTGATCATGGATTGTCCATGTTAATAGGTGAAGCCAACAACAATGCCGTGAGGTGAAGCAGATGACAAAGACACTTCTTGTAGTTCATTTTCAGAACATTGTAGTTCGTCATGGCTTACCTACGTCACAAGCAATCATTGTTGCATAAATATAACAATATAAGTGAAAGTGCAGTCGAATTCCTCTTTTACCGCAGTTCTCCTTTCCTTTCTTCTTATTTCCTCCTTTCCTTGATGTTTCCCATCGGTGTTAATGTAAAGTGGATAGGAAAGGACTTAGGAAGGACTTTTCGAATGCACTCAATGTTTTAGGTCACTGAAAATCTCATTATGAAAAGATTTCCAGAAACTTAGTTTACAGTAATCAAACAGCAATTTGGGCCGTGTATGACATTGTCACCTCTATTCACAGGTGCGTTGTGCCATGGCAGACATTACTAAACTTCTGCTGGTTTAAACTCACTGATTACTAACATTCTCACACAAACATTCACAGTAGCGCTGTCACCATGTTACTGCTTAATACAACACTCTGATGGTGCAAACCTCACAGATGTTACGGTTTGAGGTGTGACTGTGAGCTCATGATCCATAGTTGCCTCTGACTGGAGTTAATTGTTGTTTTGGAATTATTAAAAGAAATGCACAAGTAATTTGGATTTCAGGCACCAACTGGCAAGAAGTCTGGATTTTTCAGAGTGTAATATTATTCTATGATTTTATTGATATTTTTACAGATAAACCACCCATTCCCTACTCAATCCCTACTGAAAATACATTCATTTATTCACCAGCCAGTGCATATAGGAGCTGAGATTGTTGTTGGCTCTTCTCTGAGAGATGGAGAGAGGTGGTATTGACAAGAGGACTGCTTTTTTAAAATACAAAGTACGTGCCAACTATCCAGCATGAGGCCAGCTCCTCTGACTTTCTCTGTGCTCATGGTTTTAATAGTCAATGATTTAAAACTGCTACCACCCTCTGTCTCTATGGTCCTCAAGAAGAAGCCAAAGATGCTGCACTATTCTAAACAAGCAACTGGGGAGCATTTGTGTTGAAGACATTCTCTGCTGCCATTTAATGAGGTTTTATATCGTGGCAGCAACTCAGAAAGAAAAATATCCTTATTTCCAGACAAAGTTTTACGTGGATGCTGGTTTAATTTGCTTCCTGTCAGTCTATTCATGTGACTGTATTGTCTGCAATGGAATTTGCCTCTATTTATGCATCTTCAATCTATATTTGCTTGTTCTTTGTCATTTGTCTGCAGTTTGCCATTTTATACGGTTTGTTGCCATTTTTAAAATCATTTAAGACAGCAATTTAAAGCAATTACTGACTTGGTAGGGATGCAAAATAAGAAAATTAGCAGTCGTTATACTAGTTGTTTGAAATCATTACCTGCCACTGCGAGCACCATCATTAAAGTCGATGAAAGACATGAGGAAAAAGCGTGGAAAGGTTCGCTGCTTCTCAGAATATTAAAGAACATACGAACATGTTGGAATAAATAAAGGATAAATGTCAGCGGCATGAGGAGACTGCTCATATGGATAAATGTGTGATGTATGGCTTTGAAGCTGTTAAAGTGAGAGTGGGTGGGATCAGAGTCGGCAGACTGAAAGTGATTCTCTGGTTTATTGACCTTTGTTCAGTAGGACTGTTTTCATCTTTGAATCTTTGCATGTGGTGGCTGAAATTTCCAGAAAAAAACCCAAAATGCTTCTCTCCTGGATGGACTTGCGTTATTTAAAGCCATATATTTATATTTTTATTGTTATTTATATTTATTTATAGTTTTGTTTAGATCTATCTTTATATATATATCTTTTTAATCTGTAATACTGAACTGCTTCTGAATCCCAATTTCCCTGAGGAAGTTTTTCCAAAGGGATTAATAAAGTACTATCTAATCTAATCTAATTTCCACAGCATTGCACTTGTGGATGAATATTAAATTTACTTGACACTTAATGTTACAACCAAAAATGTGCTCCAAAATTAATGACTCATGAAAAGGGGAATGTCCTTGAAACATAATGGATGTGACATAAAAATAGAGGACAAACTTGTCCCAAATATGTAAGGGCTGTTTCTCCATTTGTTCCCTGATTTATAGTGGTTGTAAAGTGAAAGTCAGTCGGAGTATCCATGGCGATGAAGTGTAGGATATTCTTCAAAAAACAAGCACAAGGATGAGGTTTCCTGTTTTTTCTCCTTACTCTCAGAACCTCTTCAATCCTGCTGATACATCCCTGGAGATATTTCAAATTTGGAAGCAAAAGAAGACCCCCCTAAAGCTTGCTTCATATTCCAGCCTCAACCAATACCATCCAAGTCTCACCTCTTAGAGGTTTCCTTATTTTCTATTTTAAACCTTTTATTGAGTATCATCAATGATCCATTTGTAACATCACAGTGTATCACTGCTCTCTGTCCGCTTCGAGTCATTCCCTAAATCAATGCAGTAAGGTCCCACATGTGCAATAAATGTGGGGTTTGATGTAATTGCCTAGGGACCACAGCTACTTCACAAATGAAAAATATGCTAATTACTACACACACTGCATAAATGTAATTTCTCTCTAAATGAAACTGACTTGCAGTGAGTCAGAAGTGAATGAACATCTGCACAAGCTTGGTCTTCCTCTGAGTTAGAAAAATGCATGCAAACAAATGAACAGCAAATAAGTAAGCAGAGAAATGATTCTTGTTATTCTTCCTTACCCCCTTCAGATTCCCCTTTGGTATTGATCACATTATTTTTTTGAAGTTGTATAGAATACATGGAGTAAACCTATAGGAAATTGTGGTGCATGGGTCCTTTTGGTAAAACTCATGGAAAGCTTAGTCAGCAGACTGGGGCAGGGATACACAGTGTCCCAACTAAACGCAAGCAACAAATATTGTATTGCATTGTGCAGCACACTGCATCCATTAACTATCTAATTCTTTGCCTCATGTTTCCCCTTGTAAACAATACATCAAGTAATTTTAGTGTGCAGGCCAAGGTATTGATGATTGGTCATCTCATAGGTTCATCAATCCACAGCTCTCTGTGACCCAATAAAGTTTCTCCTTTAGTTTTGAAAGTGAAAGTAAATCACTTCACTCGCTGAAATAGATGATTTCCCCGCTATCTTCACTTTGTTAAACAAATTAACAAGCACTGCTAAGTGAGAATAGTCACGGGAAATGGAGAAAATTCCTCCTGCCTCATCAAATCTCTTCCCTCGCTCCTCGTCCGAAGCGAGCAATGGAGGGGTAAGGAGAAATGATGATTCGTGGAACAAAACACTGGGCTGCGTTGTGCAGCTTGTTGCTTTGCCACTCGCAGGCAATAAGGGTATTCACATATCTTTCATTTTAAACAGCCCAATTTTTGTCACTGATGCTTATATGCATAAGGTTCAGCCAGGACATTGTGTTAGGGAGGGTAAATGGCTTAGGCCAAACAAAACAAGCTTTCATTTTCATGTTTAATTTGATTTTTAGTATTCAGTCAGAAAGAGATGATCAGTAGATGCCATGTATTTATGATTTAACAATTATCTGAAGATACAGGGCTTTTATAGGGCTTTGATAGTTGTCACTCCTCCTGTCTGTCAATTAAGCGGGGTGCACACATAAACATTATCAGGCTGTTTTTGTCCCGACTTTCCCCCTTGGTCCCGACCAAGGATTGTGAATGCTTGTTTATCTTATGTCTTATGAGATTATCCTGTAAGATTATCCTGTGGTCTGAGGTGTGTTGAGAGTGAAGTTGTCCTGAAAATTGGCTCCGAAATGGGTCGGGGCCAACAATCGTAAATATTAAACTTGTTCAATATTTACGACCAAAAATTTTCATGTGTGTGGGGAAAGCCGTCGACTCCCAAGCCATGACTCTGTGAATTGTGACGTCTGGCCTGAAACATAAACATAAAGGTTGGTGGACATAATAAATGGAGGACCAGCTCACATATTCATGTGTCTCCAGGATTTTTCCGCAGTCTCGTCTCTTTTTTATTTCCCGATTTTTCGTCAAAAATAGTCCAAAGACCACCATCATTCCCTCTTCTCGTATGTCCTCTCCCATGTTGTGTGTTGTGTTTTCTGGTTGTTGCAATAGACAATATTTATGGTTGTTGCTATGCTTCTTCTTCTTCCTTTCAAAAACAAATCCAGCAGGCAATGGATGATTTCCATCAGTCACAGTCATTACATTCATTATTTGTTTTTAATTCAACAAAGAAATGTGGTCAAGATCTGATAAAACTGCCACTGAAGCTGTTAGCATCCATGCTAATTTCTACCAGCAGTCACTTCCTGCTGTCATCTCACTCTTGGCTCCCACCTCTTCCTGCTCGAAAGGACTCTGATTGGGCCGTGCCACTTTGGGCATCTCATAACCACTATAGATTGAAGCTTGGCCAGATGGGTCTGCCTGATTACAGACAATAATCAGGGATCTCAGAGGCAGTGTTAAGTGTCCATAACCTGACCAAATTTATTTACCCCAATTCTGAGGATCAGTGTTTTTGCCACTTGACACCAGGTTCTGGGGTAAAATTAACTGGGTCGAGGAATTAGTTAGAATTATAATGGACATTTAACACTGCCTCTATGATCCCTGTGTGAATGTGGTGTGAATGGGTCAGTGGAACCTGCTGCATAAAGAGTACTTTCAGTGGCCACAAGACTAGAAAAGTGCAATATAAACACAAGTCTATTTAATATTTAACATTTATGTCAAATGTATGTTTTCTGTGTTGAGTATGTGTGGTACGTTAAAGCCTTACTAATGGGTCTCCATTAAATATACACAAATACAAATGTATATGCCTTTGTGCATCCATGCAGCCATGTTTTTTTATGAATGGTTACACATGCTGTCTGATTAGAAGGTTCTTTTACAACAGCAGACAATTGTACTGTGCTGCTGCAGGTACTCTCCTTATTCACAAACATATTTAAATGTAAGTGTGGACTCTTATTGGCTGCATTGTTGCCATTTTCTAGATAAATGTCATTTGGAAACAGCAAATGTGGTTAAGGCAGTAACAGTTTCCACTATATATGTAAATAGAAACAGTTGCTCTAGTGGTATTAGTGTCTCCTCTTTGTTTGAATAGAATTATGGCCAATATGGTAGAGAAAAGCCTTTACAGCAGAAATGTTTAGAAATAAACCTGCCAGTTCAATTATCTCATGCCCTCACAGACATAGAGAGCTACCAACTGCCATTCCTCATTAGTTTTATCTGACTGTTTTCTGTTATGATAATCAGTTTTATTTAATTTCATGTTTATTAAAACTGCCTGGTAAAATGATTTTTCATAGTCTTTCTGGGTAATGTAATTATCCAGATTAAACAAAATATTCTGTTTTTATGGCCTTAAAATGAATGAGGGAAAAGAATTAACACATGACTGTGATGGCAAGTTACCTCTGAATCCTCCATGTGACAATGTTGGGTCAATTATTATACCAGTGGTTTAAGCCACTAGCTTTTCAATGAGATGTCACCACCAAATTTCATAAAATTTCCAACCTCTTAACAAGGCTGCCCACAACGGGAGATGGGCATCATTGAAAAGGCAAAGATATCATAAATTTAAGACAAAGTTCATATATTTAATGTTGTAAGTATTTAATTTGATGTAATTACTCACCATAACTTGTCAAAACCATCAACTGCATTTTTTTTTTTAAATCGCCTATAGCAAATAGGGAAAGGCCTTTAATTTTCTAACATTCGCATTGCTGGAGGAGATATTGTAGTTACCTTATCTATCTATCTATCTATCTATCTATCTATCTATCTATCTATCTATCTATTTACAAGTCCTTTCAGGGGCCCAGCAACTTCTGTGGGAAACCCTGCCTCTACAGTTGAATTAATAAAATACTTGAATGTTTTGACCTTGCTGGGCAAAGCAAACAGTCTAATCAGCATATCAGAAGAAGTCCAGGGAGCAAACACATGCATTTATTTTACTTATATCATTTTTTGTGATCATATGTTACATTTGGTTGATTATTGATAAATCAAATTTTATCAGGGGGAAACCACAGGCTTTGACTTGGATGCCAATCCCACAATGTCTCCCATATTGAAAAGCTGTCTTTTCTTTTCCATCTAACTAGTAACAAAGAGGCTGAGTTGAGGTGAGACTTCAGACTGTCTTACAACTAGCGACTGCACACAAGTTTGTTGTCATGTCAGCTGTGCCCCTAACCTTTGACCCTAAATAAAATCAAAATTGTTACATTATACAAGAATTCAGCTGCAGTGCAGGGAAAGGACATAAATGCATTGACTATTCAGACCAAAGTCAAATTGTGAACCAGACTTTATATGTGTTAATCTCTACTGTAAAATTTTTTAAGGTATCATAATATTAAAAATACGCTTTTTAATGTTTCTTGTGTGTTCAGCCCACCAATGGCCTCAGTGGATGGAACATGTCAAGGCATGTTTGTTCTAAAAAGCAAACATTAGAGCACAGCACTGGAAAGCCAAAGTGACCTTCATCTCTTGAGGGGGGATGTCAGACATAGGTCATGAAGATTTATACCAACACAGCCTGTTTTAAGCAGAGAAGAAACCCAATTTCAGAGCACATTTTTGGGAAAGAAACTCCAAAAATATGTTTTATTTGGGAAAAGGAGTAAAATTGGTGATATTTAACATAGCATATGTATGTACTGTTAGCATTTCTAAACACTGGACTGGAGCTTGGGCAAAACAGCTTTGTTATCTCAAAATAACAATTTATATGAAGTGAAATGAAACACAATGTTTGTTGGACTGCTTAGGGTTTCCATACATCAGCCACTTTCTGCCAAAATACATTTCCAGGCAGAAGTTTGTAGCCCACTGAACACAGCTTTGGGAGCCTTTTTTGTGTTCTGACCCAGCATATGTAAACCACTGCTCTTTGTCACCATATAAGGATCTTATAAAAACTACTTGTTTATTTAGGTATATTTTAATGCTTAAACACGAGAACAGCTAATCTGCACAAGGCTGCAGTTTTCCCTGACTTGACTAAGAGCCATTTATTCTTTTTTAAAATCTTGAATGATGATTATTAATCTTCAAACAAGGCAAAAAAGCTGTCAAAGAGAACAGACAAACAACTTCAGGGTGATTTTCTTCAGTTGCTGGGTTATAAATCAAATGCACCTTTTCAGAAGGAGGAAAGTTAAACCTTTCCAGGCCCTGCCAAGCCCTCCCTCTGCATGCTACTTCACAGCATATTAATCTAGCTAGCTAAAGATGTTTGGTGTTTTGGTGAATAGCTTTTACCACTAACTAGGGTTGCCACCCGTCCTGTAAAATACGGAATTGTCCCGTATTTCACACTTAAACATTGCGTCCCGTTTTGAATCAATACGGGACGCGGTTTCTCCCGTTTTTCCGATTTACCTTGAACGCAGCACCATTCCGCTCTAAGTCAACACCCACTTGGTTTGGTTGGTTGATTTTCGGCATGAGGAATAAGTGCTCATCATTGATGGCGTGAGAGAAAGTCATGGGAAATCAGAAGCAAACATGTCTGTGTCCGCGGCTGCATCTGGTACTCCGCACCACTCCGCACCGTGTCCCATTGAAACGGAAACGGATGCAGAAATACAGACGCCAGTGGGAAAGTACAATTGAGTGGCTTGACAGCGTCAGTGAAAATGAACATAGGAACAGATGCTCTGTGAAACTTATGAGAGGTGAGCTCTTGGTCACTCTCAACTTTGAGCAGTCCTGTTCAGAGTTTTCCTGCAGTGTTTTGAAAGACAAACAGCCACTCAGTGTTTCAAGACGTGACAAGAAGTACACGTGGGAAAAAAAAGTAGCACATTTAGGAAGAGAGAAGGCTGTTGACTCTTTGGCATAGACTACTGCTCCACACATTAAAGAAAAGAAAACCTTTTTGGTAAACAGATCACTTTGTAAAACAGAGATGTGGGCAGAAGGATAGTTTTATAGTTTTAATGCTTTTTATTTGCACACCAAAATTTGTTTGGGGTTTCTTTCATTTGTGGTGAAACAGGAAAAAGCAATGAGATAAAATTGTTGACAAAAGTCAGGTGTGCACAAGTTGCAACGCCATCCTGAGATGAGATTATTTTCTATAATTATTCCTACTTTCTGAAAGTTGTTGTGTTCTCCTGCACCACATATTTTTTGAAAGTGTCAAAGCACTTGTTGAATTAAGTTAATAAGTAATTTTAAGTTAAGTTTTAAGTTAACGAGCTTGTATTTACTCAAGGTGTTATTTAATTGTTGTATCTGCGTAGTTTTACCTTTGCAGATATTTTCTGAAAAACTGTGAAATAAAGTACTTAAAAATTTAACTAGTACGTTATTAAAACAATGTCTTACTATGATTTACCACAACTGATGCCCCACTCCACTATTAGGCCATTGGCGGTTGGGCCCTTGCAGTGTGGTATTCCCGCTGACAGGGGTGTCCTTTATTTTTCTGCTTGAAAGGTGGCAACCGTACCACTAACACACAACAAGTCTGAAGAAATATGTTTCAAGGGGAAACAGAAGGAATTACCTCCTCACTCGGTGGATAAAAAAGACCCAATATGACCTCTCCAAGCTCAGGTAAGTTTCTCCTGCCTGTGTTAACAGGTGTATTAGTTTTTGCTGGCTCTGTTTAATTGTTGGTTGCATTTTGTGATATTTGAAGGAGACAAGCTGGTTCTTCATTGTCCCTTCTGACTTCCAGTTTGTGTTTTTGAGACCATTTAACTTTGTTTTTGATTCCCTGTCAAAAGTAGTTTTACCAAGTGCTAGCATTAAAATATAGCATTGTGGGTTTGTATTGCAGTTGACCTATACTCAAAACAAATTTGGAATTTTGGTCCATTATTTCTTCCCTTTAATAACACCAGTTGGTATAGTGTTTTATATAGATGAAATAAACTGATTAGTCACCTTTTCAATGAGGTTCAACTTGTGAGGATTGTGCATTTGTGGAATGAGCAACACAGCTAAACCTGGATGGCACCCCAGAAAATGTGCCAAAGTCCACTGCAACTGGAACCAGAGAGGCAACATTATGTATTGTTAGCCCTGGTACCATTTCTAAACTCAAGAGCAAGTTCTGTGAGCCTGGAGAAGTCAAACACAGACCAAGAAGACTGGCTCCTCACCCTTGCTGCACCGAGAAACAATTTTCTACCAGGGAAAGAGGGAATTTTGGCACAATTTTAGCTATGTTGCACATGCCATGAATGCATGATCTCTAAGATCAGGCTTTCCAATGATATAGACCATAATAGCAATTGCTATTATTAATGGGAAGAAAAAAATCAACAGAGATAATGTTTCCAAACTTTTCTAAAGGAGTATTTTTAGAGATGGCTTTTACTGAAGAGGATTAGACAGCAATAACAACCCCTTTTAGAACAACAGAAGATAAGGATATAGTCTCATACACCAAGAAATGATTTTACACGTCTCTAAACAGTTAAAAATGTCTCATCATTATCATCTTAAAGAAGGGAGCCTTTTTGCTGAACTTTGAAATATACAGCAACATTTTTATTGTGTGACTTTGAGCTGAGTGTACAAAGCCAACAATGGGCACAGCAGACATTTTGACTCATCCCACGAACAAAAGCTCAGGTGCATTAATTAGTCACTGCACTTTTGAGCCGTCAAAATGTCAGATATGAAACCTTTTAATGTCTTTGTGCAGGGGCTCAACTAGTGTTGCATCAGTGAAAATGAACTTTTTTACAGCATGTGTTTTGTGTTGCTGTCATACTTTTGACTCTGTGGTGAAATAGAAATAGCCTTGTTTCAATCTGTTTGGTGTTGTGGGCTTAATTGGTTGAGAATAATTATTTAATGCCATGGGTTTTTGTTGGATTGACTTTGCTCATACAATCTGTTGCACATGGTGAAGCTGTGAGGCAACGAGTTTTTATTCTGCCCTCAGAATGATAATCTTGTTCTTTTTCCAGTCGACTTAATTCATTTTTACAAGGTCATGACAATTTGAGGTGTTCATGACTATGTATTTTTGTTTTTCATTTGGACTTTTTGCTTTTAATTTCAGGTGATTTGTTGTGAAAACACATGGTTTTGGTTAAGTTTTGAGTAATTTTATTGTCAGTTTAGCTTTGTGCACCTGAAGTGTAAACGGTTAAAAGAAAAATCCCAAGCATTTCCTAAAATCAAATAAAATAAATTAAAAAAGCAGGAGAAAGGATAATGTTTACAGTCACCATGCTTCTCAACTGAAGCTGAAGTGTTCCCATATATATATATATATATATAAATATCTATATATATGTATATATGTATATATATATACATATATATACATATATGTATATATATACACACATATATATAAATATATAATAAATATATATATATTTATATATATATATATGTGTGTGTGTGTGTGTATATATATATATATATATTTATGTGTGTGTGTGTATATATATTGTGCATGAAAAGGTATTGTCCTTATAGGGGGACATAATTCAATAAAAGTGTGATAAAACAAAAAACTGCTAAGTATTCGGGTGGTTTTCAGAAATGAAAATATTTTAAAATAAGTATTGAACTATTCAGTACAGCATCCGGTGCTCAATACTCACCAGTGAAATGGTGTTTTTTTTGTTTTTCAGCAAAGAAAAAGTCGAATTGTTGCTTCTTCTTTCATTTGGCAGCCCCAAACAAGATTCTTACGCTTGACTGAAGCATGTTTGTTTCCATCCATCCAAAAGGAATTGAAGTGAAGGAATATGATAGGTTAAAAAAACCCAACATAAACAAACAAATAAAAACAACCCATTTCCCTGAAAAAACAGTGTAATATCATGTTGAATATCTTGAGTTAAGTAAATCAGTATCCTGAAAGGAAATAGAACCATGGGCTAATACAGCCAGCTGGGACCTCAGTTTAAGCCAAAACATACAAAACATTGCTTCAATTCCGAACAACAAAAAAATCCCACAAAGATCTTCTGACTGCCAAATTTTCAGCCTGCCAATATTCAATTCTCCAGGAGATGGATCACTCATCATCCAGGCAATCAGAAAAATGCTGATGCCAAGCTCAACCTGCATGTCAGACAAAACAATTGACAGAAATTGAGCTTAGCTAAAAGATTAGTCAGGGTAGAACACCTTGGGCCCAAGTCCAGCTCTATCCAGACATTGTCTGCTCTGCTTAAATGTGCTGCTGCTGCACATCAAGTGGCTGCTGATTTCCCTCTCATTTCACTGGATATTTCCCTCAATGATTAGTGGTGCTTTGACTGAATAAGAATGTCGCAGTTGACGATTAGGCCATATAATATGAATGCTGTGTGGATTGTCTGGTGTTGTCCTGGGGGAAGTTTAATTGTTTATCTGGGGTGGTGAGAGTTACAATGCCATATAATATAAGTTATTTTATTATTTTAGCTGACAGAAGTCAGCTTTTGTAATAGGGCTGGGCAATATATCGATTAAATTGATTAATTCTAATTATTTTCTGCAGAAGAATGAAAAACTAAAAATCGAGATGTTTTTTCTTGACTTACTCCAATCATAAGTTGTTGCAATGTTTGAAAACATAAATACTGGAAATGTACAGTTTTCATGATGATAGGCCCTGTGAGGTTTTGCAGAAGCACTCTTTTAGGCATGTATTTGTTTTTTAAATGACACTAAATTATGATCAGACAGTTTTATGTTAACATACTGTGAAAATATCTCAGTCTTAAGTGTGTATGTGACAAACCTGCCTATGTTTGTACTACGTAAGCAACATTTTATGACACAAATTTTAGCTTCAAGAGGGAAATTTTGTATGATTTGGGAATATATATTGACAACATAAAAGCAAAACTTGATTCATGACATTTTTGTGTCATTTGGAGGTTTTTTTTATTATTATTTTTGTTTTGTTTTTTAGGGAAAAAATCAATTAAAATCTTAAATCAAATGTGGAAAGAAATCTGGGATTTTATTTTTAGGTTATATCGCCCAGCCCTATTTTGTAGTTACGAATGGTCAGCAATGGGCACAGCTGACAACCAATTTAACTTCAAAACTGTTTATCCTTTACAAGGATGCTAATGTCAACCAATCTGTTAACTCTCCATATAATTAAGCAAAATTAATGTTGATGTTGAAATCTGTTGGGAGTCAGATAATCTGCCCTGGGTTGCCTTTGAGATGTCTCATTATCCCAATTATTAAAACTGCTGCTATTTATAATTATTGCTCATACTACATTCTTGTGATTCTAACCATTGAATCCATCTGAAGGTCCCCAAGACCGCAGCCACAAGCACTTGTCAGATCAAGTCTTCCAAAAACAGAACAATGTGTCATTTAATTTACCATTTGAAGCTTTGCTTTACTCTCCTGATCATAATATTGCAACAGCAACATTGTGCCACATTGTTAAAGACTCACAATATAAAGCATTTTAAAATCAGTCTGATGTAAAGACTGAATATGATTTTTTTTTTAGATCTACAGCTTTGATGCTACATCTCACACCTTTGGAATTCTACTTTGGTGTGCAAAAAATGCTTCATCCAATGGTAATCCTGGAACTGTTAATAGAAAATACAAAATAAATAAATTAAGACTTAGAATTGGCGAATTGCTCACCTATGTTTATATGTTGAATAATTTCATGCTCCTCACTTCCAAATAGCAGAAATATTAATATCGATTCAAACATTACATAAAGCTGCCCATACTTGTGTATATTCTTATCCTTGCTGTGGATATTTTGGTAAACATACCTGAAATTACATATTGGCTAAAATATTGTAACATAATTTGTGTGTCTAAACTAGGGTTGTCAAAAGTATCTATACCAAAAAGCCGTATCCGGACACAGTACTAATTTGCCATGGTATTTATACTCCCTCAGACAAGTGTTTGCATATTTTTGCTATTGTTAATTTTAGATTTTTGGGATTATTTACACTAAGTTAAAAAGAAAAAAACCTGAGACAACCTTAAAATATTGTCAAATTGTGTTATATTTGGGTTTTTTTTATTTTGCATTTATTTGCACTAAGTCAAAACAATGTGAATGTCTTTTTTAGTTTATTTTTTGTTCAATTCTCTGATTATTTAACTAGCATCTGTGGTTCTGTTGAGAAAGCATGTTCCATGTTGAGACTGAAAAAGTTCTTTAGATTTTCATGTCAATAAAAACATTTTTTAGGACTTTTAAAGTATTTGTCATTTTAGCAGTATCGAAAATGGTATATTGCTGGGTATTGATATCTAGTTTGAAATTTTAGTATCATGACAACCCTAGTCTAAACACAATAGTTGACATTAATATCTCTGTTTTTCTGCGTTTTTCATGGATTAAAGAAATTGTTTCATTATAAAGATGTAAAATCAATAAGCCTGTGCAGCAGCTTCACACAGAGGCCAGTGCTAGCTGACACTCTTCTGCTCCAACCCTCTGCATTGGTCACATAACTGAAAGGTAAAATGTGAATGGACTTTTGTAGTCACTGTGACCACTCGAAGCACTTCACGCCAAAGGTGCGACCCAAAGCGGCATCGCCCAGTCAGAGATTAGCATAGGTGCTTGCAGCTCCAGTGGCAGTTTTATCAGATCTGGACTGCGTTTCTTTATTAAATGAACAACAACACAGAACTCATTTCTTGATAGGAAGGATATTGTTGCTCCACTTTTGACATTTCTTACAAGAGTTTGTTCTACTAAGTCTCTTATATTTTGTATTTTTACACTGCTGCAGTAGTGCCCACCTACTACATTATCTGACTGGCCTGTAATTAATGAGTTTGACATAATGATCATCCAGTCACCTGCCAAATATACTTTTGAAAGGCTCTGCCCAATCTCAAATATCTTCTTTGCGCTTCCATCCAGATGGACTGGTGAAATGTATTTAATGGTTCATCTGTTGGGTCAGGTTATTGACAGATAGAGATGTGCACGAACTTGCAACCTTCTGATTGCTGATAGAGTGCACCATTAGACTGAACCTCCAATGTACCCTTTAAGTCACTACTATCAGTAACTAAGCTATCAATTACTACTCCTGTACTTTGTACTTTGCCTTTTTTGTGTGTCTGAAATGTTCTTTGATTTTAATTGACCTTTTTTGGTTGTTTTTTCACTTTGTTTTTGAGCTCTTGTGCTTTTCTGTCTTTATGTTCCTGCCAGTTTGTCAAAGCACTTTGTAAACCTCTTTTTTTAAAAGTGCTATATAGATAAAATTTATTATGATTATTATAATTATTATTATTACTTTGGAAGTATACTTTTTTGTTAATACATCCAGCAGCATTTCACAATGAAATGCACAAGGCAGGGAAAGCCATTTTAAAATTCAGCCTACTATCTATAGCATGGTCTGGATTTGTCTTCTTTTTAGGTCAAAACAAAAAGACTACAAGTTAGATTAGATTAGGTTAGATTAGATTAGATCAGATGATACTTTATTAATCAGTTTGGAAAAAACTTCCTCAGGCAAATTGGGATTCGTTAGTAGTTCGGTATTACAGATTAAAAAGATATAAAAAAGAGATCTAAACAAAAATATAAATAAAATAAATACATAAAAAAGTAAATTAATATAAACATTAAGTTAACCCAACATGGGTGTTTGAAAGCTATGTTAGAGGAATGAATTTAAGGTATTAATAACCATTTTCTACATAAAATTTGTCTTAAAAATGAATAAAAAAATGAGCCCACTAATGAACAAGTGATTGAAAAATTAACATGTGTCCAGGTCCAGGAATTTGATAGTGACAAAAAGTATTAACACAGTATACATTTCATTTACCATTTTGACCAAAGTTTGTATTTTTGCAGTGTGATCCAAGACGATGATCACCCCATAATGTGTCCAGCTGTTCTAACCCTTCCACAAAATCCAAAAGCCTCTTCTTTCTAGACAATTAAGCCAAAAGGTTTCCATCCCCAAGTTCAGAGCTCATTTAACCAAATTAGCAAACGAATTACAGTACTAATGAAAAGCAATTGAGCATTCCAGAAATAAAACAAAGACTAACGGGCTAGTCAGCTCCACTTTTAATCAGCATTTGGCCGTATTTAAGTGTTAAAGCCTCCTTTAGTCAACTTAAATTTAACCACTTGAATGAAGAAAAGGCTGTGTTTCTGATTTTGTTTTTATTCTACAACAGTTTCACTTATTACAGAATTTCCTTGCTTTCATTTGTCTGACCTGATTCCTGACTGGCTTCACCGCAATTAATCTGTGTAAATGAGTGACTGCCTATGTGCATGACGGATTGGCATGATCAAATCAATTTAAGGCTGTGCGTGCCAGATGTGGCAGCCAACGTTGGAAAAAATACAGCTTAGTTTTGATAGCCATGCTCACATATGCTAATTCTTCACTTTGTGACCTGCGTATCATTCAGCGATTCAGGAATAATAGCGTCTAATACCCTTGGAGCTTAAATGTGATGGATAGCCAGTTTGTGGGAGTGTGGCAGCTGTATCTTCATGATTGTGTGAATTTAATAGCCTGAAAGTCGACAGTTTACTGCCGTATTCCTCTCTCGGCGGAGCTTTGTAGCCGAGCTGTGTGCGAGACCAGCGTGAGAGGAAAAACAAGCTGCTTCATCTGCTCTCTTCCTATAAGACCTTGATGAATTCCCCGCACTCTCAATTAGGCCGCGCTGGTTTGACTGTCCATGGCTCTGGAGAGACAATGGGCCCTAATAGGCTTTGCTAAATGGTCAGGGGCGAGGCAATAGGGGAGAAAGACATATTGGGGAAAAAAAAGCCTGTCATAAACAATCAACGGAGGAGGAGACTAAGTGTTCACTGTTCTAGGCTGTAAATGACAACAGAGGATGGTTAACTAGTCTGACCTGGCGAGGAACCAGAGGGTAAGCAGCTGTCAGGTTAGGTCTGGCAGTCCAGGCAAACATTTGTATATTCCTCTTTGTGTGTGTTTATTAAAAGTGGTTGGCAGTCACAATAATAAAGAGTTCACCTGTCACTTAGAACCCTTGCTGTGCTAGTCGCAAGCCGGCCATAACAACTCGTACTCTTGCTGCAGGCAACCCTGCCAATGATAAACTGCCTCCATATCTGAGAGTATGTGTGTATTTATAGGATACAGACACACTGAGTCGCAAATTATACATTCTATTTCACATTAATTGTGATGCTGATTTAGTGTGACAAGCATACCCGCCCACAAATATCCTCTAAGTATCTGCAAGTAGTGTTAAAAATACAGCTGTCTGAGCCCGCATTGCAATTAACCTTCAGCAGAACGAATGTGATTTGGAGGTGCAATACTGAACATGGAATGCATTTTTTTTTTTACACCTTATTGTCTTCAGCATATTCTGGATATTTTGCACATTTTCTCTTCTTACACCAGGGAGGTTGAATCTCCTTGATGAAATGGATATCACCATGTAAAACACACTTTATCTGGTCACACCATCAATATGCAAAGCATGATGCAAAAGACTACAAACACACAGGTAGTAATCCAATGTTTTACATAATTTATAACTAAGACAAACGTTTTCTCTCATCCAACAGTGTTAGCTTTCAGTGGCTTTGATTATTACGCTTGATTCTCCTTTCATACTGTCCCTCAGGCTTTATTTTAGCTGCACGTATGCATCATTTTCATGTCTTTGATATGCAGGCTTTTTACATCTGCATATTAGAGTGTTTGTTAACATGTCTCCAGGCAATCCAGTGACACAAAGGTAGTTGATTAAAAGACGAATGCTTGGTGTGTTTGGATGATGTATGAGACAGTGCATCTCATTGTTGACAAAAAACATCACTTGAAGATGTGCATTTGTGCACGATAAGTATTATTATCTATGCAGGGAAATGAGACAAACAAGTGTGCTCTTTAGAAAATGAAACAATTTCTTCAAAAAACAAGAATGTACTTTTCTGAGCACAATGTGGTAAACAACTAGTTTGTTTTGAAGAGGTAATGGTCCGTCAGCTGTTAAAAGCAAAGGAAGAGGTATCGTGAATTGATTATACTGTGGTGAAGTCTGTCAGGTCAAACATTTGTGTTTGTATAAGGGGCTGAAAACCCAACATGACAACAGTGTTTAAATTGAGTTATTAATGTGCAAATCTAAGTCTGTGTCAATATGGCTGTATGAAAGGCTGGTCAATAGGGCTGGGTATTTCCAGCAACCCCACGATGCGATACATATGCCAATACTGAGGCCACGATACAATTTGTATCCCTGATACATGTAAATTGTGAACATTGACTACGCTTTTAACAGAATTCCTGGCAAGTTTTTGTTTTTTTATTATAAGAAGAAAAAGAACAAGGATGACTTTTAAATGATTCTACAACTTAAGAAACTTAAATTCAGGTCCCCAAAGATGGTAGACCTAAGTTCAAATTTGGAACATGTGCTTCATTATGTAGTTTGGCTTCTACTTTGAACTGTGCCATCGTTAATATTACCCAAAGTGTATTGACAAAAACTGTCCAAGCACTGAGGCCATATTGATTCTGTAGAATCTGTATCGATACACGTATCCCCAAGGAGTGAATGACGATATTTTGCCATATCGATATTTTGAGCACAGGCCTACTGGTAGATATGGCAAAAAAATGTGATCACAATATAATTTCCTCTTTTGAGTGATATTCCATCCATCTGTTATCCATAATGCTTATCCCTTTTGGGGTTGTGGGGGCTTGAGCCTATCCCAGCTGACATTGGGCAGAACATAGGGTACACTCTGGACCAGTTGCTAGCCAATTGCATGGCAACATCAAAAGACAGACAACCATTCACACTCACACCCACACCTAAGGGCAATTAAGAATCACTAATTAACCTAATAAGCATGTTTTTTGGTCTGTGGGAGGATGCCAGAGTGCCTGAAGAGAGCCCATGCATGCATGGGGAGAACATGCAAACTCCATACTGAAAAGCCCAGACCGAGACAGAGTTCGAACCAGCATCCTTCTTGCTATGGGGCAAGCCCACTTCCTGCTGTGCCACCGTGCCACCATATTGATATCTACAATAATTAATTTTTTCACTGTTGATGCATGTTCAAACAATATCTTCTCTGAGGCCTTTGAAAACAAGAGGTTTAATTAGTTAATTTTTATAACATAGTGTATCAAATTTAATAGAATGCATTCACAATAGACAGCACTAAATGTCTTTGTTACTTATTTACATTAGTTGGCCGCAGAAGTGACATGACGATCCTGTCTAAATTGACGAGGGACTGATAAAGTTAGTGCCTGGCACCAAAATGGTCTTGCAGAAAACTGGGTTCAGCTGCTAACACAAAAAGGAGAGATGTCTTCAACTATGCAACAAGATGTGTTCATTACAGCTACTGCTGTTCATTACTGCTTTGGCCCAGATTTGTAGGATGTGTATGAAGTTGAGGTAGCACCATGAGCCCTCATTTTAATACTTTCGGTGTAGTCACTGGGATGGTACCTTTTCAAGTGGTGAAGATATTTGTGGTGTTTCCCATCCTAGAAGGCATCAAGTTTCTGACGGCGATTGATAGTTTTTTAACAGGATAACACAAAAGGTTCTGAACAGAATTTCGGAAACTATCAGGAGAGGTGAGAAATGGGCCAAGAAGAAATTGATGAGATTTTAGTGGTGATCCAAATCCTGAAGTGGATGCTGGAATTTTTGAAGGATTTGTTCACATTGCGAGATACAACAGTTTTTCACATTTTTGCTAATAGCAAAAAAAGATTTAGATAAAATTTTAAGGGAATTCTGGTCGTGGCACAAGGGACAGTTATAGGGCCCTATAAAATCCATGTTTTTTTTTCCCAAATTCCATTTTCGTTGTTCCCATATTCCGTTTTTTTCTGTTTTAATTTTTTGAGAATTCGGTTTTTAGTATTTGACGCAAATTTAAACCCGAGACACAGTATAAAGTAATGAAATATATACACTCACTCTTCAGGTGGTCCTCCACAAATATCTTTACGGGTCCAGTCAACAGTATGTTGACAAAATTGGCAGAACATTTGATCTCCTGACACATAATAATCGATGGCAAACTGCTCTGCCCTGTACTCTGCAGTTAGCCAGGAGTTTCGTAGTTTCTTTACAAACTTACTCGATGTTGCTCGATGTTACTTGCATTGCACTACTCGTTGCTCCTCGATGCCAGCGATCATTGAAAATGAATGGCAGCTGGACGCCGAGGATGCTCAGTTTGCTTTTGGTGTGAACGCAGGGTCAGCCGGTGTCTCAGACGGCCGCTGTGACGTGTTGACAACATTAATGAGGGAGGGAGGATGGGGAGAGGAAGTGAAGCGTGTATTGCCTGCAGCCAAAGTGATTTTCCTGATAGATACATTCCTTTTTAGTCAGAAAAATAGTGCTTTCACGTAAATTGTTGGCCATTTCCATGATATTCTGTGTTTACATTGAATTCCCTGTTTAATGTCCAATTCCGTGATTCCGTCCACGATTCCGTGACTGCTGATTTTATAGGGCCCTACAGTTAATAGTGTTTTAGTGGTGGACCTAACAGTGATCCACCAATTCTTTCATGGATTTGGCAACGGTGCGAGATAGGGCAGCTTTCCACATTTGACAGTAACTTGCCTGACAATTTTGGGAATGCTTTGGCAGAAGTTTGTCGGAGCACTTCTGGTTTGGATCTGCATTTGCTGTGACGAAATAGCAATATTTTCACCTTACCTCCACCTGAGTCCACCTTGACTTGTGTTTCATTTAGTGAACTCTGTCACTACATGTTACAGAAAAAAGTATGGATGCTATTGTCCTCATTTTATACAGTCTTGAATATGCAAGCAGAATATGTTTCATCACCATGTGATTGATAGTTTCTCTGTAATTTTTTAAAAAATCAGTTAGACGTGATTCAAGCCAGATTGTATTTATTTTTCTGGTATATACTAGAATAATAATAACTGCCACCCAGTATTTTGTCAAATTCTGGTCCCTTAGAGGCATGACAACTGCTGATGTATTGTGTGCATATGGTTTTTCCCCTGTAGGTGTGTATTTGTGTGTCTCTGTCTGACTGATTGACATGGACTGCTTGTTTGTTTATTCATGCAAAGCACAGCTGAGCATTTACTTACAGAATGCATTTATGTATGTTTGTCACTGTGCATTCACAAGAGGCGGGTAAACATACATATGCCTATTTTATTTACCATTTGACATTAATTGTGATGCTGATGTGGTCTGACAGCACGAGGGAAGCACACAAACACAAAGACACTCGAACATGTACCAACAGCTGCATGAACATAATATGTACAAACCATTTGTGTGTGGCCTGGAAAACAATTAACCTTGAGCAGAATGAATGGAATTTGGAGGCAGAATACCGAACAACACATGCAGAGGAGGGAGTCCCTGCTGTTGCTCATTAGTGACCTGCTTTTCATGATGCATGGATAGAGGATGGTGGCACATGTTCGCATAAACATGAAGGCTTGTTCTGTTCAAGAAAATTGGCTGTGCTGCTTTACCTATTCAGTGTTTATGTAAGATTTACATGCTGATGGATGGGCTCCATCAGTTTGTCCTTTTTCAGATGAATATAAAATGGTCTTGCCTGCATTTTTATTTGCATTTTAATTCAAAGTTGAATACTGTTTTTGTCGCCAAATGATTTCACAAATTGCTGAATAATTTCCATTGAACAGCAAGGTGTGAAATGAATGAAAGTGGGGTTGTTTTGATGATGGGTGTGAGATTAGATACTAAGGGAGACTACAGAAGGCAGGGCAGCTGTCCATACTCAACGGGGGACTTCTGAAGGAAATGACAAAGAGAATAGAAAGGGAAACAGGCGACATCTATATAGCAAATTGAAACAGATCTGTATCAATCAAACAGACAGAGAAATAACAGAAAAAATGGTTAAAATTCAGCTTCTGTTGCAGGATCAGGTTTCATGAGCATGTGTACTAAAGTGTCAAAAAATGTGCCTTTAACATTAAATCAATTGCACCATGCCATTAATGTTGTGATTCTATTGTATTTGACTTTAGTTCCACAATTCAACTGTATTAATTATATGACTGTCTTTTTTCTTTAGACCAAAACAGCTATCAAATAATACAAGATATAGTCCTTTTTTAAGACTTGTGACAACAATGGCGTCACTTGCTTCAGTGAATGGCAAAAGCACCTCTGTTTTCAACATTATTTAAAGCTTTTTAGCTAGTAATTACTTTGAAGGTGCTTTTTGGTGCTGAAAAAATAACTGGAAGAGACATAAACTGAGCATGCATGAATATTGGACTTTTGCCATTATCTGTTATGCCAATATTTCTGAACTTAACTTGACTTTTTCCTTTCAATGTGACAGTTTGTGTATGAAACTGTTGTAAAACAAAGCAAACAACATTTAACTCTTGAAAAATTGAACTCTTGATTTTTAAATGCAGCCATGCATGATGATAAGGTGAAGGATAATGGTACATTTGTGGATTTTATTGATATTACCGCTAAAATGTAGGTTTGCTATTTTCAGCGAATTTTTTTTTGTTGGACAAGACGATATTTAACTTTTTAAGCTGATATTGGCTGATGCCGGTAACATACTAATAACACTGTGCATTCTTGATATAGACATTCAAATTCGAACAACAAATGTCATTGACTCTGTCAAATAGGTTATATCTCATTCTGGGTGATCATGAACAGAGAGACAAGTGAAGAACAGATGGGGACTTTTTTGGTAGTGATATCAGAGCAGTAAAAGAGCCTCATAGTTTTCATTTCTAATACTTTTAAGATAAGATATTTAATTTAATGTTTTTATTTGTTTTCTCCTACAATTCTTATAATAATGCAGAGAGTCTGGCACCACCTACAGAAATTTATTGCATTAGCATCTGTCCTGAGATTACTGTACACAGAGAGAACTGAACTGTGACACTGTGGCATATGTTCAGGCTAATGGCATGTACCAACCACACTTCAAAAAACCCGAACTAACCCTTTAATCTTTGTTAAAGCACTTCAAGGCACAGCTGGAGATAACTTGGTAGACTACAATTTACCATGGGACAATGTTTTTCATGACCTCTAGATCGTAGCTATTGTCTAATTAAGCACTGGCTTTAACACGCACCTTTCAAAGCAATGTCGCATTGTGACTTGACACAGATATCACACCCTTGCAAAATTTGTGTGATTGTCTTGAGCTGTGATGATGACAGAGCTTTGTGGCAGCTCTTTTGAGTACATGCACTGTGAAAAGGGCTAGGGATGTTTTGGTGTGAGCTGCCCAGAATGGCAGAACGAACATACAAACAAAATGTTCTGGATGCGCAGAGAAAAGATGCTTACTGCAGGAGTTACATTACAAAGACATGCATTCTGCTGACTTTGCTCTCTCTTCAATGAAAATTTCTTCACAAAAAGATAAATGGACTAATATAGCATGCAAGCTAACTGTGGTAGCTCTAGTGTGCTAACTGTGACTAGACACTGGTATGGTCACAATAACTCTCTGTTTCCAACGCACACTTACCTTAAACAAATACCACTGTCATCCACTTTGAGTGGTTGTCTGCTGATGTCTTGAGCCTGAAAGTTTGTAGAATTAGTGCTTTAGCCAATTAGTTAGTTACCCAAAATGCTCACAGTTAGACCATTGCGTAAATCCTACAATATAGAGATGTGGCATTAAGGGTCCCTATTTGTGGCATTTATCTTCTTTCACTTAGGATTTAATAATTGTGAATAATTAATTTTAATAATTCAATAATAGGTATAGTATTATTTATTAATATTTATTTTAATATGTTTAAATATTATTTTTGATTGAAACAAACAAACACCTTTTGACATGTAAAAGATAAGGCACCGCTGTTTTAAAAGAGATCTAATCATCAGAAACTGAAATTTCATTATGGGAGCCTCAATTGCTGTCAGGTCTTAAAATAAATTTAATAAAAGATAATATTCAGTTCAGTGGCCTGCTGTCACACTATGACAGACCACCATTTGCCTTTTTCCCAACTTAGAATAAAGAGCTGCACAGGCTGAAAGTGTATTCACTGAAACCTTGTGAAATTCTGTACAAGTAAAGATAAAATATTTCATTTGTGGTTCTGTTTCTATCACCTTTCACATAATTGATCAAAAATACTGAAACAGCATGTGAATATTACTCCTCCACCTTGCTAGTGTGCTCCCCACTGTATCTCTCGCATAGACTTAACTAACAGGAGGTTTATATTGGATTCTAACTTGGATGACCTTACTGTTGATTGGTACCCAGGTACCCTGTTACCATCTTTCCTTAAAAGGATGGATAAACCAAACAAGAAAAGGATGATGTGAAATCTGATACACTGGGGATTTGTGCAAATCCGGTAAAATTACCGAAACACCACAGTACATGTATTAAAACTGATTACAATTGAATTTTCCTGTGTATAATGACAATGTTTTAATGGCTCTCTGTCACACACCAATGGTCACTTTCAAAGAACAGATAATAGCTCCATACAGAAGACTGCCTACTCTTATTCTCTTTGTACAAACACATGGATTAGGCAAACGTGTAGGTGAAGTTAAGCACCGAGATTATATACACATTCAGCTGCACTTGTGACTTGATTCCTAGGAATTCATTACCAGTTGTTCCCTGTTCATATAATTATTTTTCCATGCATGGAAAAATGCCAGCATCACAAAAGCAAAGAGCGCACAGAAATATAATTATGTCAGCAGTAAATAACGGTCATATTAAATCACTACAACTGCCACATTACTGATAATTGTGTGAAATGATTTTCTTTTGTCAGTGGGCTAAAGTTAATCATATGTGCATGTGTTGGACTCGGCCATGACTCAAAAATAACATGAATTGATTGCTTTGCATTTTCAGCCGTTGCTGTATTTAACTAGGCTATAGTGGGTTTAATTCTCCCTAGAAAAGCAATCACTCTGTACTATCATACCTGCTGAGAGAGAAAACCCATATGCAGTGTTGGTTAGAAATAATGCATCTGTGTTGTCTCCTTTTGGCAGATTTCTACTTCTTTGGCACACATTGAAGTTTATGCAGTTAAATTGGGAGGTTGATGGTACACGGCGATAGTGCATCTTGGACAAAATATTATCTGCGGTGAAAGGTTTAAAGATAGAGGTAATAATATTCAATTTAGATCTGCTTGATGATAAACAAATTAATTATAATATTTATGCATGGGCAATGTGGCCTCAAAATTGATTTACAGTATTTCAAGAAAATGGCTACAGTAATATAGAAAAGCAAATGGGCTGAACATGTTTCTGGACAGCTTCAGCTCACAGGCAGCAGCACAAAGACGTGTGAAAGGGCTTGTGCTTTTTTGCTGAACTACTGTCAACACCATGTGTGTGTGTTAGCAAGACTCTGGGTATATGATGCGTATCGTGATACAGGGGTGGCAACAGGATACATCATAATACATTGTGCTAGTGTAGACACTACAGGGTTAGATGTTTTTTTTTTTTTACTAAGAAGCCTATCTTTTGAAATATTGTTATATTTTTAAGAACCAACAATATTGCACTCATGAAAAAATAGTTTCCAGAACCTAAACCACAGTTCATAAAAAATGTCTTAATTTGAAATATCATTACTGCAAACAGTGTTGTGCCACATAATATTGTTTTGTATTTGGTATGTAATAATTTTTGCTACACTCCTACTCAGCACTACTGTTACCTCAGTATTCTAAAAAAGCTTATGAATATCATCACCATGTGTTCTTATGCTATTTTATAGGGATGCACAATATTATCGGAGCACCATAGATATTGGCAGATTTTTGCCAGAAAATTTGAATATCGGTATCAGCATATTTTGGCAGTACATACTGGCCATATACACCTTTCAGGCATGATGATCACTGACAGCTAATCTGTTCTCTCTTGTGCCATGCCTTGACCAGCATCCCCAGAAAATTCCATCAAAATCTGTTGAAAACTTTTGATTTATTAGCAAAGATGTACCCTATCTTGTAATGTTAACAAATCTTTAAACAGATCCTGGATCTGCTTATGTGTTTGGATCACCACTAAAATAGTATCACTTCTTGTGCCATGGCGACCCTTCTCTGAAAATGTCATCAAAATCTGTCAAGAATTTTGAGAGTTATCTTGCTCACAGATGGACAGACAAACATACCCCTGTCAAGGCATTGACAGCGTTCTTGACCTTTTGATTGAAAATGGGAAAAATACCAATTTTTTAAGGAAATAATAGATCCACAACTGAGGAAACAGGAGTTCCCAAAGAAAACCTGCACATTCACACAGAGAAAAAGCAAACTCCCCACAGAAAAGGGATGTAACTTGCAACCTTTTGCTGTGAGGCAAGGACTACTTGCTGCACCACCATAATGCAGTTTCTTCTGTCCAGTTTTCTGTGCACCAGTTTTGAATGCTTTAATGCCAAGAGAAATGGACTTATTCCTGCAAAATCCTCATTAAATCTCTCTACGTATTTAGACTGAGCACTTCATGCTACTGTTAAAAGCAGTCTAAAACATGCCAAAGAGGGAGGCAAAATGGTGCCAAATCCAACTTGCCAGGATAGACAAGGTGACGGACAGCTACAAAACACACAACCCAGCCTCCAAACTGTTGTTGCCCTGTTAGAGAAGCTGTGCCAGGTGACAAATACAACCCCTGAAACCACAGCAGTCAATGACTCAGAGAGATTTGAGCATTTTATGGGAACACACAAGTCCATAACCTCATCTTTACTTTTGTTATCCATCCACTAGCACAAAATGCTGCTGGTTAAGTGTTTACGTGATCACTGATTTAGCTGTGATAATGATGTTTTGCCATTGGACAGAGGATGTGATGTGCCATTGTGGACAAATGATGCTCTTGAATAGCACCATCATCAGTCGAGATTTTAATTATTGACTCCTCCATCCATCTGGCATTAGATAACAGCGCTGTGTCCAAAAACCCCTCACCATTTTCCTAATGAAATGCCCCTGAGCCAAACAAGAGCTGTTCTTTGTGTTATGGTCTCAGTCCTGGACTCAGATTTTCAGAGGAGATTCACAGGTTAGAACATGTTCAAAACAGTTTCTTTGTATACCTGTAGGCTCATGAGTGTGCAGAAACAAATTAACTTTTTTATTGGGTTCAACATCAATCTTGTCTCTACGCGTTGCTTGCTCATAAATGCCAGACCGACACTGCATGGATATACTCTGACTTTATTAGTATGGGAAAGTCTTGGTTTGTGCTCTGAAAGCGTGCATCTCCCTTGGGGGAAAGTGAAGTGCAGAAGTAAATTAAACTGTCTGTGCTGTGTGTTTATATCTTATTCAGGTGTGGCCTGTGATTTCTAATCTTGTACAAAGTATGGCGATGAGATAATGATACTGTGCTTCTGAGGATAAAACCACGTGGTTCACAGTCACACTAAGAGATATGTATTAATTTTATTTGTTCTATTTTATTTGTTTATTTTTTCATCTCAAACTTTGAAAAACAAACAACCAGTTTGAGAAGGAACAGAAAGAAGCAAAGAGCTTATCTAGACCTGCCCCTTCTTACAAATCAGATACAATACTAATTTATAAGTCAATGCCCGCTGTCATTATTCATGGAAACAATGTAAATTCATAGGTAATAGTAACCCCATTCTTCACATAAATCACCAAGAGAACAAACAAAAAACATCCTGAAACACTTCAGAAAATCAATATATGCATTATATATCCATATCATACATATTTACATATTACAAATACAGTATATACATAATCAAACAGTTTAAATGTCCACAGTATTTATAATCATCCTACTCATAAATGCTATATATAAAAGATTGGATATATTAAAGATTGAGTATTTATGCATTGGGATGGAATCGATTAGATTTTATTGATACTAATTCCATTATACATTCTGCTTATTGAGGTGAGTCTTTAATGATTCTCTTATCAATTCCTGTGGATTTTCTGTGTTGGCAAAAGCTGGCATACACAGGTTTTTAGAGGCACTGGTGTTAAACACATGTAATTCTTGATATTTGATGCTAGTCTACATTGATGGGTAGCTGGGGAGATGCAAGCTGACTTCCTAGGGCACTGCTAACACTTACGGCAGGGAGCAACACAGCTGAAAGGGGTTGGTGTCCCTTGCCTTAAAAGAACACTCCAACATTTTTGTTGTTTTTGTATCTTACCTCACTCCTGAGTCCATGACAAGCAGGGGTTAAAAAAACAGAGTCACAACAAGCACACAGGACCGTTTGAAGCTGCTGAAAAGTTCATCTGGTGACTGTTGGCAGAGGCAGGCTAATGCACTACCCACATACTCCCAATGTTTGAGCTAAGTTAACTAGCGGTGGGCCATCTCTTCCTTGTTACTGGACACACAGTCAAAAGAATGGCGTCTACCTGCTTTTCATGGACTCGGGAGTGAGGAAAGACACGAAAACAACAAAAATGTGGGAGTGTTCCTTTAAATGCAGTTTGTCTGCAGATTTAAGAATGGCTGGCAAACGAACAGCTCATTTATTACTACAAATCAGTTCTCATCATTCACTTAAAGAGCTGTTCAAAAGACTTGACTCGTTTGCGAATGTGACATCTCTAGCACAAACCACCTGCAGAAGTAGGTCAATAAAGAATTTGTTTAGAAGTAGAAGAAGATAATATGAAGATAGAAGATAACTTAACAAAACGGGTTAAAAAATGAGTCACAACAAGCTCACATGACTGTTTAGAGTTGCTGAAGAGTTTATCTGATGACTGTATGCAAAGGCAGGCTCGCTATACCCACTGACTCCCAGTGTTTAAGCTAAGCTAACTAGCAGTGGGTGAGCTTTGGCTCAGGACTGAGGCAAGAAACGAAAAGAAAAAAAAAGTTGGAGTATTGCAACATTGTTCAATTCTGATTTTTTTTTTTTTTTTAAATCTGATTCTTTGGCATGGTTGTTCACATTGCAATTTAAATGTGACTGCCATCAGACTTCAGTATGAACCATACATGGCCCTGAAGTGACCTGCATTGCAAAAGAACATGCGACAGGTGCTGCACGCTATGTTTACAGAAGTAAATATGGATGCTACACATGTCAGCTTGTTAGTATCAGTTTTCATGTTGTGCAATCTGAGCTGACAACATTATGACAAAGTGATAAGGAAAAGAAAGAGATTGAGGAAAAAGAGAGCACACATTTTCACGATGGCCTTTTGTGGAGCAGTGGCTGCCGTCTCTGTACAGAATAGTGCTGTCACCTTATATTCGATATTCGTATAACCGTTCGGGCATGGGGAGAAATATCTGTACCGAAGAGTAAATACATTTTCGAATGTAAAATACCGAGTGTAGCAGCACATCAGGGTGCCTGGAGCAGTGGACCGTTTCATCCAACAGAGGGTGCTCTCAGCGCAGCTTGAATCGTCAGCCACATAAACTGCTCTCTTGACCTCAGAAAAAAAAGAGGGTGCCACTCCGAGCGGACATTAATAACACCAAATCATCTGAGGAGCGCTGTGTGGTAGTATTTTGGGTTCTACACCATTGATGGCAAACTTAAAATCAAAGACTGGACTGTGTGTCGCATATGTGCAAAGCAGTTTGCTCACTTGTCCTCTACATCAAATTTGCAGGCTCAGCTGTCAGCTTTCATCCAAATTATACAGCCGAGTGCAGCGGTGCTTGGTCAAGAGTTCAACCCCGTGTGACTGCGTTTTTATGGCAGGGTCTTTACCGAAGGGGATTTTTAGGAAAACTGACAGCCTTAGTACAGAGGTATTTATGGATGGGGAGTCTGAGCCAGGAGTGGTGGGATTGTGACATAAGGGACTTCACTGACAGTGTTCATCCATAATTGATTTGTCCATTGTTTACATTGGATTTTGCCGAGTCCCACCACCTCTTGCGACGCAGATTTGTGACATCAGTCTCACTTTAATAATGTAAAAGCTGGATGAAATGCGACAAGAGCATTTGGATTGAGGTCCCTTTGAGAAACATCCAATCTGTATCTGACTTAGGACCACATATGAAAGTGGCCTTGGTCTGATTAAAAAAAACAAACAAACAGATTTTTGCCTTTCGGACTGTCATAAAAAAATCTGACATGATCACATATGGGCAAAAGAGTTGGATTTGGGCCTCTTTTGCCTGCAGAGTGAATGTAGCCTAAGTCATATGTAATGTGAAGTCAGGAATTACCATGTAGTCTTTCAAGTCGTAACATTTCAAGTGCCTAATCTGACTCAATGACCATGGTCAACGTAAAAAAGATTGTAACTTCCTCAGACGTGCCATATCTTTACACAGCCAAAGACTTTCCACAACTACTCTTCTCCCTCATATATCAAACTTGAAAAATCATCTCCACATCTCATTTCCCACTGCTCATCACTGCTTCAGAGCCAAGTTCTGCTCCCTGCTATGTGCTGTGCCTGTGGGGAGCCTCGTCAGTCACCCAGACCTAGGACACCTCCCGACAAGGTCACTTAGGTCTGCCACTTTGAGATTAAAAAAAGCTCCATCCATCCTGAGAGTTTCCCCCACTGGGCAGCCATTATCATAGCAGATCGCCATGCCAAAGAGCTCAAATGGATATGTAGTGCACAGGCTGTGACCTTCCAACAGGCTCCTGTCTTTTTCAGGTCTCTGTCTAGCAAGACAACTGTGGTTTGAGGTTTCAGATGTTTTTCTCTACAGTAAAATGGTGTTTGGAGAAGGAGGCAAGTCTATAATTTTCATGTCTGATCCTCAAATGGAAAGATAAAAAAAGGAGTTGCAGGGGAGAGCATCCCATTCCTGCAAATCCCCATTTGGATTTTGTCTTCTTTAGTGTTAATATCCAGGTTTACTTGTTTATATATATTTTGTGGCATCAGCTCAAATCAGGGCACCAGCAGGACTTGGTCAGCAGCTTTTTTCAGGTCTCAGTGCCCAAAGGTTTCACACAAACACAGCTGTCAAAACTGGCACAAAACCCTTATTTGTGCTTATTAGTGCGCACATGCTCTCCTGTGTGGGTTTAAGTTTGACTCGTGGTTCACTGTGGGATTAAGAGAGCAATCTGGTTACGAACCACTGAAGCTTTTATTTACCAAACATTATTTCCCTCCTGAGCAAGGATGAAGTCTGATTTAGTATCACGTATTATTTCTTTTTAGGCAATGTGGAGAAAAGCATTTTAGACTGCAGTGCCACCATACTGACATTTATCATTTCCTCATAGACGATGATTGATGTTTATGATGCTACTTATCACTCTTTCCTTTCGCTGTCATTTAATTTTTTCTTAGAGAGGATAAAGAAACATGAGAAGTGAAAGCAGCTTTTGATTACAGCAGCTTTCATCCAATCATTCAGATATATTAAGTTGTAAATTATCTACAGCTCAGTGTAACAATCCTCCTTGCAGCCATAAAGCAACCAAACAGATGATTCCTGTAAAATCTGACCTGGAGTCTTCACTGTACAACACAGCAACACAGAACCCATCTGTTTGTTTCCAGTTAGTACACTAATTACTGTGATTATACTAATGTCTCTTAATGGGGTTATGATTTATTGATATTTAAATGTGACACAAAGCACCTTTGAAAACAAACACCATTTATAACAATGAGGTTCAATAACACTTTGATTAACTCGTTATTGTAGATTCCCTCGCCTGTTTTATTCTGCATTAAGACAGTGTATTTATACAGTGGACCTTCTCATGGCACAGCTCTGGGCATATTCTCCAGGGGGTTGGTAATAAACACGTTCATATTAGATTTAGGTTGTGTATATCTATCATGCCTGAATATTTGTTGATATATTTTATCTTCGTTTGTTTCTCAATAATCTTATTTCTTGTTAGAACGGCACAGCAGTAATCATCAAATATTGTTAGTGTGGGCATGTTTTGGTTGCATTTGATTTATGATAACTTGCAATATAAAGGGAGAGTGTTTTAGGGCTGTCTCTTAATACTTGATATTCAAATATCTGTTTGAACTTAAGGTAAAAATATGTATTTGAACTGTGAATATACATTTGAATTGAAAATATGCAGTGCAGCAGCACATATGAATGCATGGAGCAGTGCACCAGTTGATCCAGCAGAGGGCGCTCTCAGTATAGCTTGACAGTCCATACGTCCAGAGAAAAGAGAAGGCAACTGCCCCTGGAGCAATGAGCTAAGACTCAGACAATGTTCTCTCTCAACAGACGGCAACTGCCTGCTTTGATGAAGGGTTTGCTAGATAGCCACAACTCTCCAAGTTGACTTGTAAATATCTGCGTGTCAGATACCTCAGTGTGCTCTGAGCAGGTGTTCTCATCAGTAGGTAATATTGAAAACAAAGAAAGCAACCCCTGACTAAGAGCAAGTTGATAGGCTTATGTAACTGATGAACAGTAATAGGAAATATGCCAGACAATGTATATTTTAATAGTGTTTGCATAAATTCTAATGGTTTGAGTTTTAATCTTTTGAAATTATCTCCTGTGTTTTGATGACATTTGGTATGCAGGATGACATTTTCATTCAAATTCATAGAAGACTGCAAATTCCTTTGTGCTTTGTTACTGTTGTAATTTCCTAATAAAATAGTACCGTCTTCCAGACTATAAGTTGCACTTTTTTCATAGTTTGGCTGGTCCTGCGACTTATGCTTAGGTGTGACTTATATATCAAAATATACATAATTTAACATGTTTTTAAATGTTAATTTATACCGACTGACATGAAACAAGGAGTAAACATTACCATCTACAGCCGCGAGAGGGTGATCTAGGCTAGGCTAGACACAAACAAAATGCCCTCAAAATGAAAATCCCATTCTGAAGATACCAAACTGCAGGTTGTAAAATATTCAGCAGTACTCGAGCAGAAATTAAGTTTGGAGTGAGTGAGAAACTCATGAAGAACTGGCGAAAAGCAGAGGTTACTCTTACTGCAATGAAGCAAGATGGCTGGAGCTGGAGGAACGAGTCCACAGATGGGTGCTTGAACAACGTGCTGCCGGGAGAGACTTGTCAACAGTGCAGTTACGTCACCATGCCCTGGTAGCTGCTGAAGAAATGAATATAAATGAGGCAGGTGGACCTTCTTGGTGTTACCGCTTCAAACAAGGCAACCACCTCTCTATCAGAGCACTAAATAAATGCGACTTATAGTCCGGTGTGACTTACATGTGTTTTTTTCCTCTTCATGATGCATTTTGAGACTGATGCGACTTATACGCCAGCGCAAATTATTGTCCGGAAAATACGTTAAAATGCTCTAATGGAAATGCCTCATTCTGCATTGCAGCCAGGCTGGCAGGGGGGTTCAAATATGTTTGGATATTTGTGTGTATGTTTAATTACCATTAGAATTTGATTTTGGAAAAGTGACAACCCTTGTGTCTTTACATACACACGTTAATTTGAAAGCTGGGAATGATTTGGAAATAGTGATAATTCGATTTGTTGTATTTACATGCACTTTAGTAATTGGCTAATTCTGTCAACAGTTGGAAATCTTTTCACAGGCACATGAAAAAAAAGTCAAAATCTGCAAAAAGTCTTTTTTCTTCTGTTTTTTTTGTGTGTTGCGTTGTCTGTAGGGATGGATATCAAAACATACTACTACTGTTGTGCTGGTTTCAGTAGTATCACTTTGTGCCCAATTGAATCAAAACACACATTTAGACTGAGCAGAAGATGCTGAACCTTCTCTGCTTTTTTTATACTGTGAGCTGTCTGAAACTACCCTCCAGTGCAAGAAACAGACATTACAGCCTCAAAAGCATATTTACAGGGACCGTGATTAGAGTACTGTTGCTTTATTTTCTCTTCAAAGTATTGATTAAGGAACTGTTTTATTCCTTGAATTGTGTTAAATAAAAAATAGTTAGATTGGCAGGATACTTCTATGGTACCTTTTTTTTCTGCCATCTTACCTTGCCGAGTCTGTCCCATTTAATCAAGATAAAACAAAATCTTGTTTTACTCTGATTTGTGGACTGATCTAGGATCTTCACCAGTCTGTAGGCACTTCATACACCAAGGCAAAACATCGAAATAGAGCTGCCATATCTAATCAGCTGCTGCAAGTATGATTGTTAACACCATGGGGATATTCAAATAACATGTGACATTATTTTCTTGCGTTAAGTTCTTTACATCTCTGCCTTATAGCTTTATTTTTCCTCCTCCATCTTCACCCCAGATATCCAGATATAGATTGCACAGGAACTAAATTGATAATAAAGTGGAGTTTGTGCATGTTTGTCTCGCCTAGAGCAACTCGGGCCCTGGGGGGTGGGGGGGGCACGGTCTTGGTTTGGGGGGGGGGGGTTAAAAGATTTAATGTGAGTGTGAGAAAAGTGTGTGTTTGTGTACGAAGACTGCCAGGAGGGGTGCCAAGACTCAGGCAGCATGTGCCCAGGGGGGTAGGGAGGACTGGGATGTATTTGTTTGTTGACACTCACTCACACACAAACACACAAACACACACACACACACACACACACACACACACACACAAACACACAAAAATGATGCACCTAATTGGCAGAAGACAGCTGCTGCCAACCAGAAAAACCCATGAGAAAGTACTCACCGTGCTCGAGGCTACATGCAGCCATGCCACACTTAAACAATTTACCCTCGTTGTAATGAGTGCAAATGTGCAGCGAATTCATTTTCCGTCTGAAGCTTTTTATTTACAAGCCATGTAGCAGCACCAGAGATAACAACCCTTGATTGTCATAATGTCTCCATTACTTTCATGGATTGTTTTCTGTTCTTTAACTGTGTTCAATTTGCTTTGACGTCATTATCCTCACAGAAGATTGGATGTTCAGTGTTTGGCAAATATGTGCGTGCGCTGTTTCGCATAATTGTGTGTATGTGTGAAAACCAAGGCTTAGATAATTCACTTGCAGCAAATTTTTGATTATTTCAGCAAACATTCATGGCTGTATAACCTCTGAAAATCTGTTATTCACAATTAAAACATGAGATTATATTTGATACTTTATAAGTGAATGATAAGTGATACTCAGATTTGTCCTTTTGTTTTCATGATATGCCCTCATATCCTAAAATATCAGTGAATCAAACATTGAACCTGAATTGCAGATTTATTTTCAGTATTTTTGACAAGTGACCTTGACCACAGTTTGTGAGAAGCTCTAAGCTCCACATGATTTCACACCCGATTGAGTAAATTAATCCATCTCATGTCATAAATTGTGTTTACAGGGACCTAGTAACAGAAACAAATGTAGAACATAATCCAATCATATTTCTGCTTGGAGAAAAACCTTTCTTGCCATAACACGTCCGTCCCACGTTTTAGTACAAGTCACATTTTTTGTTATTACGTGTGTCAAATCAATATTGTAACAGTCAAGATCTGCAACCAAGTGGGAACATATGTGAATATGTAAATAGTTTCCTTCTGACTGAATGCTTAAAGGTCACATATTAAACAAAATAATTTTTAAATGACAGCAATATGTTTTCAAGGCCTGTCTGCCAACACCCTAACATGAGGAACATCCCTTCTCTCTGTCTGTTGCTTGCTCCCAAACAGGCAGTTAGAAGATATTGCCCCTTATAATGTCATTATAGCGTGTGCCCCTGTGCACTTTCTAAGCGAGGGGGTTGTTCCCTTTACAGCCTACTAGACAGATATGTCTAATAGGTCTGAACAATATGAGAAAAAGATGCAATGTGCAGTAACTGTTCGATAATGTGATGGCAATAACTATTGTGATAAATAAAAACGTGCGTGAGGTCTAGATTTTAGCTCTAAAGTTTGGATAACTTTCTTTCAAATTGAGCTCAAACAAGGCACTGTCTTATAAGCGGTTTGTCTGTGCCTGCAGATTCATAAACTTTGTGCACAGATTTGCAATTATTGTGTACAAGGTTTATAAAGTTTATAAGCTTTGAATTAAAAAAGTTCATTGAGTCAGACTCATTCACAGAATCATATTGGTTATTGTGTTTATGTGCATCACATTCTTTACTTAATAACAAATGATGCCATTTCACTGCAATATTTGATTAAACTAAGTTTATTATTTTAAACAAGTAGTCACGCTCATAAAACCATAAAAAGTGACATATTTGGTTTTGTTTGAACAGTTAGTAGCATGTTTTTGTTGCAAAACATTATGGTCTGGTGTCTGTTTCTTGGGATTTCCAAGAAATTTAAGATGTGTTGTTTCCCACGTATGAATTTTTTTGGGGTGTCACATGCAGGCATAATAAAAGGCAGTACATTTATTGACGTTCATAGACATGATGAGGTGCATGACAAATTAATAAACAGAAATGTTGCCTTGTCCTTAACATACAACTCAGCCTGTGAATGTCTCTTCTTGTTAAGTATAAACTTGTGCTGCAATTATTTCATGATATAACTTTATACATAACATACAATATGTCATGATAATATATGTCATGATCCTATTTTATTGGCTCATCATCCATTTTCATGTTGTGATAATGATGAAAATGCTGTTTATCATTCAGGGCTAATGTCTAGGCATGACTGTGCTGCCATTGTACACATTAGAGCACAATCTCTGGAAGCCAAATTCTCATGCAGAGGGGCATTATCAAACACAGCTCATGAGGATTTATACCAAAGCAGCCTGTTTTGAGCTGGGCTGAAAAAGAAGAGTTTAGAGACGTGCAGAAATCAAATATCTAGTTGAATCTTTGTCATGAAATTTCAAAAACATGCCGGGAAACATCTGAGACTGACACAAACTTGTTAAAATGACATACGATATATAGTATTTAGCTGGGAACTGGTTCTAACTTTTCAAAGAATTGATATCAAATGTCTTTAATTAAGTTGTACATGCTTTGCCAGATAATGACATCATGGCCTCCAGAGAGGCAGGGGGCACAAATGACAATAGAAGAGTTAAGAAATATATTATGGAGGACAGGAGACAGAGCTTAATTGATTAAATCTCATCAGTTCCAATCCCTAGTCTTGATCAGATTACTTTATTTAGCATTTGTGTCAGGGGTCTGTTTTGAATATGAATGATTGGAATCATTTTAATTGGGTTGCAGAACTTTCGCATATGTTAACATAACTTTCAGATGTGAGAGTTATGATATGAAATTAAAAACGAAGATAAACAACTACAATCTCCACAGTGCTTTCAAACCTGTTTTGTGAGGTTATTTGAATCCTTAATGGGAATACAAGTGAATATTTTGTCATTCATCAATAAATCAGACTTAGCCCGTTCAGTTCAGTGACTGATTTTTACTCTCTTAGCATGAACAATTTTGAACAATTCTCTAAGGTATCTAGGTCAGCTTCTGTTCCTGTGAAAGGATCTTCACATAACTTATTTATTGAACTCTTTGGACATCAACACATGAAACTAATCCAAACACAAAGACGTGTCAATAAAAGACACAAAAGCCATCACAGACTCTCTCCTCCCCTCCCCCACTATTTCACTGCCTTTCTAACTCCATCCAGTAGATGGAAGCAAAGTCACACAGACAAACCAGGTGAGGAAATTGTTTGGTTTGAGGCTCTCCAGATGGAGAACAACATACAAAAGCTCCTCTGCCCTTCTTTTCCCAAGTCATCATAAAGGTCCTTCTCTCTCCATTCAAGTCTGCATGAAGGCAGGAGACTTGATGCTTCTTACAGCGGGGGGGGATTTGCCAGAGCTATATTCCAACGTGACAGATAAGGCAGCGTCAGATCCAAGTGACATGCACACCAAAAGGGAGAGCAGGAGTGAAGAGAGAAAAATGGCATTGAAGAGAGGAAAGAGAGCAGGAGGGCTTTGGCTTGAGAATCTTAAGATTTGATTATCTAATGCAGTTTATGAGGGACCCTGAGGTTTGGAAAATACAAATGAGAGACATATTTCCTTCTATCCACCCACCCTTGATCCAACTTTGAACCTGCAGTTTTGAAGCCTTGGGTGCATGTAACTCTGGCTCTCTCATGTTATCCCCTCTCTGCTGCATCTCCCCCTCTAATTAATGCTTGGCTATGTGAACCCCGGATTAGATCAGCCAGGGGAAATCAATGGCTGACAGCACATGGAAAAAAGAAGCAATAAGCAAGCTGTCACATTTTGATCAGGATGACTGCAAAGAAAACACTTCCCCTTTGAGGTTGAGTCCCATGCATCCATACATGTGCAGCATACGTGCGTCTGCATGCGTAATCTAGTATGTGGGGTAGGTTGAAAGACAGGTGGTGCGATATCTGTGGGAGAGGTTGGACCCTGACGTTCCCACAGAAGGGCCCACTGATCCTTACACGTCTTGGAGGCATGCACGGCTCTGCAAGAGTGCAACCTCAGCGGCAGCAGTCGTGGGAACGGCAGCTTCCCTGCAGCATGCTTGGAGAGCATCTTGCCTGGCTCTTGTTCATTATCTTCTCGGGAGGCTGAATCCTGTTAAATGAGAAAGTATGGAAAAGACAAATCTAGGATGGCGTTTCGCTAAAAAATACATTTGAAAGAAATCTTGCCCCCAAACAAATCTCTGTTCTTGAAGTTTAATGAGAAAAAGCTTTGAGACTCATTTTAGTGTTGTTCTTTAGGGCAAAAACTGGTGTTCCAGTGATCTGCATTGATAGCCCCTGTATCTGAGCTGAATTAAAGTGCACTTGTTATGTCTCAACAAAGCTATAATTTACTGAACAGTGGGAGAGTAAATTAAGTTGAACTAGATTGTTTTGGTAATTAGCAGGTAATTGTGATTCACTGCTGAGATCTCAAAACATCACCACCATCATTAGATCATGTGTGCTACCCCTGCATTAAAATCCAGCTGAGCTAAGGCAGAATTTAAGTTTTTACTTTGAAATAATGGCTGAAGAATTTCATTAAGGTTATTGTTTTTGATTAGGTACATTAAGTTTTAAAATATGAAGTACCAGACCAGTTTCCTTGGAGAATGGCTATTAGGAAAGTTTGTGCCACTTCAGTCCATCTTTTTCTCTGACAGAGTTACCGGGAAAGCTGGTGCTGTCCTTCTAAAATCAACTCTGCAGCAGCAGCAGGCTCACAGATCATTTTGAGATGAGCCGTCTACTTTGTGAACATTGATCCCAGACTTTCTTTCAGGGGTGGCATCCTTTTGAAAGATCGAGTCTTTGTAGCCTGTGTGAACTGTTAACGCAAAATGAGGCTGTCTAGCCCAGGGGTTGGCAATTACATTTGGCATTGAGCAGTTGCTGAGGACATCACTATATGGTGGAACATAATCAGATTAATTTCTAGAGATGAATTTTTAAATTTTGCTTTTTCTGTTTTCTTAGAACAAATAGCTTTAGTTGATTTTGCCTTTACAAGCATTAACATTTCTTTCCTGTGACATGTTCTACCACTGTGGACATACATACCAGCTGGATTAAGGTAAATATGGATCTCTACTTTTAATTTTCCAGTCAGTTTTGGAATTAAAATGCACATGACTTGCTAACTAGATAACATGCTGCCAAAATGAAACCATGTACACACCACTACTGTCACTCGAGTAAACTTCATCCAGTTTTAAACAGCATTTAGGCTAAAAACTTTACTGAGACTCCTGATTGGTGAAGTGCAACCTCCCCTGACTTTGCCATTGTAGTTTCTCTTCTGATGCTCTATGGAACATTGCTTTATTGCCTAGTGGTTATGCTTGCACCCCATGTACTGAGGCGGTTGCCCTTGCTGGTGTTTTGGATTTGACTTTGTGACTTTGTGACTGTCTTTCCCGTATGTTGTCACCCACTCTCTATCCCCATAGTCTATCAGCTGTCTTCATCTTTACAATAGCCCCTCAATGTGAATTTGAAAAAGAAGATAGCTTTGCTTTTTTCATTAGTTGGTGTGCCACACCCTGCTGAAACAGTTCAATGTCACTTTTATAAGATCAAATGTACAAATGTGTTATTTTCCTAGAAAAACTGAACATCTCCAAAAAAAACAACAAACGACAAAAACAGCTATCCTCTGCTCTTTTGACATTTTAGAAGTGTCATTTCTTTTGATTAAAAACTTTGACCACAACTTGAATTAGCATAAATGTTAGTGGACAATGTAAAACAGGTTTACTTGAAGCTGACATTGTTGGTGTGTGCCAAATAAAACATGACATCTTACTGTATTGTGTGACCACTTAAGTTGGTACTTGATTTTAGACACCAATATCCTGAAGTTGGTTATATTGGCAAAGCATACAACAACTAGAAAAGCACTCGGAAAGCGCAGACTTCTGCCAAGCAGCTCAGTTACGGCAGTGGCTTTTCCACAATCCCTGTAAAAGATACAAGTCTGGATCGCCACGTGCTCTGATTGGACGGCCGATCTTCGCTCATGTCTGTCCATGTGGAGAACTCCTCCGCTGGCATTGCAAGGGAAGCTGGGAAATGTAGTGACATAGGCTTGAAAAACGTTGACGTCAGTTTTCAGATGAACTACATTTCCCATAAAGACATAAAGGGGGAAAAACCCTCACAGCAGCTGAGGAGAAATGAATGGGATTTGCCATTATAAATTTCAATGTTTTTTTGTGACGTCAATCTGGATGGGATCCAGATGAAATTTACCTTGATGATAGAGTTATATAATATATATTATCCTGTAAATTTTGAAGCAAATCCATTAAGTGATGTGAGAGATATGATTTTTTTTAAATGCGGCCCAATGTTAAGTTATGGGATTTTCAGAATTAACCTCCTTGGCCGCGGTAAAAGTTAACCTACACTTAGAGAAAGTTAAATGAGTTTTTGGTAGTATTTCTTTCCTGTGGCTGACTGTCCTCTGCCTCTCTTTGCTGTGTGCTCATTGCTGCCAGCTCCACTCCTAGAGAGAGGCTCCAGAGAAAAGCCACTGCCTTTACAATTAGTGCACTAAGTGATGTTTTTCCATTTTCTATGTGGTTTAATGCAAACACCACACATAGCAATGTCCCCCAGGACCAGAAGATTCTGCAAGAAAGACAATGATGCACTTTTACATCAAAGATTCAAAATGATTTTTCAAGGGTTCACTGAGCAAATGATAGTGAATATAAATGCAAAGAAGTTGCTTAGAAGGATGGAAAGTTGAGTTCCATCAGCTTGAGGTGCAAGAAAATGCCCTCTGTCAGATTTTTACTGGAAGAGATGAAGCCTCTGGAGCTTTTTAGTTTTCATCTAAGTAGAGGAGCTGAATGTGCAGATTAAAACACAAAATACTTTTCATCTTTCACATCAGCAGTTGGAAGACCATTGCTTATGCCTTCTGATGTTGAAGCAGGCAGCAAAATGTGTGCAGGGTTAAGGTTTTATGCTTAATGGGTAAAAGGGTGTATATGAGTCATGTCTGGGATTGTAATGCTGCAGTGACTCATTTAAGCATACTGTTCTTCTGGATACCACTTATGCTTGCATTTGCAGGCTCTCCCTGGTGCTAAACTACAGCCTGGGGGCCAGATGTGGCCCTTGGCTCATTTTTATTTAAACCCCAACAAACTCCAAAAGGTGAATTTAATTATGGTTCTCACTGGAACATGAAGTGTTTGCTTAACTAATGCATAACAAATAAATGGGTTATTGCAGCAAATTGCACCATTCATGTCATTTTCTGCATTTTTTCCAACAATAAAAGGTTTAAAAAGTGTAGAGCACATCATGCGCTTCATTCTGTTTTGTAACTGAATTTGTGACAAGGGCTGAGCAGGGCTGGCTGATGTCTAATTTTTCATTCCAAACCCTAAATTTTGATACATTAAAGGTGAGGGATATATTTGTGGACCTGTAACTTTTGTATTTTTTGTATTTGGCCCTTGAGGAAAATAATTTGGCTCTGCTGCAGATGCTGCTGTGTCACCAAAAGTTCAGAGAGAAACTAGAAAAGCACTCAGAGAGCGCAGACCTCCTCCAAGCAGCTCAGTTACAGTAGTGACTTTTCCACAACCCCTTTAAATAATACAATCACCACACGCTCCGACTGGATGACCGAGTCTCCGCTCATGTCTTTCCACATGGAGAACTCCTCCGCTGGCATTGCAAGAGAAGCTCGGAAAATGTAGTGACACAGGCTTGAAAAACATTAATGTCGGTTTTCAAATGAACTGCAATTCCCATAATGACGTAAAGGGGGAAAAACCCTCACAGCAGCAGCAGCAGGAGATATGAATGGGATTTCCCATTATAAACTTCAATGTTTTTTTATGATGTCAATCTGGATGGGATCCAGATAAAATTTACCTTGATGATAGAGTTATAATATATATATTATCCTGTAAATTTTGAAGCAAATCCATTAAGGGATGTGAGAGATATGATTTTTTTAAATGCGGCCCAATCATAAAGGTGCAGTGTGTAGAATTTGGCATTTGAGTGACATCTATCGTTCAGATTCTAGAATGAGCCCAACCGTGACCAAAACGTCACATCGCTGAGCAACGGAAGCCTGTGAAGACCAAAAGAGACCGTGAACACGGCATAATTTACTGAAGTGACAAGGTTTGTAACCATTATTTTTATAGATTATAGGTCAGTTGTTGTCCTCTCTCGTCTTCTTCGCCTGCATTCCAGGTAGATTTCAGAACCAGCGGACAGATTCGCGTTTCGTTCTTTCTGTCCCTAAAATCCACCCATAGACAACATGGCGGATCGTTATATCGGCCTACATGAACGCGGCCCACGGTAATGTAAATTTTTTGAAGTTTTTTCTAACTAAATAAAAATAAAACAAACGTTTTATGGGGATGATTGTACTCCCATTTTGACGGACTTTACATACAAATAGAAACATTATATCCTATATTCACCGTTTCTATTCGGCGAAATGCTGCCAAATTCTAAACACTGCACCTTTAAGTTATGGGATTTTCAGAAAATTTTGTGAATGTTTTGCATCCACACAAATATGTGGATCACCACCAAAATGTAATGGCTTCTTTCTTGGACCAAACTACACCTCTGGTAAAATTTTCATATAATTCCATCCCGTAGTTTTTGAGTAATCTTGCTAACAGGCAAGCAAACAAACAAACCAACAGACAGACCCTGGCGAAAACATAACCTCCTTGGTGGAGGTAATCAGAGGAAGGGAGCAAATAAAGACTGACAAGTGAGCTACATTGCAGTCAAAATAATTTGAGGTGTTAAGTGCTAATTATAATCCTATTTAAAACAAATGCTTGACACTTTAAATATAATGTTACAAAGTGCTGTATAAAACCTGAAATTCCCAAAATACATCATTTACAATAATATTTTTTTCCACTTGTAGTAATGGCAGAACAATTTTTGAGATGATGCAGGGTTTATTGGGAGATAAAGCAAACGGTCACCACAGCCTAATGAAATTCTACGCCTTTGTTTTTGAGACTGTTGTGTTCTGTATTTGGGGGAAAAGAAAACTGGTCCCAGTGTGGATCCCTGAAGATGGTAGAAAAAATTAGAAAATAAAAGTTTTGCACTTAAAAAGTGCAAATGTTGTTAAGCCCTGTACAAAACCTGAAAGTCCATCAATACATTTTCTAGAATTATTGTAATAACTGCACAACAATTTGTTAGGCTTAAGTTGCAATAGAAGATTTTAGATCCAAAGAGATCATCAACATAGCAGCGACAGGATAAATGATTTATTTGTATGATGTGGCCTATAGCTATTAAGGGAAAGTTAAATTGGTCCCAATATTGATCCTAGAAAGACAAGGCAAAAACATGTCACTGGTTTGTCTTTCCATATGACACAAAAGTCTCAGCAAGAATACAAAATGGTTCAAAGTTAAAATGTTCTGAATTTTGTTAGATTATTTTAAAGTAGCGTGTGAAATGCACATAAACTTTCAGGAGTTTGTCAGGCTTTTGGCTCATGAATAGATTTAAATCAGTCATTGTATACATAAGGAATAAGCATTTATTAATTTATATAATAAAAACACAACAAATACCAATGTTATTAAGCCCTGTAAAAAGAACCCTGAATGTCCAACAATGCGTTGCAGAGAATTACAGTAATAATTTTATGTATATATATTTTTTGAGGTATGAGATGTTTGTGTTGATGCCAAAATGTATTTGGGGATATAGTAGTCAACAGCATAGCAGCAAAAAATATAGTAGTTGAATATTGTATCCTATATTTGCAGTGTTTCCAGGGGGAGTATGACAAAACAGACTAGCAATAAGTTCTAATTTTGTAAGATATTCTGTTTTTAGTCAGCACTTGAAAGGTATACCACAACTTGTGCTTGCAAGAGTCTGACAGCTTGGTTTATGTCTCAGTCAATCCCACGAGACTGAACTCAAGGTAAGAATCATAAGTTATGATAATGAAATAAATGGAAGTTTGTTTGCATGGCACCAACCTAAATCAATGTTACAACATGCTGTGCAAGTCCAACAACTGCGTTAAAATTAGACAACAAGCATAGCAGCAAATTTTGTCTTTGCATATTGTGGCTTGTCACTATTATTTTATGTACAGAAAAAAAAATGGTGTAGATATTGGTCCTAGGGGGACTCTGCATTAACCTGGGCAGTGATGGTGATGTGATGCCAATGATGCTTGAGAATGCACTTTTTTGTGTCTGGGGTGAGATGAGAAAATCTCTGCAAAAAGTGGCAAAAGGTTCTGGCTTAATGTTCAGATGTCTCCCATTTCGAAAAAAAACTTTTGGTTCTGTTTGTATTCCAGACTGTTGAGAATGAAAAGTAGATGGCAAGGAAATGGCACAGGATTGAGCTTGGTTATGGTATGAAAGAAGTCAAAATGTAAAAAGAAAAGTGAATTATATTGAAAGGGCACATTTTCACCCTCCTTGTGAGTAATGACTAAAGACTGGAGAAAATAGCTGTGGTTTCCTGTGCTTTCTTATTGGCTTCATTTGTCAATGCAGGAGTTTGCAGCTTGGAAATAACTGCAGATTGGTAAGGTTATGCCCATGGAAAGAAATGTTTGTTAAACATATTAGCATGTCAATTTCAACACATGTGGGTTTCAAAATTGCTTGATATTCTTCAGGTTCTGTTTTGTGCCCCAACATGATATGAAGCTGTCACATATGTTGAATTTTTGATGTTTTGACTAGCACTACAAAGGAACAAAAACAAGCACTTGTAGGAGTTTGATGGTTGCTCGGTTGGCACAAAGAAGAATCTAAGTCACTTGCTTTAGATATAAGTCAAAAGGCTTTTAAGGGAACAGATCCTGCCTTGGGCTATATTTTACATCTGCAAAATAGTCATGAATGGCCATGAGGTCTTTTGAGTTCTTTAATAGCTTTGATAATCCAAAAAGAAAACAGACTAATGTTTAAGTGTAAAGTTTTGGTGTGACCTCCGACTTTTAAGGGCATTTCAGATGGTGTGACCCTAACCTCCAACGTAAAGGGAACGTACCATTTGTGCTCAATCTTGATGATGTACTTCCAGTTGTCCTGAGAGTCAGCTTCCCGTTCAGGATGCCTTTGCCGAGAACAAAATATGATAAAGTGCCTTTTGAGCTGCTTCGCCCCCAGTTACCATACATAACGTCACTGTGACTTAGCAAAAATAGTAGTTAAGCTTGGTAGTTAAATAGCTGTGTTGCTGAAATAACGGTGAAATCCTTCATAAATCATCTATTCAATTACAGGGTGTGTAATTAAATAAGACAAACATTGAATCTCAACTGTTTTTTTTCCCTCCCTTTCACTTTAAATGTACAACAATTGTTGCATACAGTAGTTGCCTTTCTTATTATTTTAGCACCTTCCCCTTAGACATCAGAGTCTGCCAGTAAATCAGGGCATTGATAAAAAACATTAAATACATGCTCAGATGTTTGAAGTCTAATCCAAAACTATGCATCCCTTAAAAATACATTTTGGATTGGCTTATATATTTCCCCTTAACTATTCATAAAAGCATGCATAACATTTATGCTATGGAGAACGTTGATTGCCGGTCTACATAATTTTGGAGATGTGCTGTTATGAGCAAAGGCTCTTGTAAGTAGTGAAGAATGATGCATTCAAATGAGACAAATGATCCATACAAATTTCTATTTTCCACTCTGTATTGTGTCACTGCCAATTCTGCCTCCTCCTCAAAGTTCAATTTTGTCTCTACTCCTCCCACTGTTTCTTTTTATCTGCTTTTTTCCCTTTTCTTTTCTTTCTGGCTCACCTTTTCTCCACATCCTGGCTTTTCAGTCACAGACAGGTTCCAGACACTGCTTGTCTGGATCCACTCCTCCTCTCCTTTCTCTCCACAAACTCAATTTAATTGTTCTCTTATCAAATGGAGTGTCAAAGACGGTGCAGACGGAAGACATAAGCTCCACTGTCTGTGACTGCCAGCTTTCAGTCCTTCCCGGGACAGATCAATAAACTTAACCCTCAAGCTGTTCCACAAGAAGGGGAGTGATTTAAGAAAAAGGGCTGAGGCATGTCAACATTTATACTGTCAATTTGACAACACACAGTCATTTTCTTTCCTCTACAAAAGGTGCCACAGTCTGTGATATCCCAAACTCCAAACAGATATTTGAAGAAATGCATCAACCATTTTAGGCCCTTGAAAGCAAACTTTGAGGCTCTCCAGTGGCCCGCAAATGAAAAAGGGCTGACATGGTAAAAGCAAGCAAGACATTTTCTCGCTTCCAATGAGTGAGGTTACTAATTTCACAGAAGTAATACGGGTCATATACCGCAACCTTCAAAGACATGTCCCTCTAGGCTGTATAAAGTTACTGCAATGATTAGAAATTCAACCAGCCACAACAGTTTGAGAAGTTAAATAGTTACATGCATTTATGAAGTAATCTCCTTAAAGGTCTGCAGGGCTACTGAGCAAAACCTTACAAAATCTATATGTACGACAGAGCAGTACACCGTAGCTGTTAATTTTATGGTCTATGAAACTATACTAATAAAACACTCATCAGGAGTATTGGGAACGAGTCACCTTAACCTTCTAAGTCTTTGCTGAATCAGGTCTCACTTCATCAAGGGGATACACCTCCTTTTACAACTCCTGCAGTCAATCCTTTGACCATATGAAGACAGTGGAAGACATCTGAGAAGAATCCTTAACCTGGACTTTATAGTCCTGTCATCTCTGGGAAGCATGGATATACTGGTTTAGCATTAGCTTTGTCTGATTTAGTCTTGTTTTACAAACACTGTCTGTCAGCAAATGATTGGCATAAACAGATGTCATTTGCAGATGTCTCTCTGTTGTGTTATATTTATTTAATGTTGACATTAACCACTGTAAAACTGCTGATTAAAAGTTTTTCTCTAGAGGGCAGAAGAGGCTAAGTATTTGACAAATTTCATTGGTTTTAAGGATCAAACAGGAGAGAAAATGTTGGCATTAAGGAAGATTTACACCAGACAAAAGCAGTGCAAGCCACTCCTCTTTCTGCTTTCACACCATGTAGAAGTTCATAGTCTTGGTTGGCAACTTTTACCTTGGCTTAATTTTACTTTTTCTAATGATAAGATGTATTTTCAGATGAATGCAATTATTGATGAGGAGACAAGCCCGATTATACTTCTGTAGAGCATCATCTTTTCCAGAGAAAACCCAATGAAGAGCAAATGGTAGATTAATGCTGTCAATGCTCCACTGTTCTGTCTACACTCACAGAGAAGAAAAATACTCTTTTCCTTATCCTGACATAAATTATTGTCTTAACTATCAGAATGTTCCTTCTTTTATGAAATCACTTCCCCAAAACACTGAGTGAAAGCGACCTGATAGCTTATTACTCAAGTGGGCTGTCACTTATTCCAAAAATCAAACCCGTAATGGTTTTCAAGCATACACACTAATAACCTAAGATATTCAGTCCAAAAACATTAAAAATGCATAAACATCTGTAAATCTGTAGGGTTTTTTTTTATCCTGGCAGTGGTGTAGGGGGAACAATTCCCCAGTTTTAAGGTATTTAAACATACCTGTGTGAGGGGCATTACTAAAGTAATGTTTTTTTTTTTTTAGTCATATGGATAATATTCAGGGCACATTATAAAGCTGCATTCACACCATCTTGGGCAACCACTCTCCATGCAAAGTCAATGTACAGCCGCAGTGGGGCGGGGCCAGCCCTCCTGTGATGCAACGGACACGATCTGGGCGATAATATTTTGGATTTGGATCTGACTTACTCCCACATAAAGTACATTACAGTAGTCCAAACTTGAAGAAATGAAGGCATGAATCACCCGCTCATAGTCGTTTAAAGATAAAACCAATTCAATCTTTGTTAAAAGCCTCAGGTGATAAAAAACTGAATTTAACAACAGAGGTTATTTGTTGATCCAATTTAAAATCACTGTCAACTTTTACACCGGGACTGGTGATGGTGGGTTTAAATAAGGCCCCAAAGAGACCAGGTCTGTGTGAGGGGCATTATTAAATTTGTTCAATGATTTTTTATTTTGGTTTTAGCTGAATTTTAAATAGCTGAAACCATCCAACCTATAATATCATTAATATATAATATAGTGTATGTCATCAGCATTTAGATGATATGAAAGACCACATTTTTTTTTAAATAAAATCAAGCCAAGTGGCAATAGATATGAAGAAAAAAGAATTGGTCCCAGACTGGAGCTCTGTGGGACACCATGTGGGAGGGGGGCAAGGATGATTTAAAATCACAGATGCTGACTGGAAAACATCTCTCCGACAGTTAAGACCTGAACCAAGTTTAATCAGTACCTTAAAAAATCCACAAAGTGCTCGAGTTGTGTGGCAAACTAACAGTAGCTGTCAGGTCTAAAAACATTAAAACAGCAGAGTCAGCAGAATCAGTGGTTAATAAAAGATCATTAAAACTCTTAACATGACTGTCCATGAGCCAAATAGTGAGCGCCAACTAACCTAATAAACAGCTCATCTACCATCAAATCACCAAACCTCTCACGTGTTTTAGGGGATGCCTCCAGGGGGATCTTGAAATACTGTCAAATCTTCAACATATTGGAGGCTGTGAAGACTGATGAAATACATCTGAGGAGTCTCAGGGGATATCCTATCCTCCATCGATTTCTGTTAAAAATTCAACTCCCCTCTTTCGTAGCAGGGTCAAATCAGTTCAGACTGCTAAATGCTGCTCCTGGGGCTTTCAAGGGGCTTCAGGGTCTTTCCTATGGTGACCTAAAAAAGGGAGAGAGTGGTTATTGCGGGACAGTTATGCACATTTTCCCATTGTCACTCCAGTATGCTCACTGCTGAAATAAAATCAACTGCTTAAAGTTTGTTTAAGATTTTTGTGAAGCTGAATGAGGTCCAAAAAATCCTGGCTGAGGAAATGTTTCTGAAAAAACAGGCCGCGCCAAACATGAGGTGATTAGATGCATTTGCTGTGAGCAGCTAAGTGCCAAATTATTTAGAGAAAGCTGATGTCTCCCTGAAATTGCCAAGAAAGAGTCACCTCATGCCCCAGCTGACTCAGCATTACCACATTGCAGCGATGTCCTCACACCTTTGGCCAACCATCAGTCAATGCACCCTGAACATCCATCATTGTAAGATCAGTGCTTGAGTGCTTGACTTTAATCACCGAGCTGTGATTTCTCTAAACGCCCTCCTTATGCCGCATTGATCAGCTCTTTTGGATCAGACCTGTTTGATGTAATTCGAGAGCCAATTTCAGTCGGCCTAACCTCTGGCCTGGTGTTTTAAGACAAAGAAGTCAAAAAATAATGGATTTTAGTCCTAAAGGAGAACATTTTATTCCTTCTATCAACTTTCCAGCAAACTCTGCACAGCTGTTAAAGGGGTAATTGTCACATTTGTTGGGTAATGGATGAACTGTAGGCATTGATAGGACCAAACATTGCACATCATTTCCCCTCTATCAACTCCATCTTACAGTCAGTTTCATAAAGCATTAAGTGCTAATCATACTCGGGTACAAAAATGCTAAAAAAGTTCTCCTGCCCTGTGCAGTTTGATCTTGTTTTGTACCTGAATCTGGAGAATTTTTTTAAAATTCTGTTTGGAATTACTCTCTCACCTTGTTAGAGCTTAGTTCTGTTCACAAAGTCAAGCTTTGAGGGGTGGCTCAGCATTTTCATTAAAAATGGCTAGAGCACTCTGATCCAGTTTCTCTACAGTCAACAGAAATTTAACCTGACACACCAGATAGAATGTTCAGTATACACTACAAAAAATGCATCTCACAAGTCCATCTGGGCAACACCGCACAGAAAGTGTTTGGAGGAGGCAGAACCTTTGAAAAGCATATCTAGCAGATGATTGGATGAGTGTTCTGTCAGTCACATTCATTACGGATCCACACAGATGTTGAAGTAGGTGGCCACTACTGCCGTGGTGTAAAGTACAAGATGTAAGCCACTTGGTGGACCAACATCTCAACAGAACATGTCGGAAGTGGAGTGAAAATACACTGCCTGGCCAAAAAGAAAAAGTTGCCGCCAAAAAAAAGGGTCACACACTCTAATATTTTGTTGGATCGCCTTTAGCTTTGATTACAGCACACATTCGCTGTGGCATTATTTCGATAAGCTTCTGCAGTGTCACAAGATTTACTTCCATCTAGTGTTGCATTAATTTTTTACCAAGATCTTGTATTGATGATAGGAGAGTCAGACCACTGCACAAAGCCTTCTCCAGCACATCCCAAAGATTCTCAGTGGGGTTAAGGTTTGGACTCTGTGGTGGCCAATCCATGTGTGAAAATGATGTCTCATGCTCCCTGAACCACTCTTTCACAGTTTGAGCCCGATGAATTCTGGCATTGTCATCTTGTAATATGCCCGTGCCATTAGGGAAGAACAAATCCATTGATGGATTAACCTGGTCATTCAGTATATTCATGTAGTCAGCTGACCTCATTCTTTGGGCACATAATGTTGCTGAA